>JADBJO010000292.1:454138-531638 GCA_016801955.1 Conus betulinus
ACACACACACACACACATTAAGAAAAAGTGATGGACCCTTGTTGCCAACGAATGTTAAGTCACATATAAATGAAACTTTTATAAATCACCTTAAAATCTATACAGATGGTTCTGTACTAGACAATCATTTGTCTGGTTCAGCATTCATAATTCCATCCTTAAAAATAGAGAAAGGTTACCACCTTGGAAAGAATATTTCCATATTTACTGCGGAACTTGTTGCCATTATTATGGCATTAAACTTTCTTCTTGATTTTCGATTTCCTGTGTTTCAAATACTACTTTGTGTTGATTCAAAATCAGTCCTACAAGCTCTAAAATTTTCGAAACACAAGTGTGAGAGCAGAACTTATATCAGAAGTGTACCACTTAATTAATTTTTTGCATTTACATGGTTCTTATGTCGATTTTTTGTTAGGTTCCATCTCACTGTGGATTACCTACGAATGAAAGGGTAGACAATTAGCCAAAAAGGCTGCTATCACTGAAACTGATTTAACAAAGATATACATTCCTTTATCCTTACATGAGAGTTATAGTCTTTTAAAAGACGCAGCCTGGAACTCTATTTCAAAGAAGGGAAAAGGCACCAAAAAAAAAAAGGGGATATTATTTAACAAGATATCAGACAATAAAACAGGTATCAAGAATCTCTAGCAAGAGAGGATTTTAAAAAGTTTGATTTTTAGATTGAGGCTTAATGCCTTTAAACCAAATTCTGTAAACATGTGACTTGTATTTGTGGCCAGCAAATCACTCCGTTCCATCTACTACTATTTTTGTGCGATAGAATGAAACCCTATTTACCTGCTTGGTTGTTGAACACTGAACCGTCGATGTCAGTCTTTGAAGACGTCATCTCTGACGAATCGAACATTTTTGAAGTTGTTCAAGGACTGATCAAGAGCCCAGTTGGACATTTACTTTAACGTCTTGTTATTTTCTTAATCTTGGTGTTAGTTTGCTTATTTAGTGTTTCTTTGAAAGTTTTGGATCCAGTTATGTGGTGGTTTTTTTTTTTTTTTTTTTTTTTTCTTTTTTTTTTCTTTTTTTTTTTTTTTTTTTTTTTTTTTTTTTTTTAAATCTAGGCCTAATTGCATTATACATACCTACGTACGCCCCAAATCAACACCAACCGTTTGCATGCATACACCCAAAAACATCACATGCACACACACACACACACATAACACTTACACTTACTGTCTAAGATCACTGTTAGGTGGATAGACGTTAAATTAAAACTGAACGCTATTATGAAATCAAACAATCCGTTTACTAACATTACCTGTACGCACACTGTTTTACTTTTAGGATCATTACAGTTAGCAAAAACACCCAGTGGACTTATGGCCCTATTACGCTCAAACAAATGTGAGCAATAATAGTGTGAGTGAACACGCTGCATTGCACTACATTCCCCTCCCCAACCCAGTAATGTAATTTGCTTTTTACCAGTAACCAGATATAGCAGGCGAAATGTTCCTTAGCCTGTATGCCATTTTATGTAATGTTAAAAGCTTCGTCCACAACGATAGTGCCTTTTCCGATCAGTTCGGCCTGCTCATAGACGTAGAGATTTATTAAAAGAAGAAACAGTGCAAAGCCACTGCTGCTGTTCGTATAGCCTAGCCACAGTACGAAACCAACTTACAAGTTTCCTATGCCCATAGGTTGATATGTTTGGCTGTCCTGTGAGAAGAGTGCTTTGATTCTCCTGTGTTTGGAAAAAAAAAAAACCCAAAAAACGGTATGTTGTTTCAGTTTGACTGTCAATAGCATAGCGGAACAAACAGACGCATCATTATATCTACTTTCACGACTCTTCTTTTATGTCTTGAATTTGTTGTCTGGCGTTGACCAGTTGCCGAATTTGCTCATGTGTGTTGAGTGGATCACTGGAAGGATTTCACCACAACCGAGAAGACACTGTAACTTGAGATCATTTTGTGAAGTAAACAGTGAAGCATTAGGCAAGCAAGACGAAAGTAGACTCTGATTTCATGCATTCTCTGGAAATCGATAGCAAACAGTATGTTGCAGTCTTTCTGTCATTTTTTGATCATGTATTGCGCGAGAAGAGTGAGAATGACTGTTTTCGTAGAGTGCAAATCAAGATCAACACACAAAGGGTGAAGCGAGTGCGTGTGTGTGTGTGTGTGTGTGTGTGTGGGGGGGGGGGGGGGGGGGGGGGGGGGGAGGGGGGGGGGAGGAAAGTAGTCATCTGTGTATGCTTTAAACGATTGTGCAGTGTACTATATATTCATGTTGGTAAAACGAGACCGGCTGCTTTTTTCCTTTTTCACAAAAACTTGGCAAAACATAGACCGGCAAACGTTCATATGCACCAAATATTCCCATTTTCATTTGTTTCCATTTTAAAACACGTCTTCTTTCTTTTCATTCTTACGGTAGATACAGTTAACCTGCTGACGATTTTGTCATGGTTACTTCTTCAGTTCTTGAAGTTGAAGGGAGAGGGGGATGGAGGGAGGGTAGAGGAGTTCCTAAATAAGAATGGAACTTTTGAAGCAGGATACAGGGGAAAAAAAAAGAGAAGTAATTCTAACATATTTTCAGATTACAGCAGTGTGGGTGTGGAGTTAGTGAAAGTTGCAGTGCATTCTGGCTTCCAGTGTCGGGACTAGGAGCCTTGTACTTGAGTAATACAATGTACATTCTCAGCAACCATCCACACATCCAGTGATCTAGTTTTGCACCAGAGATCACAAGTCACCACACTCTGTTTTATCCACAACCCATTTGAAACACACACACACACACACACACACACACACACACACACACACACACACACACACACACACAAAACAAATAAAAAACCAAAGCCCAAACTGGCAAGACTTACTCCTTTCCACTCCTCATAGCCATGATGACCCTCCAAAACTTAGAGGGGTCTTAGAGGGGGACAGTTCAATGGCCTTATGTACCGACAGGCTGTTCCATTTGGGAAGTTTTCTTGAGATGAGACTTTTTTTTACTGCCTGTGCATGATTCTGCTGCATGGGATGCCCAGTAACAATTGAAAAGAGTGGCTGGGGTTGCTTTTTTTGTGGATCAAGGGTTGGGAAGTGTTTTGTGCTTGTTTCTGTCAAGGCCTTGTTTGTCACTTTTGTGAATGGATAGCCTTTTGAAACTTTCTGATACAGCATTTCTTGTATTTCATTCACTACTTGTGCTTGTAATTTTTTAAACTGGTAGGTAGTGCAAACTCATGAAGGCAAAAGGTCAAGTAAACCAAATAACAAGGTCAGGTCATACTAGCAGGTATTAAGACTGTAAGAGGCAAGTGCTATGAACACAGCAGTTCACTTTCTTTCCGCCAAAATCAGATCAAACAAAAATCAAATTGGCATACAGACCAGTACTGGTGGCCAATATTATGTCCATATTTCGTTATCTGAACTGATAAATAATTTTAATTAGCGGAAAACATGAACTCTGTCATTAGGCTTCCAGTAACTAGTATGCTATTTTGTACTGTTGAATATGTATACTTACAGAATGCATGCATGTTCTTTTCTTACAATTGAAGCTTGGAGTTTTGGACCTCACACATTTTAAACTGTCTCATATATATAATATAAGTGAAATAGTCTATGATGGTCAGTATAATTATTATTTTTAATGTGAAATAATCTGCTAGCTAAAAAGGTGTACATTTGAAAACAAAACAATCATACCAAAAAGTTTCCTCTTTTGTAGACCCATAATTTTTCAAACCTATTGACTTATTGTTTTATTTTGAAGTAATCGGTCAGATCACCAGAACTATTAGTGTTATGAAACAAACCAAAATGGTTGCTCAGCATAAAACCATAATTAGTATTATCATTACAATTACTGTTATCATTATCAATTATTAAAGTATATGGTTATAATGCTGCCATTAGTAGTGGTAGTAAGTAGTGATAGTAGTTTTTGTAGAATTTTCTTGATTTTGTATTTTATTATCAATTTTATTAATTTAACCTTTTTTGTCCTCTCTTCAGCCTCATTTCCATTCTGCACACTCAGTTTGAAAAAATAAGAGATCATAAGTGATGCTGTCTTTGTCCTTTGTTGTCATAGTCTTCAATGTTATTTAACTTGCCTGAAGAAGACCAGATAGATTGAAACAAGTTGTTCTGTTTTGCTATTTTTTAAGATTCTTTCATTTGGCGATGCAGTGATTCTGTCTTTGCTCTTACACAAATATGTGTTTTCTAATTCTAGTAACAAGACTGACATTTGATCAGTGACATTGACAAATGTCATAAGATCTATTGATGATGACCTATTCATGATATTTCATAGTTGCTGAAACAAGGGCTGTCCATGGGCCAAGAGTGTTTTCATCTAGATGACGTGCAGCATTTATTTTCATGTTCCAAATACCCTGTTTTGCAGCTCAGTGAAAAAGGTGAAAGGCATACGCTTGTAGTTGAGTTCACGTTCATGTTGCCTTGCCATACTTCTCTATGAAATGAGCTGAGCCAGTCAGTTGGTCAACGGCAGGCTGATTTGTCCATTTTTGTTTCTGAGACTAAGCTGATTGTTGGCAACATTACATTGTGTAGCTCTTTTTTTATGCCATGCAGTTTTTAACAGACACTGAATTTGTATTTTCAAATCCTTTTTTCCTCTTTGAGTGAGTTAGACTGAGATTAAGAGAATGTCAATGAGGACACTGATGAGGATGGGGATTGGGTGGGGGATGGGGATGGGGGGTGGGGGGTGGGGGGTGGGGTGGAATGTGATGTTGGAATCACTAAAATATGTCTTTTAGACATATTTATTGCATGTAATTTTGTTCCAGTTTTTATTTTTCTACTCTGTTCTTTTAAAATGTGTTTGTTTAATGACAGATATTAGAACTAAAAAGCATCAAAGGAGTGGATGACTACTGACTGAGTGATGACCAGGAATCAGAGATATAATCCACACCCAGGTCGCCCTCATCCCCATGCTGCGAAGAAGAACAGCAGGAGAGGGCCATCAGAGATGCCCACAGGAGGGAGCGGAAAATTGATTCTTACTTGGCCGACGATGACAATTTCCCCAGTTTTGTCATTCAGCTAAAAAAATTGGGTCTTCAGTTACGAGACATTCCTGGGGATGGGTGAGTGGGTGTGTGTACATGTGTGTGTGTGTGTGTGTGTGTGTGTCTGTGTGTCTGTGTATGTAAGTTATTCACTAGAGAGAGATTTGCCATATATCTATGTAAAGGAAAACGATTGTTCTCAGTTTCATCATTTCTCTCAATATTATTCTTACTGATTTGTCCTCATTGTGTATTTTCCTTTGTATCATGTCTCTTCCCCAGCCCAGATTTTTTTTTTCTCATATGGAATTGAAAAATCCCGAAAAGGAAAAACTTAAACATAGAAACAACAGAACAGTGATCGTTAAATCTCTGTCTTTCCGACAGCAACTGTCTGTTCCGTGCCCTTGGTGACCAGCTTGAGGGCCATTGTCGGAACCACTACCAGCACCGCCAGGAGACAGTGCAGTACATGCTGGATCACCGCTATGATTTCGAACCTTTTGTGGAGGATGATGTGCCGTTCGATGACCACAGTGAGGGTTTCTTTCTGCCGCTTATCTGTCTGTGAATGTCATTGTTCAGTGTGTGTTGACTGACTTGTGGAATCTGTGGGTCACCATCCCTAGCAATCAGTGAAACTAGCTCTTGCAGTAAGTGGTTGCACTACAGATCTGGTGCACCAATTTTGCCTGCACGCTTCCTTGAGTAATTACTCATGCTTTTCCATGGACAAATTTACTTTTTATTCAGAGCCTTTCATGACCAGAGTGGAGCAATGTCATTAGTGTCGTGTTTGTGATTGTTTCTGTCTGATAGTTTTAACTCATTCTCAGATGGTTTGCCCATAAGCCATTTGGTACTGTTGTGATCTGTCCTATTTTTGACCATGCAGTGATGTGGCAAATCAACTGACATACATTGCATGAAATTGGAAGCACTTTGATAGGTTCCTTTTGATGGGTGCCACAGTGACCCTGGAGCTAAAGGACTGACAGTGACGATGATGATGATGTCAGTGAAAGGGAGACTTTAAATGTTCTTTGTGCTTAAAATACAAAGCTGATACGCTGACAACGGGGGAATTTTGCTTCTAGGCATCAAGCTTTTTTTTCATTGGAATGCTTATTAAATCATAGATGTGCATGTTCTTATGATACTAAAAAATCAGAAATGTTCAATACACTTACATGAGTTTTTCTACTTTAAAAGAGATTTAGAATAATTCAAGTGGAATGGCAAACATACATACCACAGTGTTGTCTACTTTAAAAGAGATTTAGAATAATTCAAGTGGAGTGGCAAACATACATACCACAGTGTTGTCTTATTTGCTTTAAAGATGTTGCTATTTGAAATATTGTGTTCTGATTTGATGTAGATTTGTATATATCCAAGTAATATCACCAGTTATGGTGAAAACATGTTAAAAAAAAAAAATTCATTCATTCATGCATTCAGATTTGAACATGATGATGGTGGTGATAGTTGTGACTGTTTCTTCTTTCATGGTGTGTGTCTTGATATGGTCCTGTGTGTCTGGCTTGGCTCTACGTCTGGTGCTGAGAAGTGAAACTAAAACCAACCTCTGCCGTGATGTAGAACCCTTTGATGACCACACTTTGGCTTCCTGGGTTGTGTGTTTAGTCAGTTTGCATTGCTTGTTCCTGTTAATTATGGGACTCATTGTCTGCTGCCTTTCTGGCTGCCGAGTTGCCACCAAGAGGGGGGTTGCTGATGCTGTCTGTCCATCCTCAATGATGTAGAAGTTTGCAGACATTGAGATCAATGAATGGGACCCCCCCCCCCCCCCCCCCCCCCAGATTATTTGAAAAGTCATGGGAGATAGGATCCATCTCAGATTCTCACCATTGGTTTATGACGCAATTCTGTGAAATAATGTGGTGTCACTGTTCTCTATTTTTTTTTTGGTATTTTTATTTGGCCCCTCCTTTCTCAAAGTATATCCTTCCCTTCTCCCTGCCTTCCCTTTTCCTCTCAGGTTCCCCTCCCAACCTCTTTTCTCCGCTCATCGCCTTCCTTTTACTAAAAATACAAGCTGTTTTCAAATTAGACAAACGATGCCAGAGCTACACTTTCTTTAAGAAGATACCCTTACCACACAACCTATTCATGTCAAGGTTTTAGATGTCCTCAGTGGAAAATGCCAAACCCATACAAAACCAGAGATGTAGCTGAGGTTTATGAGCCCAGACAACCTACCCCGGTTTTCACTGTCTGAACCAGTCAAATTTCCAGTGTAAAAAAACTGTCAATCTCACGGTACAGACCCTGTGTTTAGAATCTGGTGAAGCTCTGAAGAGGGGCAGTGTTGAATTCACAATAGATTTCAGTTCTGTGTAATATGTACTGAACACAAATGGTGTATCCATGTTTTAAGTTCCCAAGCAGACAAATGAGTTTCCACTTAGTATACACTAAAATTTATGTGACTGTAATCTGGCTGTTGACTCTGTTCTTGCAGAAGTTTTATTGTATAACCTCTTTGTGCACCTGACATCATGTTACAGTCAACAACCTGAGGAAGCTGGGAACACACGCAGGGAATGACGCCATCGTGGCCTTTGCCAAACTGCACAATGTCAACGTCATGATCCATCAATGATAAACCTCTCATGGTAAGACATTGTTGACTGACCTCAGCCTCCTGCCAACACAGTGGAGCCTGTCAGTAAAGACACGCTCCCTCATCCTGTCCCATGGAGTAGTGTGACCTATATGAGTGTATTGTATTAGCTTTGGAGTATAGCCCAAGTGGGCTATAGAAGTTTGCAAAAGTTTTTTTTGCATTTCCCCCGCCTGTTTTGAGTGGGAAACATGCCCCAGAAGTCCTTAACCTTTTCGCGACGCGCCGTGCGATAGTGACGGCAACTCTGTCGACCCATTCACGACGAGCCGTGCACTGGTGACGGCAACACTGCAGTACTGCCTGGACGTGCTGTGCCTCCGTGACGGCACAACTATAAAAAATTCTCATGCTCTCTCGTCTCTACCGTCTAGGGGATGCAGCTGCCATAAATATTTAGAACAGGGTTCTAGCCACTGGGAGAGTAAGTTTACATGCACTAGCGATGACCTTTGTGACCTTAGAGCAGTCCGAACAAAGAGACCCGTCTGGCACTGTAAGGCACGTGTGGAATTTCCTGCCACACCAACATATCGGGCAGAAGGAGAATGACATGTGGTTTTAGAACTGGTTCAGTAAAGTAGTTCAGAAAATGAGGGGGGTAAAGGTGTACACGTTTTTCGAAAAGAATCTGAGCTTCATTTTTATTTGCTCTGTGTATTTAATAGTTTTTATAAGTCGTATCATCTGAAACAAAAAGAGTGAAAAGTGTGTACTGTGTGCAATGATTTAAATGCCTTTTAAAAAAAAAAGAATTCACTTGGATTACACATATTGAATACCTCAGGTTTTCTCTGCATCTGTTCAAAGTAAGAGCGAAGTTTTATGCCCTATTTCTTTCCTCATTTGCTGTTGTCATACTAACCAAACAAACGTAAACTAGATTGTGTTCTCCTACATTTTACTTATGTTGTTTCCGTAACAAAAACATTGCTATTTTACCAAAAATATATTTTAATTCTATGCTCATTACAAAGTTCGCACTTTACCCTTTCCGTTGATATATAACAACTGCTTGTTAGGTTTATATTAGGACACGTAAAATAAAATAAAAAAGTGCGAAAATCGCACGTCTGCAACGGTTGTAAGCACTGCGGTGCACGCGCATGCAGGGAAGCGGTGTTGCTCTGCCGCGCTCGTCTGGAAAATATTTTTTAAAAAAAGCGGGGGGTTTTATATTTAGATATCTTTTTATATTTGGGTTTTATTGTGGATTGTGGTGAAGCGACAAAAGTATTTAGATTTTGAGTCAAAGTGAATGAGTCTCACAGCTATGTAATTAGGCATTTCTTGATAGTGCTAACTGGTTTTAACAACATCATTTTGTCTGTGCCTGTACTAGATTGACCTAATAAAGACTGCCAACCTTCAGCCCTTTCACCACCAGACGTTCTGTTTTGCATAAATCCCCATCGCCAGCCATTTTTCAAAAAGTCTCTTTTTTCATACCAGCATGTGTGAAATGTGTGAATATGAAAAATCTCTGGAACTAAGCAACCAGTTTTCATGCTGTTTTTTTTGTGTGTGTGAAATGGAGAAAAGAAACTGTACTTTTGTTCAATTATAGAATTGTTAGTAATGGTTAGTCAACAACAATTTCAAATTTTTGGTAATTTCAAATGCAAAAAAATGCAAAAAAAAAAAAAAATGAATGTTATCTTTAGTCTCAACATGATAAAGAAGAAAGCACGCCATCACACTCTGAACAAGGAAGGAAAAATACTCCACTCAACAAATGAAGGCCAGAAAGTATGTAATATCCAACAGAAAAATGACTATAAAATGCACATATTCCAACAGCAGAAGAAGAGCTGGAAGTAGTCCACAGGTTGAAAATCATCCTTGTTCACCAGCACTCCTGAAACAACAGTCGGAGAGAGTAAGTATTGATATGCTTAATGAGGTGATGCAGAAATAAATTACACACACACACACTCACACACACACACTCACACACACACACACACACACACACACACACACACACATATACACACACACACATAACAAACTTCTAACCCCACTGGCACACACATGAAAGAAGGAAAAAGGGAAGGGACACACACACACACACACACACACACACACACACACACACACACACACACACACACACACACACACACATTCCTTTCACTCTCGCTGTCGAAAGCAATATATCTTTTATGAAAACAAAGTCTTTCACTTGCCTGTTGGTCTCTTGAACCTAGGGAGTAATTCTCCTAGGGCCTATGAGTCCAGCTGGTCATATAATTCCCACTCAAACTCATCTTTGCAGCACACCTCTGACATGTGTCAGTCTGCCAGGCCCCCTTCGACGTTGATCAGTTGCAAGCAAGCTCTGCGTCCAGTGCATTGTGTTTTGAAGTGTTCGTCACCCCTGTCAGTCTCTCACTCGCACAGTTTTCAAGTCAGTCGCAGCTTGTTGGCCCAGGGCCAACACCAACTCACTTGCACACACCACGCTTGCCCCGCTGGCTTAGTCTGCTTAGCCTACTACTTGGCATGCGTCCAACACAGTCGCTGTTTGTGGTAATTCGGTCAAGCTCTTCCTATCACATAATGCTTCTTGGTCACAATCTGGGTTTTCTTCATCAGAATCAGGATCAACTGACCATCTATTCAATATTTCCAGCACTTAAATGTATGGTGAGGTTGAGTACCTGAAGTGCTTGTTTGTGACTTCATAGTGAATGGAAAAGCAATCAGTATAAATTGTCCAAAAACCCCCCCCCCACTTAACTGAACAGTGCTCTGACGAGGCAAATGGCTGTGAGCACAGGTCAGGGAATCCCCCAACTATGACGTTTATTGCTGGCTTTCTGTCTCAGCAAATTGGAGAGTGAGAGTATCGGGAGTTGGGTAACCCTAGTTGGTCGCATTTCGGCGATGTCGGCTGTGAGCCACTTGGTCACAGAAATGCGACGTCGGCAGCGTTAAAAATCTGTCGCACAATAGTACTTTAGGTCTTTGCATACATAAGACTGACTTCCCAGTACTAACTATGCAGTTTTAAAGGCCCAGCTTGTTCTGTAAAGGATTTCTGAAGGTGCTTTGTGACAAGGTCTGTCTCAGTGTGTGAAGATTTCTACCACAGCTGTGCCTAGAAGTCAGATTTTGCCGTTGGTGCCTGTGTAGTAGTCTGCAGTCACCTGACTGAAAACTCTTAAAATGCTGTTTTTACAGATTCAGGGTCCATCCAATGGAGCTAACATCCAACAGCTGCACATCGCCTATCACAATGGTGACCACTACTCCAGCATTCGTCGACATGGTGACAATGCAGAGACCCCGGCCAATATAAGGCTGCAGGTACAGTGTACAACATTGATGTGAAATAGGGTGGATTACCAGGTTGCTAATTTACATGCCTTTGTCAGTCTTTCTTTGCAGTAAGTACATTGGAAAGTCTTAAAAGGGTCATCCACAAATCAGTAGAAAAAGGAATGGGTCTTTAGAGAGAGGGAGTTTTTGGTGGTTCAGAAGTGAATCTCATAAAGACGGAGGAAAAAAATGTTCTGCAACCCTCAAAGTGCCATTGCGTTTTTTTTTTTCTTTTCAGCATAACATTTCTTTCACTGACAGCTTTTATTTCCAAAATAAAACCCGAAGTTTGTAACTAGAAAAGAAAAAGAAAAGGAAAGGCATCAAAACCAAACTGAATTTGGTAATAGAGTCTAGTAGTTGATATAGTTTGCTGTGATTGTGTCTGTATTTCTTTTGGTTGAGTTCAACTGACCATTTGTGTCATTTATCCCTTTCCAATAACTGCAAAATCCGCCCATAACATAGAAGCTGACTGGTCCTGCAAAAGTGTGCCCACTGATCTTAGAAATGAGTGCAGTTTTACTTGTACAGTCAATATGGCTGTCTCAACCATCATTATTGATTCAGCAGTGCTTGGACTGTTCAAATGTCCACAATCATATTGAATGAATACAGCTAGGAAACTGAGGTTTGGATTGTCATTCCATGAGACAGGCTAGTTTGCAAAGTCTTGCAGTGTCTGCAAGGGGTTACATTTAGTCTTTTGGTGTCCAGGGGATGACATGCTGAATGGGAGGGTAAAAACCATCATTTGCATGCAAGCAAGTTAAAGCCGTGTCAGAAAGAGGAAACTTGTATTCTATTGGTGCAGGGGGTGATTATAGTGCACAGTGTTTTGTGCCCCTTTCGGGACACCTGCTTCCGTTTGACTTGTTCTGCTTATAATGGAAGAATCATCTTTCCAGGAAGACAGCAAGCTGCCTGGCGCCACCCATGCCTACAGTGCTGACAGCAACCTTGGGGGCAGCCATCAGGGCATTGACTACATGGAGGCAGAGGTCATGAAAGCCACAGGATGTCAGGTCAGTGTCTGACTGCAAGAAACAAAAGCATTAAAGGGTCGTGAGTGCTCTTGATGCATACTGTCGCATTTTCAGGTAAATTCCCTGGGGCTGTTTTCTTGTTTCTGTTTTAGGACGGAGTCTTAGTATGCTGTATAATATGGAGGTATATCTCTTTGTTAATATGGAGGTGTTTACTGTGACACCATTTGAATGACAGATTCAAGTGAGAGTGGGGTTTGAACATGTAACAGACAACTTGTGCAAGGAAGAATTGCTTGACTGTGCTGTATCAGAGGGGACCTTGGTATGCAGAATTGTCAACATAGGGCAGCACATGTATGAAGCCATCAAGCAAAATAAAAATGGTTAAGTTTTTCACTTTTTCACTTTGAGTTCTCTCAGAATTCCATGCATTTTCAGCTTTTTTCAAAACAAATTCAGCTTGCTTTTCGTAAAATGGGCTGGTCAGATTGCAAAGGGCCCCAACATTTCAACAGTATGTGTTGATAGGAAAGATACAGTAGCAAACTTGCTTGCATCTCTTCAGATGCTTGTGGTCTGGCTGATTGTCATGATGGGTTAAGAAGATTTGGGTGTGAGGGTGTTCACTGGGTAAGTCCCCAGGCTTGATGAGTGGCAGGAAGAGGGGAAGGAATCAGAAAAAGGTGACCCCTTTTTTCTCATCCTTACCTGTCCAAAGAAATGCCATATCCCTTATTGATATGGGACATATCTTGGAACACATTTGAACACATTTGTTGCAGATGGATCCAGAGAAAAGAAGTAGAATCACATCTTTGAAGCCTTTTTTAACATAGCTGTTTAAAAAATGTATTTTTATCTTGGTCATTTCTGTACGGCTTTAGCTAAACCAATCCACCTCCTCTTCCACCCCCCTCCCTTTTCTTTTTTCTTGCTTTTTTTTTTTCTAACCTCTCTTCTTTCATTTTTTTTTTTTTTATGGCAGTGCTTGTCTTTCTTCTTCATCCTTTTTTTTTCGTTGCACTCTTGCTGCTGTTGATCAGGCTGGTCACTGTTGGTTTGGTGCCTTGCCTCCTGGACTGCCCTGGGGTCTCTTTCAGTATTTATTGTGTCCTTGCCATCAGGGAATTCTCAGCAAGTGACTTCTTTTTTTCTGTTACTCTCTGTGACTCTGCCTTGCCAAAGTTTGTGTCTGCTGTTGTCAACTACTTTTTATTTTGCCTTTGCACGAGTCCAAACATCACTATATTATCAGAATCCTTAAAAGATCAGGAGAGCAGGGAGCTAATCAGCCACCATACCCTGTCAAGCTGGTAGAATGATTGCCCCATACGAGTTCGCTTCATGCATCATACTCAAACATAGTTTAGTTTTCTCCTTTGCCTTGGCGAGGGAACATCCCCATTCTATGTTCTGCTATTTGATCCTGTTGTTGCCTTTTTTTATAGTTTTAAGCTTGATTTTCTTTTGGTTGAAGAAGTTCTTCTCACTTCCTTCTCATGGGAAAATTTATCTGTAAATGTTTGCAGGTTGTGCTTTGTTGCTGTCCCTCTCCAGCATTTGGCTCCACTTTCATACATTGGAGTCTGTTTTTTTTTGTCTTTCATTCCTTCTACTTTAGATGCAAAGTCGCACATCTGCCTTCAAGTTGCTATTAGCCCCTTTGAGCACACATTTTTGAATATGAAGCCAGCATCTTTTGTTCAAATATTCCTCTCAAACCAAGCAGCTTGTGCAAGAATTGGTCCTGTGTGACATTATAATCTGTTTGGAATTTCGGTTAATGTGTAGACTTTGATGACGGTCCAGTTTTGGCCAGAGAGACATCTGCTTTTTCCAGCTACACAGGTGTGCTCTCAGTTTTGAGGTGTGGAAACAGACCAGCCTCTTCCCCTCCCCCTCCTTCCTTACTCTACTCTCTTGACCCCTCAGTGCATAGAAAATGAAAAGAGGGTCTGGAGCAACTGCATTCATTGGGGATGTGTGTTTTGCGTCTTGTCCATGCAAGACTTGGGAGGGATGGGGGAGGGGGGTGGTGTTCTGCTGGGAGGAGATTCAGAAGGATCCCATGCTGCAAAAAGGCAATCTGTTTTGAACATTGAATAGGAGGCTTTGGCGTCCTGTGACTGTGACCAAATTCTTCATGATGCAGATGTGTTCATTGCAAATACAGACAAATGAGGTATGGATGATAACACTGACGTGTTCTATTATGATGATGTTTACGAAAATTACAGGTTTTCAGTTCCGAAGTTAGAGATTTTTTCACAAGTACTACTACCATTTCCAGTGCCAAAGACGCCATCTGCCCCCTCCACCCACCCCCCTTTTATTTCAACCTTTCTTTTCCTCCTCCCCCTCAGGGGGTGCATGCGAAGTCATTTGGAAGTGACCATGTCTGATGAATTTTCTCACTGTTTTGTTCAGACAGTACTGCAGTTTCTGTATATTTTGTATCAGGCTGTTGCTGATTTCCATTTTTTTCCTTTCTCTGGTTCAGGTGGATACCAAGAACAGTTGTCCTTTGACAAGACACTTACTTGGCTGTGTGCATTATGTGTTAGAACTCTTGACCTGAATTTTTCCCCATTTTAGTCAAACCAAAGCAGTCAAACTTCCATTTTGTACTTTTCGATGTGCCTGCTATTTGGCAGAGATGTCTCCTCCATGTCATTTATAGAGATGTCCTCTCGTCCAGAAAGGAGAGTGTCTTTTAAAGATTTTCAAGATGTCTTTCATAGATATCTTGCCAGAGTTTCTTCCCCTGTGGCATTTTCTGGACTTCTGTCCTCGTCACTAACTCCCAGTTTTTTTTTTTTTTTTTTTTTTATCTGTCTCTGACCTAGAGAGGCAGTCTTTTTTTTTTCATCTTAGACTGTTCTGAGAGCAATGAAGTGAACTCGCTTAGGGCGATCACTTTTACTGCCATGCTGGTATGGAGGCGAGGTCAGCTCCCTGCTTTCCAAAATATATGTGTGTGTGTGTGTGTGTGTGTGTGTGTGTGTGTGTGTGTGTGTGTGTGTGTGTGTGTTTAAATCCTGATGATAATTATGGCAGTGTTCCATGCCAGGTAGGGGATAGGACGTTTATAGGACAGTAAGTATATCATTAAATTACTTTCATTAGTAGAATTCCCTCTTTATCTTGGGATGATGGATTCAGAGCTTTCGGTGCCACATGCTACAGTGTCATTGGCAATGCTGTGCTGCTACTCATTCTGGTAAAGTGCTTCGCCAACACAATCTGAGGGGGAAAAAAACCAACATGGACTTGGTGGTGGCTTAGACAGAACTGAGATTATGTAGATCTTTAGACTTTAAACTTGTTTCATTAAAAATGATTATGTCGGTAGGGAGAGGATGAACATGCAGAAGAGAAATCCTAAGTACGACTGTATATTGCCACTTTATGGATTGGTTCCTTTGTAGGGCATTTTGATTTTTTGTAGGTCAGGTCCTAATCACCGTGATAACTGGTGAGAGTCTAGTTCTGCTAACCTGCCATCATACCTTGGATGAAGTGAGTGAGTTGTGACAGAAATGCTATTGAATCTGACTTGCGATTTTGCATAAGGGTGGTACTTTAGATATGGATTGTCACACCAAAGATGATGAAATATATCACTTTATGCTTCTGATGCCTTGGCAGCTGTGTGTCTGAAGCAGAAAGGCTAGTGCCATCAGCATGGCCTAGATTTGTCTGCCTTAAGGATCTCAGTAGGTGAGTATAATATCACAGGTTGTTGTGAACACAGATCTGTCATGTATGCTGCTGTTTTCAAGGGAGGCAGTTTTCATTAAATTTGGACATGGGGTACACTTGTTTCCTTTGAATGGCGACAGCCTGGAAGTGGAACCTGCCTATCTGGAGTCGTCTGTAGGTGACAAATGGGTACGGCCATAGTGTTAAATGGTTGATGCCAACTTGTGATGCTGTTTCCAGAGTTTGGGTCACATACAGGACGCCTTGGAGGACTGCAACTATGATGTGGATGCGGCCATCGCAACCCTCATGCAGAACATGGAACTGGGGAGGGAGTGTCTGGTATGTGTTATCACTGTGTGTATACTTTTGTGTCACTGTGTGTGTGTGTGTGTGTGTGTGTGTGTGTGTGTGTGTGTGTGTGTGATTCATTTTATGTCTTTCCACTAATCATGATATTAGACCAAAAAAAAAAAAAAAATAAAATCATACTGAAAGAGAGAGATGGGGAAAGAAAGAGCGTATGTGCTTATGCTTGTGTTCGCACACGTATGTGGGCATGTGCGTGTGCTTGTGTGTGTGTGTGTATGCGAGTGTGTTTGAGTATGTTTGTGTGCATATGTGTGTGCATATATGAGTGCTTATATGAATAATAATGGTAATTACGAAACACTTGAATTTTTCAAATAAATTTGAAAGGAAAAAAGCTAAAATTTTAACAAAATTAACAACCATCAAGGCACAGAAACTTAACCTTTCTCAGTCCTTGTCACTTTTGAGCTATGTACATTATTCCATTTTCCCTCCCCACACATATCCCCATCCCCCCCCCCCCCCCCCCCCCCACACACACACACACACACACAAAAAAGGAACCTATAAATACTTTCCCAATGGAGTGCGCTCTGAGCATACAAAAAACTCATATGCTAGAGCTGGTGACTCAAAGATGGCCTGTGCACTATTTTGCCTCAACACTGGAATTATTTTTTCATGTCTTGACATGTAACAATATGATCACGTGTTATTTTCTTTATACATAAACACACTATGTTTTTAACATATTTTGTTTAAAAGCATCAAGTTTCCACCTATACATCAATGAAAGTATATTTTTGTTTAAACAAAAATTATGTTGGATGATTTTTAATATCAAAAATATCAAACTGATTTTGATTGTCATGTTCTGTCATTCTATCTTTGAAAGTTTTCGAAATATATGTTTTAATTAAATTGCACTGCTTATGTACCGATAAGGGTAGTTTAAGATCTTCAAAACCACAGTGTGTGTGTGTGTGTGTGTGTGTGTGTGTGTGTGTGTGTGTGAAACACTGTGTGTGTGGGTATGTGGTATGTGGTATGTGTGTGTGTATGTATTCTTGAACACTTGTCTGATATGAATGGTATGGTTACAAGTCTCCTACAGACCAGGAAACGGGCTTGAGGTTTATCAAGTGTTTTTAATGAGTGTGTGTATATGAGGTGAATTTTTTGTTTTCTGTAGACCAGGTCTGTATGGGTCTTTGTGATTTGTTAGCATGCACAACACACACTATCAAAGGAATCATGATGGCTTGTTTAACCATTTTGAACGAGTTTGAACTCTCACTCATTTAGACAACCTCCATCTCCTACTCACACTCTTTCTACCTTTCTTGATGTCCATATTCCCTCAGACAAACACACATATATATGTACAGTTAAACTGAAGGCGAAGGCATCAGTTGATGTTTGTTTTCCTTTCTATGTTTATTTTCTGTTTCATTCGTCCTTCCTTTCTTCTGTTCTGGCTTTCTGTATATTGAGGTTTCTCTTGCAGACGAGCCAGATGTCCAGAGTGTGGACAGTGGGCTGTGGGGTCCAGATGGAACAGGCAGTCGCATCTTTGGTGGAGGGGTAGGTGGCCTAACTTCAAAATGCTTTTTATAGCTGCAATTACCATGTTATTGAATTTTTTTTGTAAGGTTCAAACAAACTTGAGGTGTGAACTTTTGAAACTTGCGCTACTTATTTATTTTTTTTTTGTAAATCACGCTTTCGTCTGCCCCTCCAGAAAAAAGGATGTAAATCATATTTTGTATAAAATCTCGTGGGGGATCTAGTTTGCTGTTAAGCTTTTGTTTGCATGTTGTTAATGTTTTGAAAGTTGAGTGGAAGCCCTGCACGGAAGGCTATTGTGTGTGAAACAGCTGTAACTCTGAAATGTTCAGTCTTTTCTAAACAGCCTGTACAGGAATAAATTGAGGGTCGCCTTCAATCAGTGGTAGAGTGCAGAAGGGTAATTACCTGATAATGGCAGTTGGGCTGTACAGGATGGAACAAGGGTTGCCTGGCAATGCATTTGGCTGTATGGGGCAGACCAGTAGGTAGAAGTGTGAGAATTATTGCAGAGATTTTACAACTTTTGTGTAAACATTTTCTGAACAGTGTTTTTAGTTGCAGTCGGCCACATACAAGAATACAACGAGCCCGGTGTGTGGGACTTTTTCTTATACTTACCTGTCTAATCAGATGCTTTGTCCCAGCTTGATGCGGTGTGGAATAATGCCATTTTATCAGGATCACTTAAAAAAAAAAAAAAAAAAAAAAAACAGGAAAAAATTGGGAGAGCAAGGAGATAACTTCTCCTCAGTCCCAGATAGTCCAGCCAAAATGTTGGTCCAAAGTGAGTTGACAACTTTATGCCATAAAGCACTCGCTCAGTATTCACCTTTTCCTTGGTGGAAGATCGCACCTCTTTCAGCTCTTCGATTTTTTTTAACTTTGTGCTGTTTGTCTTGGATTCCCACAAATGATTTAAGTTGGCTTTCCCTTTGGGGCTTCTCAGGAGGGAATTTTGATGAAAAATCCTGAGATGTATTGTATTGCGGCTTCGTGGCAACAACAGTTGTCTACTTTTTTTCGTGCACCTTGGTCGTTCCCAAGTTGGCTTCGAAAACCTCCTACTTTTATAGCCTCTTGTGTTTGCTTCTCTTATTGCAATGGTGCTCTCTCAATGATTTGCATGCGAGTTGCGTTTCGTATACGAAATTTTTTCCATTTATACTTTGCATCTCATTGGATAAGGGCACATGATGTCCAGGCTAACCTGTGTTGGGCAGCTGGGTAGAAGTCACAGGCTACTTTGGGCAGGACATGACTGAAGACATGGAAGCTCTTGACTGGAAAAAAAAAGAGAGTTGTGGTTTCCCAAGCAGCAACAGATCCACACTGAGTCTGCCACTAATTAACCAGCCTACCGTACCAATACTTGACTCTTTGTCTGTATTTTTTTTTCGTCTAGACTCTGTTCATTTTGCCTTTGACATTTGATTTTTGTGCAAAAGGGTCTTTCTTTCAAGATTTATGGTGCTTGAGTGTTTATTCACTGGTACCATCAGGATTCACATATGAGCTTTCTCTTTTCCCTGATGCTGCTAATGTTGTATCTTTTCATGGTTTTGCTTGTTTATTACATACTTCAGAGCCTCTGAAAGAGAGCAGGGAATATGCATTTCATCGTCAGATTGATATGAGCGACCTTTCTTAAAGGAATTTTGAACCTATATGGCACTGGCTTCTTCGGAACTGTTCAGAGACATTCCCATGTAAATAATTAGGAGAAAGAAACAGTGTCTGTCTTCTCAAGTTAAGCATGTTCCTGCTATCATGGTGGGACTGTCTTACTATCCATGACCTCCAAGTGGCCTTTTTCCCACACTGCCTGTTGTAAGTGTATGACTGTACCCAGCTACATTGTATGAAATTCCCAGTGCCAGTGCTCAGCAGGCAGGCACAAGTACCAGGTTGTTATGAGGCATCCCACAGTTGAGACACTGCAAGGCTGCCATGTCTCTGAGCCTTGTTCCAGAAGGGGAATTGATGTTGTTCTCCCACTGAGTCACTGTGAATGTTCCTCGTAATATGACTTAAAGCAGAACTGCCCCCCCCAAACAAACAGCAAACAAAAAAGGAAACTGTAGTAATGCAGTTTTATGAATGAAGCTTGACTGAAGTGAGGACTGGACACAAGTGTTGATGTCAGAGGAAGGGTGTGCCAAAGCAAATATGTGGTATGACATCAGCTTGGAAGACTGTTCTTTTTTTTTCCATTCTCTTTGCTTTCTTGGCCATTTTTTGACTCTGCCTTTCTTATCTTTAATGATCATCATATGATACACAAAAAAAAACAGAGTTTTATGGGTTTCTTTATGCTGTGGTCTCATGGTGACCATAGTTCTGATTTGCTTCCTGTATCCGTGCCTTTTGTGAGGTTGGCATCAAAGTCTTCAGTGCTGTCAGCTTCAGTGGAACTGTCGCTGGATGTATGTGGCCACAGTTTTGGTCAGGAAAGGGGTGTTTACTCATTCCGGATCATGACTAATGCCGACTCGGTCATTGTTAATATGAAACTTAATACTTTCCAGACAGGCGCAACAGAGCATCGTCACTTCCCTGCATGTGCGTGCACTGCACGTGCTTACAACCGTTGCAGACGCGTGATTTTGGCACTTTTTAATTTTAGTTTTTGTCTCCTAATATAAACCTAACAAGCAGGTGTTATGTATCAATGGAAAGGATGATGCGCGAACTTTGTAATGAGCATAGAAGTAAAATACATATTGGGTAAAATAGCAGTGCTACTGTTACAGAAACAGCATAAGTAAAATGTAGGAGAACATAATCTTGTTTATGTTTGTTTGGTTGGTATGACAACAGCAAATGAGGAAGACAAGGGGCATAAAACTTCGCTCTTACTTTGAACAGATGCAGAGAAAGCCTGAGGTATTCAATATGTGTAATCCAAGTGAAATTTTTTTTTTTGAAAGGAAATTAAATCATTGCACATATTACACACTTTTAACTGGTTTGGCTTTAGATGATAAGACGTATAAAACTGTTAAGTACACAGAGCAAATAAATCAAGCTCAGATTCTTTTCGATAAACTTGTACACCTTTACCCTCCTCATTTTCTGAACTACTTTGCTGAACCAGTTCTAAAACCACATGTCATTCTCCTTCTGCCCGATATGTTGATGAAGCAGGAAATTCCACACATGCCTTCCAGTGCCAGACGGGTCTCTTTGTTTGGACTACTCTGGGGTCACAAAGATCATTGCTAGTGCATGTAAACTTACCCCTTCCTGTGGCTAGAACCCTGTTCTAAATATTTATGGCAGCTGCTGCATCCCCTAGACGGTAGACGAGAGAACATAGGAATGTTTTTATAGTTGTGCCGTCATGGATGCATGGTACGTCCAGGCAGTACAGCAGTGTTGCCGTCACCAGGGCACGGCTCGTCGTGAACGGGTCAACTGACTTGCCATCCCTATCGCATGGCGCTTCGCGAAAAGGTTAAGCCTTTTTGATTAGAATAGACACGTGTGTACATTTTTGAAGTCTTATACTTGGTGGCAGTGCAGTGTTTGTGGGTGCACAAAGGGATGACCTAATACTGATAGCTCCTTGTTTAATAATAGTGCTGGAATTGTGATGGAACAAACCTGGAGGTGGTTTGTCTGTGAGAGAAGCCATGAGTAGCGTAGTACTCAGTGCAATGCACTGAAGATTGAAGAGTATAAAATAGAAGAAAATGAATTAAAAAGAAAAATTCTTGGCATTCTTTTTCTCATCCTCGACCCATGTTTCCGCCTCAGGTATCCAACAGCAGCAGTTCAGGATCTTTGGTTAGCAACAGGGGGGGTGGCGCTCGACCTAAGCATTCTGTTTCAGCGGTAAGTATATGTGTGTGTGACAGAGAGAGAGAGGGTATGTATATTTGTGTCCTTTTTTTCTTGATGTTTTGGTGTCTGTTTATTTAAGGGATTTATTTAGAGAAATTGAATTTGGCTTTATAATATGAATCCGTTACAATGTGTGTATTTGAGTATGTATGTTTCTTTATTCTGGTATCTGGTGATTATGTAAATAGGAAGATTACATTTACCTAAAGGGTTATGTTTTCATCCACACCTATTGGTTTATTTGGTTTTGTTTTTCTGTCAGCAAGATGCCTGAAAACAATTGAACTGATTGTTAAAAAACTTGTCAGCATTGTTGAATGTTGCTCAAGATGGATTTGTATGATTGAATGTTGCTCAAGATGGTATTTGTATGATTGAGTGCTCAAGATGGTATTTGTATGATTGAATGTTGCTCAAGATGGTATTTGTATGATTGAATGTTGCTCAAGATGGTATTTGTGTATGACTGAATGTTGCTCAAGATGGTATTTGTATGATTGAGTGTTGCTCAAGATGGTATTTGTATGATTGAGTGTTTCTCAAGATGGTATTTGTATAATTGAATGTTGCTGAAGATGGTATTTGTATGATTGAGTGTAGCTCAAGATGGTATTTGTATGATTGAATGTTGCTCAAGATGGTATTTGTATGATTGAGTGTTGCTCAAGATGGTATCTGTATAATTGAGTGTTTCTCAAGATGGTATTTGCATAATTGAATGTTGCTGAAGATGGTATTTGTATGATTGAGTGTAGCTCAAGATGGTATTTGTATGATTGAATGTTGCTCAAGATGGTATTTGTATGATTGAATGTTGTTTTATTGAGACAGGTATCTGTGTCCTGAATGCTGCTGTTTTGTTGCGACAATATCTCTATTTTGATTTTGTTCTGTGCTGACCAGTAACTGTATCTTGAAGGATGTTCTGTGGTGACATGACATTGTATCCTGAATGTTGTTTATTTGAATAGTATCTGTATCTTTGATTGTTATTTTTCTCTGTTGTGACAGTATTGTTATCCTGAAGTTTTTGTTCTGATGAGACCATTATCTGTTTCCTAAATGTTGTTCTGTTTTGACCAGTCTCTGTATGCAGGGTGTTTTGTTGTGGCCAGGATCTAGGCTATAATGCATCACAGCACTTTATCGGGAATAGCAAAGACAATGGACAGTTAGAAAAAAAAAATAGGGGCAAAGATTACGATGCAGTATACTATCTCCAAAACGGTATTTGGAAGTAACTTATGTGTCTCCCCCCACCCCCTTCCGTACAAGACTGAGAGGTGAAAAATAGACTAAAATTGTGGCCATTCTCATGTGCTGTTAGGAAAATGAACATAAACATATTACAAAGCTGATTGTGGAGTTACACTCACAGATGCAAAAGAAACTTATTTGACGAGTCATCTGAATAGGTCAAAATTCATTATGAAGAGAAGCAGCAGACAAAAGATTACGTCAGGGACACCACATGCTTTCTCGTCACTCATGCTGTGCCTGTGTCACAAACCCACACACATAGCACTTGGGACAAGTAGGTCACACATTCGTTGTTGTTATTACACTTGCTGTCACTGAATCTCCCTCCTGCTACATACATGTGATTGATTTATTTTCTGTGTAATGATGTTTTGTCTTAATATGGCGACAAGGATGAACGTTTACTGACTACGCACAAATGATCATGCTCACTTGCAGCTGTGCCACAGATAAGATAATAAACTTACCTCTGACATTGAATGTGCCATAGTACGAATATATATGAATGTATGAAATCAAAATCAAACTGGAATATATGTTCAGGCAGGCTGTTGATGATCTGCATACCATACCAAAATGACTTAAAATAAGTCAGAAATAGAAAAAAATAACTGATATTCCAGCGGAATGATATTTTGTACAAAGTTGTCTGAATCAGTGATGAATGCATTTTTATCAAGTTTCATGTGACTGTGTTCTTCTTCTACTTGTTAAGGCAGCCACCTTCATAACTTTAAAGATTCTGCGTGCTGTTGCGCACATGTTTATATTTGTGTCATCCATTTCCACCGGCACGCAATAGCCTGCTATCCAGAAAGACAGAACAAGATGTCTTCAAGTTTGCAGTGGGGCACACAGTACAGAATATGTTGGGTCATCAGTATGCAAGCCAAGTGAACGATTTGGGCCAGGCCATATATAAATCTTGGTTTTTGTTTTGTTTTGTTTTGTAACATTACGTTTTTGCTTGAGTTGGCGAAGCTGAAACTTCACTTGACCCAGTGCTTTCCATACCACTCACGGACTCCATGCTGTGCGCTTGGAAGACAAAGAGGAGCTTGTGTTGAACAGCAAAACCATTCACAGCAGTTGTATCCTTATATACTTGCTACATTGCTGATATCAAAGCCACAGTCTTGCTGGGCATGGTTGTGTGTGTACAGCATGTCGCTCACGTTGCAGTCTTTGCTTGCTAGTTTTAGACAGAAAGGCACACAGTGACTTGGCAGACATGGTATGGGACTTTAGATAGCGGAGATTTAGTGCTTCTCTGGACTGACTTGTTTCATTTCGAATGCGTCCCAGGTCCACTTCTGAAAACATTCAATGCATTTCTTCTTGCTTCTGATGTGCACGTATTCAGGCTAGCTGTGTGTGAAACAGGCGTGCATCAAATGGAGAGTCCTACAGTTCTCAGTATCCTGAGTGTTGATGTTATGACCAGTATGTGTAGGTTGAATGTTCTGTTGTGAACATCATCTTTATCCCTAATGGTGTTCTGTGGTGACCAGTGTGTGTATTATGAAAGTTGTTCTATCATGATCAGGGTTGTATCCTGATAGTTATTATACTATGACCAGAATCAGTGTCTTGAATGTTGTTCTGTATTCTCAGTGTTGTACTGTGATGACCAGTATCTGTATCCTGAATGTTGTGCTGTGGTGACCAGTATCTGTATCCTGAATGTTGTGCTGTGATGACCAGTATCTGTATCCTGAATGATGATATGCTGTGATGACCAATATATCCTGAATGCTGTTGTGCTGTGATGACCAGTATCTGTATCTTGAATGATGTTGTGTTGTGGTGACCAGTATCTGTATCCTGAATGATGTTGTGCTGTGGTGACCAGTATCTGTATCCTGAATGATGTTGTGCTGTGATGATCAGTATATTCTGAATGCTGTTGTTGTGCTGTGATGACCAGTATCTGTATCCTGAATAATGTTGTGCTGTGATGAGCAGTATATCCTGAATGATGTGCTGTGGTGACCAGTATCTGTATCCTGAATGCTGGTGTGCTGTGATGACCAGTATCTGTATCCTGAATGATGTTGTGCTGTGATGACCAGTATCTGTATCCTGAATGATGTTGTGCTGTGGTGACCAGTAGTATCTGTATCCTGAATGCTGTTGTGCTGTGATGACCAGTATCTGTATCCTGTATGATTATGTGCTGTGGTGGTGACCAGTATCTGTATCCTGAATGCTGGTGTGCTGTGATGACCAGTATCTGTATCCTGAATGATGTTGTGCTGTGGTGACCAGTATCTGTATCCTGAATGCTGTTGTGCTGTGATGACCAGTATCTGAAACCTGTATGATTATGTGCTGTGGTGGTGACCAGTATCTGTATCCTGAATGCTGGTGTGCTGTGATGACCAGCATCTGTATCCTGAATGATGATGTGCTGTGGTGACCATTATCTGTATCCTGAATTTTGTGCTGTGGTGACCAGTATCTGTATCCTGAATGATGTTGTGCTGTGATGACCATTATCTGTATCCTGAATGTTGTGCTGTGGTGACCAGTATCTGTATCCTGAATGATGTTGTGCTGTGGTGACTAGTATCAATGTCTTGAATGTTGTTCTGCTGTGACCAGTATCTGTATTCTGAATACTGTTGTTATGTGGAGACCGATATCTGTATCCTGAATATTGTTGTTGCAACCAGTTTCTTTATCCTGAAAGACCAGTACCTGTATTCTGAATGTGGTTCTATGATAAGGAGTATCTCTGTCCTGAATATGACCGGTATCTGTCTACATCTTGTTCAGAATGCAGGGCAGCAGCAGGGTGGGGGTGGGCGCAAGGCAAGGGAGACCAAGAAGATGGGAGAAGAAGCGACGAGCAGAGGAGCGCCATCGACAGAAGTTCCTGGGTGAGGACCCCCAGAGGCAACTTCAGCATGATGTGCACCAAGAAGAAGCTTTGGTGATCACCCATGACGTCACGCGAATATAATGTGTTGGTGTGAGGAGGCGCGGTGGTGTTTAATTCTGACTCTGTGAAAAGTGTTATGTGCCTGCTGTTACATCAAGCCAGGACTGTTTTATATGAGGAATGGTCAGGGCCTACATCGCACATCTCTGAACTTTGTTGTAATGTCTTTCAGGGATTGCCGTCTTTACTCTGCAGGGGTTACTGCTATGGGTTGGGTTTTGTTCTTAGTCCCATCTGTCTGTTCACAAGGTCACTTACAAACAGCTAGGCGGGGACCATCATATGATTTCACAGGGTTTATATGGTTAGGAAATCAGAGTCCAGCAGGGACTCTTAGAGACAGGTGGTCAGAATTTGGGTTGGTATCTGCAAGCAGTCTTGTTTGATTGTAATGAAAAATGTTTGTCTGTCTGTCTGTTATCAGAATATCTTGAGAACAACCAAGGGGTCTTCACCGTATTTGTTCAGGTTGTTGTAGGGTCGATAATAACATACAGTGAAATCTCGGAGTGCAGAAATGATGACATTCCCAAGGAAAGTTCCAGGTGTAAAAGAAGGTAAAGAAGAACAAAGAAAGGGATGGTGGCACCTATATTTGTGCAGAAATATTGATTCATTTGAATTGTAGACTGCTACAGATGGATGACACGTGTGTGTAAGCCCTTTCAGTGCTTATGTTTGCAACATTCAGGAGATGTTCTTTAGCCAAGGCTATAGGCAGCAGCAGAGATGGGCTTCCTTTGTCTGGTCTGGTTTTACCCCCCCTACCCTTGCCAAGTGAGGCCCTGTTGATCCATCAACGATACTGTTCAAAATTAAAGTTTGTCATTGGTGTGCGGTATTTCAGGTAGTCATATATTGAAAGGGAAGCGTTTCTTTCCCTCTGCAAGGAAAAAGAGAAGGAACCCAAGGAAAGCAAAGGACAGACAAGGGAACCCAAGTCGAACCAGTGAATGAAGACAGGCATTGCACATAACAAGTGAGAGAAACAAGAGACAAGATACAATGGACTTAATCTGTAACTTGGGAGTCCTCTTCCAGCATTGGAGACTGGAACAACAGAAAAAGCAACAACACAAAAATGATCAGTTCCAGTGAACCAGTCATTAAAGACAGACAGACATGCCTTCCTCCACAGTTGCTTCCAGACACTTCAGAGAAGCACTTTTCTGCCTGGAGATTATTTTTATCCAAGGTGACAAGAAGTTGTCTTGGAATGGGTTTTTCTTTTATGTAGATTAAAGTATATTTTTGATGGAAAGATGAGAATAGTGCATAGGAAATGTTCATCACGGTTCATGTTTTATTTCATGGCAGATGCACGATTTCAAGGCTGCTACAGTGAATATGGTGTTGTTTGGGACGCACAGCTTGGGTAGCGGGAATGATTTACATATGTTTTAACAGAAAAAAAGAAACAGAAAAAAGGGGAAAAAGAGGTTTGTGTATTGGCACAGACACACACTATCCCAGTTGCTGAATCAGTGAAACTGCTGTGATCCAGTAAGGTATTATACTGATTACCACACACGCACACACACATGCACACACACACACAGACACATGCACACACACACACACACACACACACACACACACACACACACACACACACATGCCAGCACAGACATATACATGCAGTTGCACCCACACACTTGCAGGCCTGCAGCCAAATAGCCTTCCATACCCATACCTACCCACATTCTAGTGTACACACACACTCACACACACACACACACACACACACACACACACACACACACACACACACACACACACACACTCGGTCGCACACACACACACACACACACACACACACACACACACACACACACACACACCAGGGAATGCAACTGTCCACTTTTCAACACATACCTTTTTTTTTCCTAAAAAAAAACAAACAAACAAAAAAAACTCGTCACATTTTCTTCCTGAATGAAAAGAAGACAGTCAAGTTCAGGAATGTTGATTCCAGAACACTTCCCATCTCATCTTGATCCAATGAACAGTGGAAATTAATTGTAGGAAGAGCAGCAACTGTTTGTAAAAAAAAAAAAAGAAGAAATTGCGGGGGGAAAATGGATGTAAAATTAGGCAATTTCTTGCCTCATACCCCCATCCTCTAACCCTGCCTCCCACCCCACGCCTTTCCCCTTCAGTCATTATTGTATTCAGTCTCCTTTAGGCAGAGTGGGGTAATAGGGCGGGGACCAACTCGCCCTCAACTGGCCTCTTCTTCCATGCAGCTGGTTACCTGCCAGTGTGTGGTAGATGCTTGTGGTGGCATTGGCTTCATGTCGTTTCAGTAAAAAAAGAAAAATCAGGTTTGTTGAAAAACAAAAAGACAAAATCAAGGATGTCAAATTTCCATTAAAAAAAAAAAAAAAAAAAAAACTGAGGTAGTTAGTATCACACACACACACACACACACACACACACACACACACACACACACACACACACACTCATGCACAGATACAAAGTGCGCTACACACCAAACACACTGCTGAGTTGAGAGAGAGCTGCGATCATCTGTGATATTGTGTGACTGTTTTGCAGCCATCTCTCACAACTGGGCAGCTTTGGGGGGGCAGCAGATGATTTCAGGTCTGAAGATGATAATGATGTTGCCACTAATATGTCACACTGCACCATGAGATGGGTCAGATGTTGCCACTGTGCCATTTGCAGAGTTTTTCCATTTTTGCTCATTAAAGTTTTTGTTCTTATTCCAACGCAGCAACACTTTCAAATAAGACATAACATGTTAGAGCTATAGTCTAGTAACCTTTGGCCTGCTGACATGTGTAACTCACTATGTACTAAGCGTATTCTGGAGAAAAGAAAGAAAAAAGGCATTTTCAGGCTCAGTAATGATATAGAATCGCGCATTTCCATATGACTATATATGACGAAGAGGACTGATTGTAGGATTAAATCCAGGACCTTCAGATCATTGACTGTGACATTATCTGCCTGCACTTTTGTTCCAGTAGCCAGTGACCAGGGGCGACTTGTGACTTCTTTCATGGTGATTGTTGACATGGCACATCATCCTGGTGGGAAGGGTTGGGTAGAGAGGCAGATTATCCACTGGGAAATTTGTCAAAGTTCATGTTTTTTTGTGTGTGTGTAGAGAAGGGAAGGAGGTACAGCAGGGGTTATGAGTTGGCAATAGTACAATATAAAGTAAAATTGAAAACAAACAAATATCTTGTGAGTTTTTTTGCTGATGTGTGTGTATGTATGTGTGTATAAAGTTATTCTGATATAAAATCAGTTTCATTCATGCTCTCGTAGATGTACACCCACTCTCAGCGGCTGCTTTTAAATACACACACACACATATCATACATATCTGTTCCCTACATACTCAGCACTCATAAACACTTCTGCTGACATACACCACTCACTGACACATAACTGACATCAAGATCAGTTTGAATGTCCACAACCAATCAACCATATTGTGGACAACTTCTAACTAGAATAACGAAACACAGTGTATGGAATATCTGACTAATGGAGCTTCAAAGACTACCTCCCTTTTACCTCCCTTAAAAATTACAAAGGATGTCTGGAGATAGTTGCAAACAAGTCCCCACTATCCCCAGAAAAGGTCTCGGAATATATCTATGAAAGTCTCTTTAGAGACATCAGGACTTTTCTCCTGTGAGTCGATAGCCCTTGAAGGGGTCTGTGTGGTCATGCTCAAATAAAGCTCAAAATGCAATGGAGAAGTCCTTGTCATTCATGACCTTCGTCTAGGTCAGAAACTATGCTTCAAATACAGTATTTCTAATGCTGAAAGGGCATTTTTTTTTGTGTGTGCATGATTCGGTGCAAGTGGATGGATGTGTGCGCTCATGGCTGTTGATGTGTATGCATTTTTGTAAGTGAAAATTTTTTTTTTGTGTGCTTGATTTGATAATTGTTTACTTGCCAGTCTGGCTGTTTTTTGACTTGGGTAAAAAATAAACAATGGTGTGTGTGTGTGTGTGTGTGTGTGTGTGTGTGTGTGTGTGTATAAAAATCTGCTTTTTCAGAATTTTGTTTGTGAAATCCAGTGTTAGGGAACTTTGCAGATTGTTTTACAGAAGAAAAAGGTTCAAGAGGCATTCAGTAGATGTAGAAATAAAAATGATAGTAAAATGATGGTTAAACCTCCTGATGGAAAACACTTGAAGAAAGACTTCTTCCCATTGAAAATGGGTACTTCTAGGACATTTTTGATGTATGTCTGTACACTACACTTATCTCCTTCCTTTTAGACTTGTATTTCAAGAACAGTTCTAGTCTTTTTCTCTATACTGCAATAGATACTTCTTTCCTGTGTTGGAAAGATTTGTGTTATGGGTGACTTACCACATGGTGACGTATTGTAATAGTCCTAATGGCATGCAATTTGTCAGAGAAGACATGTAATGGGGCTGATGGCGATAGTTCTAAAAGTAGCTGTTACTGAATTTCCCACAGGATTCTTAATCAGCAGTTTCAGAGTACACATTCAGGCCTTCCTGCATCATTCGATATGAATAGCAAACGAGTGACTGTTCATTTCATTGGTAAACCTCAAGAGAAATTAACCAACATGTGTTTCTGCGGTCTGTAAGTGGCATAGAAGTGAAGATTTTTTGTAATTATTACTTGTTTTGTAGAAGATTATTTTCAGTTTCATCAAACAACGGAGATAGAATTATTTTGACCTTAAAAACATACATCAAAAGATGAAAATCACTATCAGCTTTCTTTTTCTTGTTTTGAACTGATTTAAAAGAAAACAGTATTGAGTGTCTTGAGGCAATGTATGTGCTGTGACTATAATGTTAATCATGCACAGTGAATGGCCTGGAGGTCTGTGTCAGTACCATTAAAGGATATTTAGATGTTGACAGATTCCTTTGTAATGACAATCTGATACATACCTGAAGAACACAGTATTTCTCTTCAAGTGCCATGGATGAGCGGTTAGAACGTAGCCCAGACTCTCAATCGGAGAGTTTCAGGTTCATGCCCCAGCAGTTGTGTGGTGGATGAAATGTATAGCAGGATCCTTCTGTCTTCTGTATCAGCATGCATGCAGTTCTGCCTCCTTGATCTGTGTACTGCATAAGCATCTGAAGGAGGAAAAACTGATGCCGAACTGATTCATGTTGAACACCCAGCTTGCATCACGATACTTAGAGAGGAGATCATCAATGACAAGCATTCCCCATTGCCCATTGAAATGTTAGTGTGGACTCCTCTCAACAAGGATACTGTTGTTCATGTGCCAGTTGCGGTGGTACCCCACAATTTACTGGAAATGGGATGATAGGATATGGTATTATGAGTGTTTCATCTTGTTAAACTGATGCAGAGCCAACATTGAATGATTGGATGATGTTTCTGAAAGAAACTAGCCACAGGAACCACAATGGTTTTTGCTAATTTTAATTCAGTTTGATTTTTTGGAAGGGGAAGACGCACAGACACAGAGTGAGAGAAGTATGGATGGATCATACTGGCGAAAATTATGAGCTACCATGGGGTTTAAGTAATCACTGTAGAGAGGAAAGTTTTTCAGAAAAAAAATTTACACAGTTGAAGGAAGATTTTGTCTCAATTCAGTATTTTTATTTGAAAAAGATAAATAAAAAATAAAGCCGTAGAACAGCAAAAAGGGTAGAAATGAGCTTGAACTTTGACCTGTTATCCTGTATTTCTGTGTCAGTAAAACAGCACATGGATTTTCAAGTAAAGAGTCCAACAGATTGCAAAATATGGTGGAAGGAGAGGGATTGTAGATTCCTTTCTTCATATGATGTCTGCCATTGTCATTATTGAGCATTGTACATAAACTGCGGAGATTTCCATGGTGATCTGGGTATGGGGCAGGCAGTGTGGCTTGCCAAGATTATCAGCCGTAGCTAATGGGTGAGGGTTGGGAGAAATGAGGGAGGGGAAGGTGGAGAAGATTTGATGGGAGATGATGGTGGAGTTGTGATGGGTGCTGAATATGATGTTTTTTTAAATCAAGAATTTGAAGCGCTCCTCTGAGGACACAAAGACACTGCTGAAGTGAGAGACACTTGCACTCACTGGTGGTACACTGGGGGGAAAAGGCCTTCCCACAACAGATGACATGCAAGAAGGGTAGGCAGCCTGGAGGGGCTGGGGGATCGTTCTTGCGGGCGGGTGGGGAGCTGCGCCAGAAGGAGCGCTGATGGCAATTTCTCTGTGGCAGAACTTGAAAAATGTTACCAGCCTTGAGGAGTCTCCAGTTTTGCAGTGGGATCCAGTGTAGCTGGGTGAATATAACTGTCTCACTTATGTTTGGCATTGACAGTTTTTGCAGTTTTACTCATGCCTTAGGATGGGCGAGGATCCAAGAAAGTTGTGTCATACTCCTGAATCAGACATGCAAGAGGTTTATAGGCTCTGTGCTCAATGCTAAGTGAGTCTATCTTCAGATTGCAGGGAAGAAACCAGAGAGTTATGCCTGCTTTGCTGGAAGTATTTGAATCTGAGATGGTGAAACCCAAGTAGTGGTTAAATGTTACCCCTTCTGGTGCCTTGAAACACTACATAAATTAAAATTGACTGATCCAGGACGCTACTATTTTTTTTTTTTTTTTTTTTTTTGTAAGGTTCACACCATGACAGATACGGCATGCAACTTTTTTTTTAGCGCATGACACAACTATTTTGCCTATCCTGCATCTGTGGTCACAAACCTCTACTTTTTTTTTCTAACGGGCAGTAACTCTCATACACCGCCTTAATCTCGTTTTCCGGTTGCTTTCGGTGTTATCTAAATAAAACTTGTCACCAAACGAGTTCAGCTTTTTGTTACGTCATTGTGACAGTGCGGAATAATGGACACCCTCTGTACAAGAATACTATGCAGACGATGTTTTTACATCTTGAATAGTAGCTTTACGGGCGTCAAAAGCCCAACTGGAACGTCGAACAGCAGACGACGACTTTTTCCTCGTGTTTCATCACACTTGACGGAATGGAAGGTCACACGAAGTTTTTCTGTGGCCAAACCCTTCGATAAAGTAAGTATATAAATGGTTTGTTGTTGGTAGTGGTTGATGCATCGAAAACGTAGCATGTTTTATGGAAGATTGCCCATAGTGTTTGCTGTATAACAGCCCCGATTTTGTTTTGTTCATAAATTTATTACTAATAAAATGAGTTTATGTTTTTTTAGTAGTGAGGGGTGAAAAATACGATTTTCTGCACGTACACAACACACACGCACTCTCTCTCTCTCTCTCTCTCTCTCTCTCTCTCTCTCTCTCTCTCTCTCACACACACACACACACACACACACACATACACACACTTACATGTGCGCACATGACATGCAGATACGATACAGAAGCACACCAGCATGGGCACACATACACCAGTGTGCACACTATGCAGAAACAATATCTGCCTGTTAGGCCTGTAATAATCACACACAAAGAGGCACACATGCGCACACAGATGCATACGCACACGCACACTCAGACAGACATACACACAGACAGACACACACAGACAGACACTGAGACAGACAGACACACACATGCGCGCACGCGCACACACACACACACACACACACACACACACACATTTATTCAAATTTGACTCATATTCACATTTGGACTGTAGCATATAAGCTTCAGATTTTGAAACAAACAATAAACCCAAGAAGATGAGGTTTTTGTAAGAAGACTGACCTGGTAATTGCCTGGAAGGGCCATGGGAACGTTTTACCCCTTTGTAGGTGCTTTTTGTGTGTCATGTTTATAAAAAAGATTACAGATGTCAAGATATGGTGTTGACTATCACAGAAAACAGACTTGGAGATAGCTTATTTTATTCTCAGCAGACTCGGAGGTGAACATGACCAGAATTTTTCTGTGATCGGTGGTTCCTGCTCAGCATGGTTTAAATGTACTATTTGCTAGGTGTTCAGCACAAAAGGGAAGACAAGGACCACACAACTTGTAGTAAAGTCAGGTCATGTGGTTTATTGATCTGACCCAGCCACTAACTAAGGCCATATTGGGCTGGGAACAGTCAACTTTCATCTGGATGATCTCTGTAACTTGAAAGATAGTTGGTAAAGTTCCTCGTCAACACTATAGGTGTCAAGGTATAGAATAACAGAATCAAGTCTTATCACCAGCATGCAGTGCAGTCTTTTCATGGAGTCTTTGACCAGAATAGACCTGTTCAGATTCATGTTGTTCAGCATCCTCATCCAAAAAAAAAAAAAAAAAGGTCTGTGGGTCTTCATATTCTGATGTCATTGTTGATTGTGGTCCCATTTTGATTTCCGGTCCATGTCCAGTGTTGTAAAAAGTTGTTGTCAGCTAGCAGATTTAGCAAGTTCATGGGGTTGGCATTGGATGGACTGAATACCAGTATCCTTCTGGAGAGGTGGAGGTGGGTTCATGCACTCATGTTCCACAATTTAGTGGGTGACACTTTGCCTTTGTTGATCAGGTCAAGCAGTCCTGAGCACTGACAGTGGGCCTCAGCAGTAGTGAGTGTCACCTAGGATGGGTCGCTCAACAATGACCTCCATAGTCATCACTCCCTGTGGAGTGCTGGTGTTGAAACTTTGAAAGAGTGAGCAAGGGTGTGGCTGTCGATGGGAAGTCGGAATGATGGGAGTAATGCCTCTGAGAGAGAGCATGAAAGATGAGTCAACAAAACAAAGATAAAGGAGTTAAAACAAAGATAAAGGAGTTTGGAGGAATTGTTGGGAGTCCTGGACAGCGGAAAGTTGTCAGAGTAAAAGCCCTCCTCAGACAGTGTTAGTGGCCCTGAGCTACTGACACTCTCAGGGGGCCAGGCCACATCCAGATAATGGTTCCTCTATTTCTGGATACCTGTCTGCTGTCACTTTCATGTGTGTGTGTGTGTGTGTGTGTGTGTGTGTGTGTGTGTGTACATTTTGTGTGTGTGCTTGTGTAGGTGTGTGTACGTGTTTTGTGTTTGTGTGTGTGTGTGTGTGTGTGTGTGTGTGTGTGTGTGCACGCACGCACATGGGCACTGTTTTGATTTGAATTGCAACTCCTGAATAGTCTAGCATCTCAAGGTTATGATTCATTGTGACAGATGTCTTATCCATATAACTATCAAATATCAGATCTACATTGGGAAATACAGACATTATGAAACTTAACTTACATTGACTGGACCATATCTAGCTAGAACTCTTTACGGCTGCCAGTGCCATTGCCTGTAAGGGTCTGGTCCTGTACTTACCTAAAATAGAGATGTTTCATGAGATCATTGGCAGATACATATCCAGATTGCTGTGCTCCATCCTCTAAGGTGAGGATTTTGGCTTGGAAGCCAGTTTCCCTGGAGCTAATGGCTAGACTGGCATACATCTCAGTCTTGTAGACATGAGCATCCGGTAGTCTGAATTAATATTGTGTTGCTTGTTTAATAAGTATCATTTGCTTTAACTTGAACAGAATATTATATCTGGTGTAATGCTGAAAAGTACAGTTCAAACTGTACACTGATCATGTCTTAAAACAAATGATTAGAATACAGTTTGAATGAAGCACTGTATGTGGTCGAATGCTGAAAGATACAACTGTACAAACTGTATTTTAGTCACTTTCGTCTTCAATCTTTGGTATCAGTTGGTTTAGTCTATAATCTTTGGTATCAATCGGTTCTAGGAAAGGGCTGTAAACAGCTGGAGTCATTCAGCTAACCGGGGCTGGAAGCAGCATGGTTCCCTACGTCAGCGTTTGTGTCAAGCCGGTTGTATTCCTCTGAGTCGGAAAAGGTGCTACCCAAGACTGAAGAGCCGGGAAAAGGCAAGGGAGTGAGTAGTCTCTGTATTTTTTTTTCTGTTTGTTTTGTGTGTTGAGTTTTTATATTTAGAAATGTGAAGCTTGTGTGTATGTGAGTGTGTGTATGAGAGAGTGCGAGAGAGAGAGAGAGAGAGAGAGAGAGAGTGTGTGTGTGTGTGTGTGTGTGTGTGTGAAAAAGAGAGAGAGAGAGAGAGAGAGAGAGTGCGTAAGACTTGCCCAGTGCTGAGATTCCTCCATAGATTCTACATTTCACACCTCCAGAGCTTGGTGATACAGGCAAGTAAAACTATGATCTTGCTGACCATGAGAAAATTTGTTTCATGCCGAGTCAGTTTGCCTGAGGTGTTTTTGCCCACTTGTGAGACTTGCAAGGATAGCATTCATGTGATGCTGGTGGCCAAAGTATCTTCACTCATGCAGAAAACTTACTGCATAGGGAAAGCATGAAACTGAATCTGAATCAGCAGTCAGTGATGAAACAGAAAGCCAGATTGAAAGCTCACTGGCTTTGGCTCTCCTTGCCCTCTTTCGATACTGGTTTTGATTAAAGAAAATAGTTTCATGCAGCTTCTTTGAGACCATTTTTCTGGATATGAGAAAGACACCTCTGCCACCGGCATCACATGTTTACCTTTCCTTGTGAGTCCAGGAAGTGAGCAAAAATACCCGGGGTGAACAGACATAATGTGAATCATAGGTTTAGCAGTCAGCAGAATTGTACAGTTTTTTTTTGTTTGTTTGTTTTTTTTGTTGTTAAATAAGTTTTTTTTTAAAAATAACATCGATGAAGTACCATTTTGGGGATTTTCAAAGCAGAAATGATGGACAAATCATAACACTATTCAGGTTTGCCCATGAAGATCTCACAATAAAGACCCTAACCCCTCCCCCCCTCCCCCCCAAACCATGAAGACATCCACCCCTCCAGTAAAGACTCCCTCCAGGAAAGATACCCCCCCTCCAGTGAAAGCCCTATCCTCCCCTCCCCCTGATAAAGACTTTGGTCAGGCCGGTCTGGTGCTTATGCAGCATTTTATGTAGACAGACACTAGCTAAACCGATCACTGAATTAACACTTTGTGAAGTCTCCCTGCCTTGAAAGATCCAGAGTTCAAGATTGGTAGCTGTGGACTTTCAGGTTTAACTGTAACACAGGAACATGTGGAACTGCAGAAGCAGGGGAATGCTGAGCAGTACCCATCTGTTCAGCCATACTTGTTTTTTATACAGCTTATAATGTTTTCATGTTTAAACTGCTTCCCCCACACTGAGCTGACTGTGATGGTATTTTGTTTTCAGCCATTTTCGTGTGTGAAAACTTAGTAGAGCACATTGTGTCAAAGCATGCTTAGAGTTGTGGGTAAGTGCTTTTGCAATATATGTTGATCAGGGTTCACATCAACCAGTAATTTCTGGCGTCTTGCTGGTTGAGATGATCATATACTGACAAACATTTTGACACAGTACTGGCTATTGAGTGATTATGTTTTTGTTTGACCAAATGTGGTGTGGTGGGAAAGTGGACCATTGTGTTTGTGGCACTTCGAGTTTAAGTGATTGCTATGAGTGGTCTGCTAGCTTTGTTTGACCCATGTTTCTGCTGTCAAGTTTGCCATACCACTGTCAAAGTGTGGTGGTATGACCACTGGTGGTTGATGATGTGTGTCTGGCAGCCCATCTCCTGGAAGGGCCTGGTGGTGATCGCAGGTCTGGGGGGCATCATGCTGCTGGGACTGCAGTACGTCAAGAAAGAGAAGGAGCTGGGTAAGGAGAGGCCACTGTGATGGTGTCCAGGGGAGAGAGGGTCAATATGGTGATTCCACACTCCACCCCATCCCCGACACTCCCCATTCCCCATCATGTTAAGGACCATCCAAAATCTCACTTTAAAAAATATTTTTTTTACCAGTCATGGCAGTTGAATATTGTGTCTGTTCATCATGTCTAGAAGCCTGCCTATAACAGTGTTAGCAGGCTGACAGATGGTATGTCACCTTATACTTGTCTTTTTTTTTTTTCAAGGGTTAGGGTTGGGGGTGGGTGGGTGGTGGTATTATGAAGTTTTTTGCAGTAATAGATTGAATTAGCTCCTCTTCCTTGCACCCACTCATCATTGTTTGCATTATTTGGTACTAGACTTGGGACCCTTGTTTATACAGGGATACATTGTGAAAACACTGTGTGGTTGTTCCCTCCACCATCCACTTCCCCATTCCTCCTGCTATGCACTCCCCCTCCTGCCCTTCTCCGCACCCATATGAATTAATTCATTCCTTGCTTAATTAGCTTCATACACCATTTGTTATCACATCCCCACATGTAGTGCTCCTTAGATTGAACAGTCAGTCTCTCCACTGCAAGTGAAAATTAAGGGAAAGCACTGGCGCACTTGTGTGTTTTGATAATTCTGTCGCAGTTCAAAGGGCTCTGTTTCTACCTCTTTTCTTTGTTGACTATAGATCTCTCTCTCTCTCTCTCTCTTTCTCTCTGTCTCCCTCTCTCTCTGTCTGTCTGTCTGTCTGTCTGTCTCTCTTGTTGACTATAGATCTCTTGCTCTCTTCTCTCTCTCTCTCTCTCTCTCCCCCCCCCCCCCCCCCTCTCCCTATGTCTGTCTCTGCCTCTTTGTGTGTGTCTCTCTTCACAAAGCTGCTGTGGCTGGTTTCTGGAACTTGTAGCACTGTGGGGAGGGTATGTGTTCATCACTGGAAGTGAAAATGGCATGTGTGTTATTTCATTGACAGTGATTTGTTCATCATTTATTTCCCAACCCCACTTGTCTTCCTGCCCTGTTCATGAACTGGCTCATTGAGGAATGAGAATAGCCTCTCACTCTCCAACCACCCACCCTGCCAGTGTTCTTCCCTTGGTGTTACAGAGTTCATTGGAGCCATCTGAAATGGTCAGTTTTCCACTTTGTTTGGATTTTCAGGTAATGTATGGGCATTTGAAATTCAGGACATCATTTTTCTCATTAACATCATGAGCATAAAGACTACAGTGAGATGCCAACTTTAGCACATCCTGAGCATAAAGACTGCAGTGAGATGCAAACTATAGCACGTCATGAGCATAAAGACAACAGTAAGATGCAAACTTTAGCACACTGTCATGCATTGAACTGGTTGTCTGGTTCATATGTATCTCTCCCCACTGTTGGTCAGCCATCGCCAAGGAGCGCAGCAAGACCCTAGGTCGGGCCAGGCTGGGGGGCGACTGGGAGCTGGTGAACTCAGCCAATCAGAAAGTGACCAATCAGGACTTCCATGGCCGGTGGGTGCTGCTGTACTTTGGCTTCACCCATTGCCCCGACATCTGTCCTGATGAGCTGGAGAAGATGGTGGCTGTGGTCGACAAGATTGGTGAGAGTGATGGCCCTTTTCTTTTTTTTTTTTTTTAAAACCTTTCTTGAAACTTTTATTTTAATCTATGTCATTAAGAAGGTGATATCAAAAGAATGAAAAACCATACTGATAATGAGTGCATACGTGGAGTATTAAATGTACAAAAAATACATGGTTCATGCTCACAGAGAATGATTTGGAAACACCAGTGATTGTGTTATCTGGCATTTGCTGGTAAACACTGTAAAAGTAGAATACTGAAGTTTGCTTGACCTGCTGGTCCCAGCGACCCTTCTGTTGTTTATCCCCTGGGACTGGCAGCTAGATTGGAGCAGAGATTGCGTTAGAATGAAAAAATAAAACAAAAGTCTGCGAGTCAGTTTTCAAGTAGCCAGTGTATCATGGTGAAATCAAATGTTGAATCCTTTGCATTTTGTGTAGTGGGTTTTTGATCAGAAGTTAACATCATATTAAGCCTACATCATATTCTTTTGGTACTGATGCACTCGCTTCACCTTCTAAAGGGACAGCACTGCAGTCAGCAGTCATTGAATCACTTGCCTTGGATCTGAGCTGCTGCTATTGTGAAAAATCACAAAATTGATTTTTCATTCTCAACAAAAACGAGTGAAAATGTGTGTTGGTTTAGTTTCCTGTCAATGTTAATAGATCTAGATAAAAAGTAAACCTATCCTGAAGCCCCCTTTTCCGAGCACCTGCATTTTGTCACAGTTTCCATTCATCTGGAACTGGTTCCGATTCTGGTTCTTGAGTGAGAGTGCAGGTCACTTGTGTTGGGACTGGTTTGCAAAATTCTTGGCCTGATCATTGACATACACACTCAGATACATACTCAGATACAAGCTGAGACACGTTTGCACACACGCTCACATACATGCACACATATCACATACAAATGCAGACTGTGGGAGGTGAAGCCAAAGGTATCCATGTAGTGGTGTGCTGAAATCCCTGTGTCCCAGCAATCCTCAGAGAACCATCAGTGCTCCGACATGCCTTGTGCTACGGTTTGTCTAACACATGGTCTCTACATGTGAAACCTCCCAATGGTACTTTGGATAAGTTATAAAAAAACAACGAAACTCTGCTTGTTGACTGTGAAACATTTGTGTCGATTTGCCTGAGGTATTTTGCTCACTTTTAGGACTCGCATGAGTAACAATTATGTGTTGCCTTGCGGCGTCTTCACTTGAGCAGTAAAATGTCATCAAAGAAGGAGTATAAAACTGTTCTTGAATCCAAACCAGTGATGGAAAAAGAAAGTTGAATGAGAAAGCTGGCTGGCAATGGCTCTAAAAACAAGAAAAAAACATCAACAGTAGCCAGTCATCAATCAATACCTGTCCAATGCCCTGAAGGATCGTGTGCTGAAGATGAGTAAAGTGAACTGTGTTACAGATACTTCGATCAGTCAGGTGGATGATGATGTGTGTGTGTATGTGTGTGTGTGTGTGTGTGTGTGTGTGTGTGAGAGAGTGAGTGAGTGACAATTATTGATGTAGAAAATGGTGAATATCCAAGATTCCAAAATGTCCAAGACAGATTCCAAAATGTTGTCACTCAAGATAACTTGTACCTGCTTACTACCACTTCATCAAACGTTTTGTTGGATCTTGTGAAGCTTTCAATTTTTTTTCCAGCTACTATCCAGGTTTTCTACTTTTAAATTGAATTACTAATCTTTACATTAAAAAAAAAATGAATTACTAATCTTTACATTTGAAAAAGAAAAACTCATTGATAATGACATTCACAAAACATGATAGATTAGATCGTATTTGTGAAATATGAATCAAATGATGTGTGGCTTGCTTTCCTTTTTAAAAAATAGGCATTTCTACGCGTACAGATAAATGGTATCCATGAATAAGAAAGCCTGTCATGGTTAGTGCAAGGAAAATGAAGACTTTAGGTGTTCATTTGTGGAAAGAATATTTTATCAATAAGAAATCCTGTCATAGTTACTTAAATAAAAAAAACAAAGAAGACGACTTTCGGAGTTCATTCGTGGACAATGTAGCCATTGATTAGAAAAACTGACACGGTTAGTTCAAGGAAAATGAAGACCTCAGAATTAATTAATGGAAATGCAGCTAGATAAATACCACTGAAAATTGGTGTTGTATTACTGAGGGGTACTTATGGGCCTAGGCAATGTTGAATACAGTTCACAATAAGATCACCCATTCGCAGAAACTCTAAACCACTGTTGAGTCATTTCTAAGGTGGTGTACAGTTGTACCTGATCTGATTTCACCTGCTGAAGAAATCCCTGCAGAGGATGCTGGTGGCTTTGGTGCTGATGGAGTCCAGGTGGGGCCTTTTGGTGTGGAAGCTGTTACCTGTCCCTCCAATAACAGTCTTCATTAGTTTGTGTGTGCTGAATCCTTGAATGTAGGGGTTGTGGGGGTGGGGGACTTAAAAACTGAAGTCACCATGAGAACATTGCATACAGGATAACAGAATTTTAGCGATTGCTCTTTTTTTTTGTCTTCTCATCCACATGTTGATCAGTTGGGTTGCTGAAGATGATGATAGCTGTGTCATTGCATTTTGTGCACAGAGGCGTTGTCTGGGGTACCCAACCTCCAGCCCATCTTCATCACCGTGGATCCTGAGAGGGACACCCCAGAGGCTGTGGGAGAGTATGTGAAAGGTATGTGTATGGGAGAGAGTGTGAAGGTATGTGTATGGGAGAGTGTGTGAAAGGTATGTGTATGGGAGAGTGTGTGAAAGGTATGTGCATGGGAGAGTGTGTGAAAGGTATGTGTATGGGAGAGTGTGTGAAAGGTATGTGCATGGGAGAGTGTGTGAAAGGTATGCGTATGGGAGAGTGTGTGAAAGGTGTGTGCATGGGAGAGTGTGTGAAAGGTATGTGTATGGGAGAGTGTGTGAAAGGTATGTGTATGGGAGAGTGTGTGAAAGGTATGTGTATGGGAGAGTGTGTGAAAGGTATGTGTATGGGAGAGTGTGTGAATGGGAGAGTGTGTGAAAGGTATGTGTATGGGAGAGTGTGTGAAAGGTATGTGTATGGGAGAGTGTGTGAAAGGTATGTGTATGGGAGAGTGTGTGAAAGGAAGGCTGTGATACTTCTTCATGTCTGAGAGAGTTCTGTCAGGTTTTAAGCACAACTGACGGATAGCGTTCATGGTCACAGCACTTATTACAGAAAGCCACAATTAAGTACAATGGAGCAGGAGACCTGATTTTTGCATTGGTTACTTTTGTCTTGGGTCGATTACCCCTACCTCCATCCTTCAGGCCCATCACACTGTCAGTGGTCTGTGCTCCTCTTTAGGTATCGGCAGGGTTCAGCAGGAAGGGACAGAATGTGGGCTGGCTTTTTATCTGACTGGGCCCCAGAGAAATGGAAGTCTCTGACATCTCATTTCCTGAAGACTGCTTTGGTTCACGGCAACATCTTTATGTCCTTGCACACCAGTTGGCGAAAAGTGCCAAACACCCTTACCTTGTTTGTTAATGAAAGAAAGTTCAACGAAGAATGAATATTCATGCTTTGCTTAGAGTTTGGTTAGATAATCTTTAGAGACCCATGTTTTAGATCAAGTTAGATGATCCTTATAGACCCATGTTTTAGGTCAAGTTAGATGATCCTTAGAGATCCATGTTTTAGATCAAGTTAGATGATCCTTAGAGACCCATGTTTTAGATCAAGTTAGATGATCCTTAGAGACCCATGTTTTAGATCAAGTTAGATGATCCTCAGAGACCCATGTTTTAGATCAAGTTAGATGATCCTCAGAGACCCATGCTTTAGATCAAGTTAGATAATCCTTAGAGGCCCATGTTTTAGATCAAGTTAGATAATCCTTAGAGACCCGTGTTTTAGATCAAGTTCACACTGTTCAGCCCATGATGTTCTACAGTGTCAAACCTGGCCAGAGGGTGCAGAACTGCATATGCAGCTTTGGAGCAGCTGTCAAGACCTGAAGAAGACTGTGGGATTCATCATGGCTACAGGATTGAAGATCTGATGCAACAAAAAAAAAAAAAATTGACAGCAGAAGATCAAGTTTGAAATCCCCCTCCCCATATCGAAAGCCAAGGAAAGTTTCACTATAAAGATAATGAATGTCAAGGAATCATGAATGTGTGCAGAGTTTTCTCCTAAGCTGATGGGGCTGACGGGGTCAGTGGAGCAGGTCAATACCGCCACACGAGCGTATCGGGTCTACTACAGCATGGGGCCGAAAGACGAGGACAATGACTACATCGTCAGTGGCAGTGTTTGGACATTTGTTGTGTTGTTGTTTCTGTCTTCAGTCTGCCCTGTTGAGAATGCAAGAGAAGAATGGAATGAAGAAACATTTAGGGATCAGTAGTCATCATGTTGTCAGAATGTTGTTTGCATCATCAGTGTTATACTGATGAAAACTGTGACGACAATAATTCTGTGAGGAACAGATGGAGATAGAATATAGACAAGTGTTGTATTCCTTATCAATGAAGAGAAGTTAAGGATACATCACCTAAATATGAGCAAGCTAGTCACTTCATAAAAAAAAACAGCAGCATACCCAGTCTTGCACATTGTAATTCTTGCATCTGGGACATGAACTAGGGTATTTTGATCGATGGGTGAAGACAGATATATGCAGGTAGACTACATGATGATGATATATCTAATGTTATGTATTACTGATAGACTGCATGCTGATCATATATCTAATGTTATGTGTTGGGGTGTTACAGGTAGACCATACAATCATCATGTATCTGATTGGCCCAGACGGCAACTTCGTGGACTATTACGGTCAGAACAAGAATGCTGAGCAAATCTCCAACAGCATTGCTCTGCACATGAAGAAGTTTGTTGACATGAACTGAAGCACACAGTCAAGACGGTCACACTGCAGATGGTGAAGTATGATGATTGTATTTAGAAGGATTATGTCGCAGTGCAACAAAGAACAAAGTTGAGTCAGACAGTTTGAGCAAACTGACCAACATTTCAACCACAGGAAAATCATTACTCTTTTAACTCTTTTCTGTATGCACTTACATGCGCTTACTTAGGCCGAAAACCTGCGCTTACTTAGGCCAAAAACCTATGGCAAGAGAAGTAACTCCGTGATTTGAACATGGTTACCCAATTTAGAAGTTAATTTAGAATAAAGAAAGAAAATGATGAAATGAAAATAATTTCAAAAATTCCTACAAACATATATGTGGCTATAGCGTAAGTTTGAAGAATGTCACATGAGCCATTTAGTTGGGGGGAAAAAATCTTCTTCTTCAGAACTTTTTTCTGAATTGTTGTTCATCATATCTGGAAACTCATCCCAACTCTAGGTCACTCTAATCTTCGTTTACCCAGCACTTTCACTAAGTCTTATACTGTAAATTCTACAAATCACAGTATCTTCATGACTTAATCCCATGATAGAACAGCAGCAAATCAAGGTTAGCCATGGTGGAAAACAGCACTTCAGCCACAAAACTTTAAAAATTCATAACTCGAGAACTATGGCATATATCGACTCGCGGTTTTGTGCAAAGTGAATCGCTAAAGAAAAAAGTCATGTTCTCGCGAGACTTCTTTTTCTATGAGTAACATGGCGGCGCCCATTGTTGCCATGTGTTTTACCGGGCGATTGCGGGCACTGTGTAAACAGCCACGCTGACCTTTACCAGGCGCTGGCGGGCGTGATGGGGGAAGAAGGGGGTTAATATAGAATACCAGTCTTTAAGTATGAACTACCTACCCTTTAGTAGATCAAAAAGGAAGCTGGGGGACAACATTATCATCCTAGTCTTTGGTCACCTTTAAAGGAGGAAATGTTTCAAATGATCAAGTCTTGTCTTGGTGAATTGGGGAGAGCTCTGTTGAATTCCTCTCCACAGGGCTGCTGTGGTTAGTTGTGTCAGGGTCATCTGTGTTGGTAACTTGATGTCGATTGTCACTGGATGGACATGGTGGCACTCGGGGTCCGGGAATAAGTGATTGTGGTCACAGAGGAAGTCAGTCGGTGGTGCTGTACACACTGTGGTGAATCACAACAGGTGCCACCAGCTGACTTTGACTCCAGGCCCAGTGCAGTGTCTCCAGTGGTGAGTGACCTTGATAACCTGATATAAACAGTCCCCATTGGACTGAAGCGAGGCAGAGATAGGATGAGTGTGATGTGTGTTGTGTTCCAGTGAGTCGGAATGAACAGTGTGGGACCATTCTACTGACGTAGCATGCTGACGAGGCAGAAAAGCCCCCTCCGTCCCTCTGCATTCTATTTTGGCTAGAAATGTTAAAAGTTTACTCAGTAGTTGCTCATGTTTTGCAGAATCTTTGTCAGACTGGTTGAAAAAGCAGTTTTGCTGAAAATACCGCACATTTTCTTTGCTGTGCCGAAGTGTAGTCTACGTCAGCAGAATGGAAGGAGCTACACCTGATCCATACTTCATGTGATGTCTGTCTGTTCATGGGTTGGTTGACCAGGTGACATGCCTGTAGCTCAGATATGTCCCAGAAGAGCTTTCCTCTCTGGAAACTGTGGTTTAGCTGGCAACATCATCGGTGACATGGACCGAACTGCTGTGAATATTGGTTTGTGATCCCACCCTGTGGAGCTTTTCATAACTTTGATTCCATTTTGCTTGTCCATCTAATCGCTGTTTGATAAAAACCAACATTTAACGGGCCTTTTCTTGTAGTATATGATGTGTGTGTGTGGTTTGATAAAAACCAACATTTAACGGGCCTTTTCTTGTAGTATATGATGTGTGTGTGTGTATGTTAGTGTGAGAGTGAGATAGAATAAGAGAGAGAGAGAGAACAAAGTGTGTGCATCATATGTACGATGCATGAATTGTGATTACCATGTCAACAGGCATGTTCATGGAGACCGTGGTTAGATGGACAAGGTGGGGGCCAACTCTCACTTGATTCTTAGCTAAGCTGTTAATAGTGGCCCAAGCTGGAGGTGTCCTACACACGAAGATGATATGTATGCAGCACAGAACACCAGTTAGATGAATTGGCACCATGCAGAGTTTGCTCTTGTGGGTTGCCTCCTGACAAGCTATTACTGTTCCCTGTGGTGCTGCAGAACAAAGGGGGTAGGGTAGCCTGGAACAATGGCATTAAAGTAAGACCACCAATGGAGCAGCAAAAGAAAATCTCGTTCACCAAACCTCCAAACAAAATACATAATCTGCATTCACCAAATCTCCAAACAGGATATATAATCTGCAGAAACATTTTATTTTGTATTCCAGGAATCGTCTCTCTCTTCCTTGCCTCTTGCACTCTCTACCATTCACTTTTATCATTCACCATCGTCAGTAATGCTCCCTTGCAGTCTTCTGACATTCGACATTCAAGCAGCCATTCTTTTTAAGCCAGAAAAAGAAGAGACATCAGCTAGAGGCAGTATGCATATGTCATAATATCAATCAATCATAATCACTTAGCTTGGCTGTGGGATACATCTTTGTGAATAATATTAGCCAGTTGATACATAATTTATACATCCTTTACACCAGAATACAAAGCACACACCAACGTCTTTCACAATAAGATCGGGTTCCACCTGATATGTTGCAATCTGCCATAATCTGGGAAATGATTTTAGCTCCAACGTTCATTTGGAAAGAGAGAAGAAAAAAACAAGCGTGCGTGTGTGTGTGTAAATATATCGTATACATGTGTGCAGGTATGTTGAAACTAGTTCCCAAATTCTTACCTGTGTAAAATGAACGTGAAAATTAAAAAGAAAATCAAAACAAAAAGAAAATAAGAAGGATACCAGACTTTTAAGATCCCCAAATTCATGCCTGTGCTAAATGAATGTAAAGAAAAAAAAAAGGTGAGACTTTCCAAATTTATTTTGTGCCAACAAAATCAAGAATTCTTATAGTAAAACCATCACTATCAACAGTTTTGGTTAACTGGATGTGAAGAAGAACGGAAATCTTTCTTATGTTACCTGTTTCTTTTTTTGTACAAGGTTACACAAGACCAGCATCACTATTGAAAGAACTTTCCTCCTCTTCTGACCTCTTAGAAACAAACAGAAATGTGCTCCAACCCTTTTGCTTTTTTTTGGTGGAGTCCATCTTCATTGGCTGGGGTGACTGAATAGGATTAAAAGATCAACAGAAAAACCAAGTAAAAACAAAACAATAAAAGAGGGCAGGAAACAGGGCAGGAAAAAATCAAAATGGTCAAAAACAAAACCCAAGCTCCACAAATAAATCTGCACCATATTATAGAAGACAGAATACATAAGAAAACTGGACATTAAAATGTACACACAAGATTACTTTGAAAAGAAAAATAATGGACTGTACAGCTTCAAATGAACTTCATCTCAATGTGCATGACCTTATGCTCCTGGAATCTCTCTCTCTCTCTCTCTCTCTCTCTCTCTCACGCCCGCCCACACGCACACCTCCACACACATGCATGTACAGGCATCCAGTGATGTTGGGGGAAAAAAAAAAACCCCAACAAAAAATGACAAATGCAAAACTCATCAAGCAGCTACATACAGCAGGTGGAAAACAAAAATATAGGGAGAAACGCTCACTGACATTTCAGAAAATCCAAGTCCAGTTCACATACAAGACTTCAGATCTGCCATGTGGCTTGATTTATGTTAAATGTACTTCAGAATTTCCATAATTTCAAACAAGGTTACAGGTTCAAGCCTGGCTGTTCTTTCATTCCTGGCAATTCAAATTTGAGCAGACAAGATATAGATGAATGTGGGGATTAAAAAAAAAAAAAAGCTGTAAATATTCCATTCTTGAAGTGTTGGATAAGACACAGATGATGCTCAGAAGTACTTTCTCTCTGATATGAAGATTTCATTACCAGTGATGCAATAAGGATATCTTGGACTTGGGAGCAAACTGTGTCTAAAAAGGGAAAAGAAGGAAATTCTTGAACCCACAATCCAATTTATCAAGCCTGTATGATACTGACAAAGTCACAAACTGCAAATGATCCATAATTACCTCCTTAATTATCAACTGAGAAATTCCACATCTAAGTGGGAGAAAATTCCGTCAACAAAAACGGCAAGAATCCTTCACAAATGACAACAAATGAATGAAAACATCAGCTCTTCCCCAAACCGGTCTGTCCAAAACACGCACAATAGACTGACCATATGAGTGTATACACCGACTAGCGATGGAATGTACACAGTGAACAGTAAATCATTTTACTTCTTCCGCAAGCAGTGCCCTTTCATCCAGTATCACAAAAACACCATTAGCATGACTGCCTGCACAGTCATAGGTGGTTACAAATAGCCTGCAGCTGTCATTAATTTGAGCATCAGGAGATAAGGACTGATCATTTGTTGCATCTACCCTATCATTCTCTCACCAGCTAACTCTGGAGTCTTGACAGCCAGTTCTAGTTTGAAAAAAAAAAAAAAAAAAAAAAGACACCCCTTCCCCCCGACCTACATTTCTTAGAGGACATCTAAATAAAGCAGGAAATGGTCAACAGTGAATCAACCTGAAGGGTGACTGCACCTATGATGTGGTAATTACATGTCCATAACTCTGAACCAATGCTGTGTGGTGGAGTTGATGACCTGCAATTTGTTTCATCATGGCAGCAAGTTACACTCCTTGTTCCATTATTTCTTACTGATTTTTGAGGGAGAAAAAAAAAAAAACACCACCCAACAGCCCACCATCACCATGAATTCCCAAATGATTAAAAAAAAAAAAAAACCCTTCCCTTGCAGGGGGTCTGCAAGAGATGCAGAGTGCCTTTTACAGTTGTTTCCACGTTTTACAGAGTTTAATTTCCCACAGTTCCACATCCACCGTTTCATTTCTTGCTTCAGTGTAACTTTAACTGACCACAAAGACTCGTACACGGAGAACAGCTAGCGACAATAACATAGCAGACTTGGCAGAATGTTTTGGATTGATGTAAGACCCTGTATGGCTTACTTAGCTCTCCCAGCATTTATCTCCCTTCCCCTTCATTCTTTGTTACCTTTCCCTTCATTCCTGGAGTCCACAGTCCTTCCTCTTGTTTTCCTTTGTTTATGTTTTCATATCCTCCCCCTCCCGCCTCAAAAAAAAAAAAAAAAAAAAAAAAAAAAAAAACAACCAACAACAACAACAAAAAAACAAAAAAATTCTCCTTCCCTGTAATCACTTACCCCTTCTACTTCTCTATCTAAATTCTTTTAATATCTGCTCCAGCATCATCTTCCCCTCCCCACCCTTCATGTTTAAAAACAACAAAAAAAAACTCTTAGTACCCCCTTATCTGTGAGATCTCTATTTCTGTTCTCTGTCATGCTCTCACCACTTCTTTCTCTAACCTCTCTTCATATCTTTTCTACATCATTTCCCTCTTTTTTTTAAAATTTTTTTTATATAAGTTCTTATTACCTGTCTGTTTTCTCTCTCTCTCAGCATGAGTTCTTCCATCCCCCTCTCTCTCATATCCTTTCTCTGTCTCCCTCCCTCTCTCTCCTTCTATCATCTTGTCCCTTTTGGCTGAGTATTTCCTTCCTTAGCATTTCAGTTCTTCCTCTAGACTTTCCCTTTCTTGCCATCTCTGTTCTCCCTCTAGATGACTTTCCCTTTCTCACTATCTCTGTTCTCCCTCTAGATGACTTTCCCTTTCTCACCATCTCTGTTCTCCCTCTAGATGACTTTCCCTTTCTTACCATCTCTGTTCTCCCTCTAGACTTTCCCTTTCTCACCATCTCTGTTCTTCCTCCAGACTTTCCCTTTCTTACCATCTCTGTTCTCCCCTAGATGACTTTCCCTTTCTTACCATCTCTGTTCTTCCTCTAGATGACTTTCCCTTTCTTACTATCTCTGTTCTTCCTCTAGATGACTTTCCCCTTTCTTACCATCTCTGTTCTCCCTCTAGACTTTCCCTTTCTCACCATCTCTGTTCTTCCTCCAGACTTTCCCTTTCTCACCATCTCTGTTCTTCCTCCAGACTTTCCCTTTCTTACTATCTCTGTTCTTCCTCCAGACTTTCTTATTATCTCTGTTCTTTATCTAGACTTTCCCTTTCTCACCATCTCTGTTCTTCCTCCAGACTTTCTTATTATCTTTGTTCTTTTTCTAGACTTTCCCTTTCTCACCATCTCTGTTCTTCCTCTAGACTTTCCCTTTCTTACTATCTCTGTTCTTTATCTAGACTTTCCCTTTCTTACCATCTCTGTTCTTCCTCCAGACTTTCCCTTTCTTACCATCTCTGTTCTTCCTCCAGACTTTCCCTTTCTTACTATCTCTGTTCTTCCTCCAGACTTTCCCTTTCTCACCATCTCTGTTCTTCCTCCAGACTTTCCCTTTCTTACCATCTCTGTTCTCCCCTAGATGACTTTCCCTTTCTTACCATCTCTGTTCTTCCTCTAGATGACTTTCCCTTTCTTACTATCTCTGTTCTTCCTCTAGATGACTTTCCCTTTCTTACCATCTCTGTGTTCTCCCTCTAGACTTTCCCTTTCTCACCATCTCTGTTCTTCCTCCAGACTTTCCCTTTCTCACCATCTCTGTTCTTCCTCCAGACTTTCCCTTTCTTACTATCTCTGTTCTTCCTCCAGACTTTCTTATTATCTCTGTTCTTTATCTAGACTTTCCCTTTCTCACCATCTCTGTTCTTCCTCCAGACTTTCTTATTATCTTTGTTCTTTTTCTAGACTTTCCCTTTTTCTCACCATCTCTGTTCTTCCTCTAGACTTTCCCTTTCTTACTATCTCTGTTCTTTATCTAGACTTTCCCTTTCTTACCATCTCTGTTCTTCCTCCAGACTTTCCTTTCTTACCATCTCTGTTCTTCCTCCAGACTTTCCCTTTCTTACTATCTCTGTTCTTCCTCCAGACTTTCCCTTTCTTACCATCTCTGTTCTTCCTCCAGACTTTCTTTCTTACTATCTCTGTTCTTCCTCCAGACTTTCCCTTTCTTACTATCTCTGTTCTTCCTCCAGACTTTCCCTTTCTTACTATCTCTGTTCTTTATCTAGACTTTCCCTTTCTTACTATCTCTGTTCTTCCTCCAGACTTTCCCTTTCTTACCATCTCTGTTCTTCCTCCAGACTTTCCCTTTCTTACTATCTCTGTTCTTCCTCCAGACTTTCCCTTTCTTACTATCTCTGTTCTCTCCAGACTTTCCTCCTTAGACTTTCCCTTTTTCTAGACTATCTCTACTTGTTTTTATCTAGACTTTCCCTTTCTTACTATCTCTGTTCTTTATCTAGACTTTCCCTTTCTTACTATCTCTGTTTTTCCTCTAGACTTTTCCTTTCTTTACCATCTCTGTTCCTCTTCTTCTTACCATCTCTGTTCTTCCTGAGTGTGTTTTCTCTGCTTCTTTTTGATGCTCTCTACATCTTTGCCTTTCCCTTTTTTTTTTTTTCCTGTCCTTTTTCTTCCTCTATCTGTCTTCTATTTTGCTGCCCCCTTTTCCCACTCAGTGGGACTACTCCCTGGCTTCTTTTTTCTTTCTTTATCTTATTTTTTTTTTTTTTTTACATCAAAATCTCCAATGTCGCTTTCTTTCTTCTCCTTCACAGAGTCTGCAAAACACCAGCCCAGACATGGCATAGACCTACATCAAAATACAATCGCTGAAAGCACTCTACTACTTGCCTTCTTCTCAGGAAACGTGCTAGCAACACTAATGTGTTCGTTCTTATCTCTTCAAAGCATTTCTCTGTCCAATGCCTGCATCAGAAACAAAACAAACACAAGATTCTTGAACAATGCTTCAAAAATATTTTACGTCGCATCAACACCAACAAACATGTAACAATTCAACTAACAAGTATCAAAATGCAGGACAAGCTTGCCCCAGCAACAAGCCCTGACAATGTCTTGAAGCTGTTTAGCACCTTTTCCAAATAGAACACTGGAACATGTAAAAGAAAAGGACAATCCTAGACGACTCGTGCTACACTCTGACCACATATCATGTTCAATTTGGGGGAACAAAAGGGCCGTTTTTTTCACTTTAAAAACAAATGGAGGGGGGAAAAAAAAGTCATTTTGACTTTTTTGTAGTGGTTTCTTCTCCTAAGATGAATCATATTTACAATGAAAGAAATGCTGAAATAACCTTGTCTTTTAATTCCATGATGGGCAAAAAAGCATTTTGGAACGAAGGGTGTGGTGGTGGGGAAAACTAGGAGGAATTTCAGGAACTGCCACCAAAAGTCCTTATACAAAAACAAAAAAAAAAAAACAAAAAAAAAAAACACACAAAAAAAACATGCACTCGCATAACATCTTAACAAAACAAAATAACCGAGTCTGAAATTTTGCATGAACAACTTACAGCAAGCCATAGCACAGAGCAAGGACATTTCTATACATGTGTGTTTATTTATATCACAACCACAAACTGTGCTAAAACGCACACAGATTATGTTCTTGCCACTGTGATCTGCCTGGACACAAATGATGTCGTCCTCCTGATCATCCAAGCTTTAGGAAAACAATGACAATGAATGCTCCAATACTTCCACATGCTCCATAACAATCAAGCAACAACAGAACAAGGAAAAAGTCGGATTCCTCTCCGGTGAAATACAGCGCTCTCATGAAAAATGATTCAGAAAAAAAGACTGAGCATACCCTGGATTACAGAGTGACGATACAGCAGGCAGCTTTGACAAACAATATTCCATACATACAAGTGAAGTCTGATAAGCGTTTCTGATCGAAGTAGACACAAATCCATTCAATACTAGTACCTTTGTGTAATGCCTGCAGCAAGAGCTCTCCTGAAGCGCAGTAACTCCCCCTACATGCACACACATCTGCGCTGGAACACGCCTGAAGCCTGACCTGCAGCAGCTCTCCACAGGGATCTAACTGAAGAAAGTGCTGTTGCCGTACAACGTCAGATATCTTCAGACACACAACTTCCTCCTCTGCAATCTGCCTATACCCTGACAATTTTTCCAGCAAAAAGTTTGGATCGCACACGCACTTACTGAGAGATACATAAAACCACTGACACAGACAACAGCCTGCACAGAAATACTTGCATCACATGCACACAGCATCGTTCATCCTTTCAGCCACATCCTCTTGTTTATGACATTTGTAAATCATTTGTCACAATGTCGTGATCCCCCAAACAAGAAGACTGTCTGCAAACAGAATGTTGGCAGCACAGTGGAAAGACGGAAACACATACACCAAAACCCCTGCGCACACTTGTATGTATGAGCAGTTGTTCCACAATACAAAGGATGAGCACAGACCTATGATGATGAGCCCACACCCTATTTGTTTTTCCATCTGCATATTCTCACAGCAGAAAAGCCATTAGGATATAAACAAAGAACCATTCATCAGTACAATGACCAGACTGGGAAAATGAGTGAAGACATGTGTGCAACCATGAAAAAAGACGGCAGAAGGTGACAGATGACGCCATGATAATGACATCGGTGCCAAGAAATTCTACAACCGCTCTGAACAGACATTCAGGGCCTGTGGTCAGAGAGCTAGAATTGTTGTGCTGCTGGTCTCCAGTCCAACCATTTGTGAGGCTGGATTTTTACGAGCTGAAATCCCTGTCTGTCCTCCCAGCAATACATGGGTAGCCAGCTGAGGTCAGGGTGGCAGGAGGAGAGGAAGGGGGGCTTCACATGGGGAACCTCCAGCAGTTCACCGTTCCCCTACAGACACTGGTCTGTTGGATTTTACCTTCTGTAGGGGAAAACAGCCAATGACATGCATCATGAACCCATGTTGAAGAAGCCGTTTCTCTGGTACCTGCATGTTGACAGGGAAAAGCAAGTCTGTACACTCCCATTTCAGGGAATGCCTGTCACAGGTGTGAATCCTAAACCCTGAAAGTACATTGTAAACTGCAGATTGTGGGGGAACCACCCATTTTTTTACTTTTCAATTTGTAAAATAAAAATGCCGTGGCCTGAAACGAAAATAACATTTCTACCCACTTTGACAAAAGAAGACATATTCCAGTATTTTTCCCAAACACATTGATCAACTGCTTAACTTCCGCTTTGGGCAAACTCTCTTTACATCCAGCTCAGAAAAGTGATCTTGCCATGTATTTGTTTCTTGTTTTTCACAGAATGCATGAAGGTCACCTCTTCAATGTTTTGCCGGATGTGCAAAAGTACATGTGTCCAGACAGCAGTCAATTTACTGATGATGGTCGAGAGCTTACTGTCACGTTTCACATCAGAAAACACGATTTTTAGGAATTACTTTACATCATAAAATCATCACACACACCAAAACCAATAATTATACTGGAAACTGGCAAAAGCATTGTTTACATTTGCTTAAAATTTACCAACAAACTAATACATACACAACTCTAAGACTGAGAACATGCGATACTTTCTTACAGTGTGCTTGCTTTTTACTGGCTGAGAATTGCCGTTTGAATCAACAGCCCTCTACCCGTTTTTAACACATTTTTGAAAGTTGCTGGCACACATATTACAACATACACATTCCCTATCTTGCCAGTTCTGTCTTGCACATGGGATTCAGCTGGTGGCGTGCATCTGGGCATTCTAGCCAGAACCTGTTACATATATTTTCCCTCAAAGAAACCTGCCTTGAAAGAGGGGCAGAAAAAACAAACAGTATGCATTCCTGAAGCACTTTATGTTCATTGCATTGCACAGTTTGTGGAATGCTTTCGGGTTATCCACTTAGAATGTGTCTTGAGCTCCAACATTTCTCCTGTCACTTATCTCTTTTCAGCATGGAAAAAAAAACCAACAAAAAGGACAGAAAGAAAACACACACACACACACACACACACACACACACACACTCGCACACACATACAGAGAAGAAAAGTAATGGAGGGAACGAAGAACAGTCTGAACAAAAGAAAAGAATGAAAGCAATAATACATGAATGATATGAAGCGAAAAAAAAAAGAAAAAAAAAAAAACTGAAAGCAACGAAAGAAAAGTTTGATGTGAGTTTCCTACAGGTTTAGAAATAGTAGAGAGAGAGAGAGAGAGAGAGAGAAACTGAGACAAATAAACAGACGCACGTAAACATTTAGACCCTTCTAATGGTGTGAAGTGAGAGCGAGTAGGAATATGATAGTCAACGAACTGGAGCAAAGAATGACTTTGCCAGTTAGGACATAGGCAACCTGCCCCAGCAGACACAACAAACGTGTGAGAGGGCACCACGTCCACAACCTCAGCCATCACTTCCAGTCAGGGAACTTGAGTCGCTCAGTTTCCCTGAGAACTATCCGCCAACATTGCTCTGAATGCACATTATGAAACTCCTGAAAGACGTATAAATGTATACAGTCTCTACTCTATGCAAACTCAAATGCATATGCAGCACTTGTACACCCGACAGGCTCTCAGTCGCACACACGCATCATGCATAAACATTCACACAAGAGCTCAGGCATGCATACAACACATGCAAAAAAACAAGAAGAAGCATGTATAAATATCCTATACTAACCCAGGGAGGTAGAGATTGCAAGCATGTCTATAGCTTACAAGCTCTATCAAATAAACTGACCCAATACACCAGGACACAATATATCAAAACAGTTGTTTGAGACAATACTGGAATGTCATGTCAAGCCGGCAGCACAACCTACTTCACACATGAAAGAGTTTGGGGTAAGGTTCAGAGGCATGGGGTAGGGCAGCAGAGATTTTTCTTTAAAAAAAAAAAAAAAAAAAAAATGCAATCTATTCCCTTTCCATTCTTCAGCGATTTCTGGTCTAGGTTAGGGACAACCACCATGATGCCTCTGGTATAAGATGAAATGATATCTGAAGAGATGACAGACACAATGAGTCAAAGAGAAAGAAAGGAAATGAGTGGATAGGGTCTGGGTCTTCTACAACACTGAATTAACAACCACCCCCATTCACACTGAGTTTGAAGCACACACACACACACACACACACACACATTCAAACACACACACACACACACCTACACACACCAAACACAGAGGACACTCTGAACTATTCTCCCACTTTACACTAGGACAAAGTGGGGGTGGGGGAAGGGGGGGGGGAGTGTGGGAGAAGGAAGATACAAAGCAAAAACGTCACACTGCGTGCGGACTAGTCCATATATGCTACACCACATCTGCTAAGTTCTGAGGCCACACTGATTGATAGATGAGTCAACAACTAAGATGAGAGAATCGAAGAAGGGGTCTTGTGGCTATGATATAGCAGATGTCTGACCTACGCGTTAGCCCAACACGCTGAAATGGAGATCAGAGCCATAGAGGGAGATCATTGCCATAAAGAGAATTTGTTCATTTCTCCCCCCCCCCCCCCCCCACTTTTTCATCTTTCTTTCCTTTCTCTCCTTTCCCCCATTCTCCTCCCTCTGTCTGTCGAGACTGCCTTTTCCCCCGCCTCCTTTCTTCCCACACTGCGCTGAGCTGCTGGTGAAGAACCATCCTGAGGGGGTGAGCAAGGTCTACAACAGCCATCACACAACACCAAAACGGCCCAGTCAGGAGGGAAGGGGACTGCAAAGAAAAAAAATCAATACTGGCGTGCATTTTTGGGAAGCTGGGATACAATGCACACTGAAAGAGCTCCTGGCATCTTCATGTGGCACGGGTGTGGGTGTGGGTGTGGGTATGGGTGTGGGTAGGGAGTAAGCCCATGGCCCATTTATCAACTGTAGAGCCAGCGAGTTAACTGATCAGTCAGAGCCAAAAAGCACAGCACACACCTCCTCTGGCCTTGAACAATCCAAGTTGAAGGGATGGCGGAATCCAGAACCCCTGTCACCATCCTCGCTCCACCCCCCTACCACTCCACCACTGATCAGATAGATCAGTCACAGCCACTCCACTGACCAGATAGATCGGTCAGCCACAGCCATCGGTCACAGCCACTACTGATCAGATAGATCGGTCACAGCCACTCCACTGACCAGATAGATCGGTCACAGCCACTCCTCCACTGACAGATGATCAGATAGATCGGTCACAGCCACTCCCACCACTGACCAGATAGATCGGTCACAGCCACTCCACCACTGACCAGATAGATCGGTCACAGCCACTCCACCACTGACCAGATAGATCGGTCACAGCCACTCCACCACTGACCAGATAGATCGGTCACAGCCACTCCACCACTGACCAGATAGATCGGTCACAGCCACTCCACCACTGACCAGATAGATCGGTCACAGCCACTCCACCACTGACCAGATAGATCGGTCACAGCCACTCCACCACTGACCAGATAGATCAGTCACAGCCACTCCCACTCCACCACTGACCACTGACCAGATAGATCAGTCACAGCCACTCCACCACTGACCAGATAGATCGGTCACAGCCACTCCACTGACCAGATAGATCGGTCACAGCCACTCCACCACTGATTAGATAGATCGGTCACAGCCACTCCACTGACCAGATAGATCGGTCACAGCCACTCCACCACTGATCAGATAGATCAGTCACAGTCATTCCACCACTGATCAGATAGATCAGTCACAGCCACTCCACCACTGATCAGATAGATCAGTCACAACTCCAATCCCACATCACCGCCACTAGCTGCTACTTTGAAATGAAATCCGATTTTTTTCCCTACTCTAGAAATACTTTTTTGGATGTTCCATACATAGAAACAATGCAAGTTTTCACACACATGAAACCCCAAAAATGTAAGAAATGTGTAAAGTTGCTCGTAAAAAATAATAAAAATGCGCTGACTACAAAATCTGTTTTCAGGTTTTCAAAAATCTACAGTTATTTTTTTTTTTTTTTTTTTTGGTGGTACGTTTGTAGTTTTTCCTCCCCTCTTCACTCTCCAAATCACATCCAGATGAAGCCCACTATGCAGAAAACCAGGGCATCACCTGGCTGTTTGCCATCATACACCACTCAGAAATGGGACACTGTTCGGCAACGCAGCTGAGACCAGAATCATTATCCTACATCAACCTGATTACACAGCCTTACACATGATTTGAACATACATGTTGATAATCTTCAGAATCAAATCAATCAAAATATCCATGAACAAATTACAGGTTCCAAACTTAGTTCATTTGCACTGAACAATTTTCCTTGGAGTCTCAGTCACTCATTGTCATTTTTCAAATTGAAAAAAAAAAACACACAAAAAAAAAAATAAACAAAAGCCCAAAGAAATTTTGTGCTCTCCGATTCACCCTCGATGCAAATCATCAGCCTATTCTTTACTTCTTACACCTGTTTACGATGGGGATTCATTCAGTCAATCAATCCCACACTGACAAGGGGAGCCACAGTAACTCCCCAGCGTCAGAAAAGCAAACGCACAGACCTGCCAGCTTAGTAACAGACAAGCTGTGCTGATTGTCCACAGTCTGCCTGCCTGGCCACTCGGCACAAACGTTTCCAAATTCACCCTGCAAGGCACCCTGGGAGGAAGACGAACCACCGGGCCATGACAATGACGACGACAGAAGAACATGGAATGGAACAAGAGGGCGACATCTGGCAGCAAACCCGGACTTCATCTTCTCCCCAATGTCTGGTGAAGTGAAGGGGTCATAGCCTCCATCCCATTTACCGCAGGGCGACGATCTGGATGAACGACCTAGACCTCCGTGGAAAGCACTGATCCAACATGGATATCTGTCTCGCAGTGTCCACAGTCTGCCTTCCAATGAAATGGATGAGGGGTGGATACAGTTCTAGCCGTGTTTTTCACATTCCCAAGGAACATCTTTCTTTGTGTGCATACCTTTTTTTTTCTTTTCTTCTGAAGTGACATTTTGTTTTCATGCACAAAGTTTGTTACAAAATCCATGTCCTGACAAGTTAGATGTAAGGCCCTTGCTGACTGGCCGAATGGAGGAATCCTTTCTATCACTGAAACCACTGTAAGCCCCGATATGGGCAGCGACGTTTCTTCCTTCCTGACACTGTAAAGTCCACCTGTAAACCTGACACTGTAAAGTCCACCTGTAAACCATAAAAAAGATCCACATTGCCAGTGCTGTACTCCTGTGACCTTGGTCAGCCTTACATGGGCTGATACAAGGTCATGAAGCCCCCACCTTGTTGCATCCAGTTAGTACACCATCATTCATCTGTCATCCTTCTGTGCCATCAACACCTTTCCATGTTTACCCTCTGATGGGTCATTTCTGAGTTCACTGAACATCCCCATTTTGAAAGGACCTGAAATCCTGGTGTGTCGTTACCTCAGACAGGAATGAGCTGGAGATGTGTCTCTGCCTCAGTGTCTCGGAACTGCTTGCTGAACCTTGCAGAGAAATGGGTTTTGTTACAGTCCACCTGTTTGCTGGAATGGTCATGGACAATGACTTGATATACCAAACCTGCCCCAAACAGAGATCAATGCCATGAGAGATCTATGAGTCACCGTGCCCAGTCTGCTCTTACAAAAAAAGAGATCCAAGTCTCATGCAGACGTTATGCATCACAGAGGTTGGACTGTAGGCTCCGTTGTGAACATTCTCTTCCAACTACTGCCTGAAACACACATCAGCTACAACTGTGACCAGGCCAGCAGTGAAGTGATGGAGTTTGTTGCTGACCTCAAAGCCTGATCTGAAGCCTGCACTATGATTCATGTCAAACCTGGTCCCCAAACCCTCCATATATGATGATTGCACTAGGGCCTCCTAGCATTAGTGGATACAGCATTTTCAATGACATCATCGGAATCAGCAGGAGACAGGGAGCACAGTCCCTCCCACCAATGAAAATAGTGAGAGCTGGGGGCGGGGGGAGGGAGGGGGCAGAGTTTATCTTGCTCCCCTCCTTTTCACCCAACACCAGATGCCTGTGAGACACCAAACAACCAAGAAGAAAAGAAGACAAAGAGGGGAAAAATAGTTTTGATCACACTTTAAGCCATGATATTGTTTGTGTGTTTCTGAAAGACGTTTCGGTGAGATGTCTTAAGGGGAACATCTGGGCTCATGTTGTATGTCAGATGGCACCATTTTCCTTCCTTATACTGAAAAAAAAAAAGGGACCGCATTTTATCACATATTCCCTCCCTCCTTCCCCTACACTTTCATAAGAATTTGGAAGATGTGATGCACATACACACACAGAGACGTAGGGGTTGTAAGAAATTTTTGATGAACAGAGGCTTCCGTAAACTCCCCCCCCCCCCCCCCCCCCCCCCCTCCCCTTTGCTTTTCAAGAATTTTGGATGATGAGACACACACATTCCCAAATTGTATGAAAATGTTCACAATGAAATGATGCCCCCCCCCCCCCCCCCCCCCTCCATACCAAGATAAATCAAGGTGTTTTTGTCTGAAGGTTTTGTCAAGTCAGGTCAGGTCAGGTGGCCCACCCCCTGCCCTCTCCCCCACCTCAATGCAACGTATCTTCTGGTACCACAGTCTTTTCTGGATCCCAGGGTCCTGGATTCAATCCTCACTTCAGCCAGCCAGGGTGGAGGAGACGTTCTCTTCACAGTCCACTCCTGTGCTGACTGCAGCCCCCTGCTGCTGGTTCCTGGATGAGGCTTTACACTGAGGTCATGTGTGTGACCGTTTACCTAAAAACCCTTCGTAGATGCAGGCTAAGCATCATGTTACTGTTTGTGGAGGAGTGTGCCACCAAGGGCTGGTCAGACCGATGACACACACACAAACGTTCACACTTCTGTCATGTCTAGACACCAACTCTGAACACGAAATGCTGCCACCTTAAAATGATGAGATTAAAAAACACATACATAAAAACCTTATCAATGGTGAACCTCGAGAATTCTATCCAAAAGATAAAAGAAAAAAACGAAAATCACAATGCACATCAGCAAATCAATCAGCAATCAAAAAAGATGCTCCTGTCTCTCTCCGTCCATCTTCCTCATACCCTTACCCAGTAACAGAGATCACACCTGCATGCACGTCGACCAGAGCACAGCCCAAGGGAGATCACTCATCTGACAAAGGTAGTGACAGACACACGGAGGAGAATGGATCTGGCCATGCCAGACTGAACTCAGCACCAGTGAGGCAGCGTCCAGCACAAGTGGCTAAAGGCGGGATGAAAGCTGTCTCTTCACTGATCCTTCCTGCTACTGACATGAACTAACAGAGGGAAGGAGCCATCATTCCAGCACACTGATCCTTTCCTTCCCATTGTGATAAGATTTCTCTGGTCACTGACCCTTTCCCCACAGTCGAAACATCATCAGAGACATCTTCCTCAGACATTTGTTGGTCTTTGCTTCAGCCTCTGAAGAGTGCTAGTCCCCCCCCCCCCCCCCCCCCCCCCTGTTGACTGATACAGATCCAAGACTTTGGGGAAAACCTGAAACTGCGCATCTGGTGTACAGATGGTACGGATCAACCTATATTAACACAGGAACAGTTGCTGGAAAAAAAAAATGCTGAAAGAAATCAGAGTCAGAAATACCGAAGGAAAGCTTGGCTCTTCTCTTCAAAACAGACCACCCTCAATTCCATCTCTCTCTCGCTTATGCACATGTGTGTGCATGCGAACGCACTCATGCACACGCACACACACACAGGCAGAGAATCACCCCAGGAAGAGAGAGATCAGTGCCAATTTTAGACAAGTCATGGCGATGACAGAGGGGATCCACTACATCACCTGACAGACATACAGGGAACTGATATCAATCGTTCATAAAGAATATTTCGACACCCACCATCCAGGCAATGAGACATGTTGGGAGACCACGATCCATACACTGCGATAACAATGTTCACCATCCACGCCATGGTAACGATGACTCACAGCCAGCGTGTCACACACACCGTGCTCATGGGTGGCCATTTTCTGCTCACAAATCACAAGCTTTGACACTGACATGCAGCAGGAGAATCACGAACATGTGACAGAAAACACCCATCATGGCAACAGTCAGTTCATCGTTCTGCACAGCGTTAACGATTACCTACAGCATGGAATACACTCAACAACAATACTTAGTGTTGGCCATGTTCAACTTGCCATTTGCACAGCTATAATGATGACAGTCAGCCAAAAGACACACAACAAACATGCTCATCACTGGCAACGTTCTGTTTGCCATTCACACAGCGACACTATTTACACACAACAGACACACAAACACATACGCTCATCAATGGCAATGTTCTATTTGCTATTCACAGAGCGACACTAATTACACTCAACAGACACACACAATAAACACGCTCATCACTGGCAACGTTCTGTTTGCCGTTCACACAGCGACACTAATTACACACAACCGACACACACAACAAACACGCTCCTCTCTGGCTTTTCTCTTCTCCCCATTCCTGTAACAATCACGATTCAACAGGGGGGGGGGGGGGGGGAGTCACACACGCATCCAGAGAACACTCATCGCTGGGAAAGTCCACTTGCTAGCCAGCCTGTAGGGATGGACACAACCGTTGAATCTGAAAGAGGAACTGTCACAACTCCATTCTCATCTGGCCTCTCCACTGCAGCCTGAGGTCCTTGCCTTCAGCGGAGGGAGCGCTGTGCAGCATTGCAGCATTTGTTGTAGTTGTGTAGTTGAAGTTGTTTCACCCACAAATACTTTGTGTAGTTTAACTGAAGTTCATGCAAACACAGATTTCAGTGGCACCCGTGCACACCTCACACCGTTCACCTTGCACTGCGTCCCTTTCAGTTGTCTCCGACACAACAGGACGTGACGTCCACTCAACTGCACTCCACACGTCTGCTGCGCCATGGGGCTGACCGGACTGTGCAGTGTGGTGACACAGAAAGGTGGGGGAGGAGGCTGGAGGTGGGGGAGGAGGCTGGAGGAGACCCCACATCCACCTCATGTATGCCTCCAAGTTGTGCGTCGGTTCGTGTCATGAGAACATGTTATATTTTGCCGACAGCAGCTGAGCGACATGTGTATCTCGCTTTTGAAAGAGTTCAGCAGAGTTCCAGCACAGGGCAGCACCTGAGGGGAGCACAGTTCACACAGGTCTGGCCTGCATTGCCTCTCTGGGAAACACAATAGACTAATAACACTATGGCTAAAAAAACAAGCACAAAAATCTGTTTCCTAAAAAGCATGTTAGCCTCCACTTCAACATACACACATGCACTTACACAAATTCACTTGCACACATACACATCCGGGCAACATTCACAAAAGACATATGTCCATAAACATACGCATCTCACCTGAACCAGGAGAGCAATGTTTAACACTCCCAATACTGGATTACATCTCTCTCTTTCCCGGAAAACACCAGCTGGTGGCCAAGCAACGCACTTGACAGCACACACCTTGCACACACATTGTTTCTCAATCCCACTGGAGACACTGGGTTTGAAGATGCACTGCACACAACTCTTCACCAGTCTATGGCACACGCTTGTACTTTACTGACCTGGTGACAGAGCTCAGGGAAAGCTGTGCCAATCAAGGTTCAGTGCAATGGATGTGGGACCCATGTTGTCTGGCCCTTTGCCTTTCATCAAATGCCTAACGCCAAGAGCACAGCGCCAACAGAGCTGTAACCAATCACATCTCATGCCTACTGATTCATTGCGGACTCTCAGTCTCTCTCTCTTTCTCTCACAAACAGAGATCTGGCCAATCGGTGGGCAGAGAAATGTCATTCCAAAGAGAACTACTCAAAAAAGTCAAAATCAACAGATAAACATCTGACATCTGAAGTTCTCCATTGTACATTATGTGTTCTCTGTTCTTTTCTCTTTAATGCATAGCTCTCTGAGCTGTTGTCGGATAAAAGCTCCATAAATTTGCATTGTTTCATCTTTATCTTTATGAATCAGATGAAAGATGGTGAGTCTTGCAGCAAAAAAAAAAAAAAAAAAAACAGCAGGGGAAAACAAAAGAAAAAATTCTAATATGCAGATGTGCAATGTGTTGTCTGCCCAAACAACATTACTGTTTTGTGAGAAGAAATCATTTTTCTCTGTTCTTACACCTGCTCTTACGGCTAGACTTAAAATTTTTGTGTGTGCTAAATATAGTTATTGAATGAAAAATTCAATTGCTGACTAATGCCCATTAAAATAGCTACTGACCCGAAGTGAATGATTATGTCACTATGTCAAAGACTTCTCTGCTTTGAGTCTACAAGTCATCTTCCATTTGCTTTTCATATCTCACCTACACAATGTTAAAAGTAAATTCTGGGTTAAGCACACTTTTTCTTTATATCTAATCAACCTGCATATCCTGATTCTGAAAACAGCCATTAAAAACAGACTTTTTTCCCTCATAGAATTCCAAAGAGTGGCATTTTTTTTGGGGTTAAATTATGTTATTCAACCAACAATACTGCTGGTGCTAAACAAAGAAAAAAAAATTTTTGTTGCAAAAAAAAAAAAAAAAAAAAAAGAATCCTCAGTTGTCTGTCCATCTCTCTCTATCACTTTATACGTGTCGCTGCAAAAAAAAAAAAAAAAGGAAAAATAAGAAAAGGAACACAAAGAACTAGGACTCAAACTGCTGTCAGTTGTGTCTGGCCCGCCGTCCCTTCATATAGCCCATCCAGCGCTGGGCGGTCGTCTTGAACAAAGGGTCATCGTCAATGACAACCAGCTGCAACAGCTGATTGATATGTGTGGTGTGGTAGTCCCAGCGTGCCCTGTGGGCTCCATGCCCGCCGAGAGATGGCGAAGGTCATAGAACGTGTCGCTGCCCGTGTCGAACATGAGCAGCATAGCTTTGAGGGAGGCCATGCCCGCGTGGTAAAGTCGGCTGGCCATCTCCTGGTTGTCCCCCTTGGCTGTCTCCTTCAGGTCGTAGAGGCCCAGGAGAGCGTAGATGAAGCCATTGAGGACGAAGCTGCTGGGGGTGGTGGGGTATTCCTCGTACCAATCGTACTTGTCCAGGAACCTGAGCAACACAGGTCGACATTTGAGGGACAGCTCAGGATGTTGGGAGGACAGTTCAGGAATGTGGGGGTATAGTTCAGGAATGTGTGTGGGGGCAGTTCAGGAATGTTGGAGGACAGTTCAGTGATGTTGGGTGGACAGTGTAGGAATGTTGGGGTACAGATCAGGAATGTTGGGTGGACAGTGTAGGAATGTTGGGGTACAGATCAGGAATGTTGGGAGGACAGTTCAGGAATGCTGGGGGACAGTTAAGGAATGTTGGGTAGACAGTTCAGGAATGTTGGGAGGACGGTTCAGGAATGTTGGGGGACAGGTCAGGAATGTTGGGGTACAGATCAGAAATGTTGGGGGACAGTTCAGGAATGTTGAGTAGACAGTTCAGGAATGTTGGGAGGACAGTTCAGGAATGTTGGGAGGACAGTTCAGGAATGTTGGAAGGACAGTTCAGGAATGTTGGGTGGACAGATCAGGAATGTTGGAGGTCAGATCAGGAATGTTGGGAGGACAGTTCAGGAATGCTGGGTGGACAGTTCAGGAATGTTGGGTGGACAGTTCAGGAATGTTGGGTGGACAGTTCAGGAATGTGGAAGAGTTCAGGAATGCTGGGTGGACAGTTCAGAATGTTGGGTGGACAGATCAGGAATGTTGGGTGGACAGTTCAGGAATGTTGGGAGGACAGTTCAGGAATGCTGGGTGGACAGTTCAGGAATGTTGGAAGGACAGTTCAGGAATGTTGGGTGGACAGTTCAGGATGTTGGAAGGACAGTTCAGGAATGCTGGGGGACAGTTCATGAATGTTGGGAGGACAGATCAGGAATGTTGGGTGGACAGTTCAGGAATGTTGGGAGGACAGTTCAGGAATGCTGGGGGACAGTTCAGGAATGTTGGATGGACAGATCAGGAATGTTGGGGGACAGTTCAGGAATGTTGGGTGGACAGTTCAGGAATGCTGGGGGACAGTTCAGGAATGTTGGGGGGACAGTTCAGGAATGTTATGGGACAGTTCAGGAATGTTGGGGGGCAGTTCAGGAATGTTTGTGGGACAGTTCAGGAATTTTGTGGGACAGTTAAAAAATGTTGTGGGACAGTTCAGGAATGTTGGGAGGACAGTTAAGGAATGTCTGGAGGACAGTTCAGGAATGTTGGGGGACAGTTCAGGAAAGTTGGGTGGACAGTTCAGGAAAGTTGGGTGGACAGTTCAGGAATGTTGGGTGGAGAATTCAGGAATGTTGGAGGACAGCAGTTCAGGAATGTTGGAGGACAGCAGTTCAGGATGTTGGAGGACAGCAGTTCACGAATGTTGGGTCGACAGTTAAGGAATGTTGGGCAGACAGTTCAGGAATGTTTGGGGACAGTTGAGGAATGCTGGAGACAGTTCAAGAATGTTGGGGGACAGTTCAAGAATGTTGGGGGACAGTTGAGGAATGTTGAGGGACAGTTCAGAATGTTAAGGGACAGTGTAGGAATGTTGAGTGGACAGTTCAGGAACGTAAGGGACAGTATATTGGAGGACAGTAGTTCAGGAATGTTGGAGGACAGTAGTTCAGGAACGTTGGAGGACAATAGTTCAGGAATGTTGGAGGACAGCAGTTCAGGAATGTTGGAGGACAATAGTTCAGGAATGTTGGAGGACAGTAGTTCAGGAATATTGGGGTGGGGGGTGGGGCAGTTACGGAATGTTGGGGAACAGTTCAGGAATGTTTGGGGCGGGGGGGGGGGGGGGGGGGGGGGGACAGTTCAGGAATGTTGGGGGACAATTCAGGAATGTTGAGAGGACAGTTCAGGAATGATGTTTAGGGACAGTTTAGGAATGTAGGGAAGACAGTTCAGGATTGTAGAGGGACAGTTTATACATGAAAGGGGACATTTCAGGAAGGACCAAGGGGCATGTCTTGAAAATCCCCAACACACATACACAAACACCCCCATCCACAGATTTCTGCCCCTCTTCTTCTCCTCTTCCTCCGACAGGACAGACATCATGCCATGCTACGTCAAAGACCTTTTTTTACACGACTGAACAGCTCTTCTGGCTTGAATAAATTCCTTCTCCCCTACCCATGCACTGATCAATACAAAACCAGCCTAGCTTACTTTGGACCATATGTCTGGAACTCACTTCCACCGAGTCTACAAAATACAAATGTGTTAATAAAACTTTTCAAAAAACATTTATGTACACTTTTTATGTCTCAATAATTTGATCATTCTATTAAAATCATTGACGTTCATTCACAAAGTCTTCTTTAAACCATACATTGAATACACCGTCTGAATATGTAACCTACTCCATAACTTTTGGCCTATCGTGCGCACAGATCCCTGTGTTGCTTATAGCTCTGCTGCCTATGGCATGCAGGGTGCCGTGTGCCAGCTGAGAGCTCCGTTGTCAATGGCGCACACACGTCTGTGCGTTCTTATTTCGAAAAATTCTAGTATTCAAACTCTAACGGTCTAAGAGAAATAACTCTTGCCAGAACTTAGTAGAAGGTTTCTCGAAGCCTAACATGCCCTAGTTCTTAAGTTCAAGCAAAGTTCATGTTCGCTATCTGCAGCTGAAACAAAGAACCCCTCGTTGGGGTTTTTCTGACTTGAACTGACTGCGTTTCTGGCACTGACCTTTTGTCTGCTGGTCTAAATGTCAGCTCGGCGCTGGCAAGTCATTTCATTAGAACAAGTTATTTAAGAATGTATTGAAGGCGGTTCCGATAACAAAGGAGAGTTGATCAACAGTGGAGATGATAGGGAATAAGAGGGATGTCTATTTGAAGATGTTCTTGATTACAATGGCAAAAATACCCTACTGGACTGATTCAGTAACACACACACACACACACACACACACACACACACACACATAGATGCTTGACTCGCAAAATCTCTGTAGCCCAATTTCTGTGAAATTGTTTAAAAACAGATAATAACTGATAATGAAAAGCACCATAACCATAAGTGTATTAGGTGTGTGCTTTTTTGTATCAATTTGCCTTCATGCCATTACTAAACACTGATTGTCAAACTCTGCACTTGTTTTTATTTCTGTGTGTTTTGGTTATCTTATTTATCCATGCACTGTCTCAATGCAGGATCTCTTGGAGTTCTGAAAGTTAATTCATCTAAAAGTCCCTGATTTCTTCTTTTCAGACATACCAAACATGATGATGTTAACATGGGACCAAACACATAACACGTAAAATAAATTCCCAAAATGCCAAAATCGCTATGTAGGCAGGGGTTTAAGCGTGAGCAGCTGTGTGCAGGAGGGGGGAAAACTCATGCTGCACACATATGCAGGGATAGTGTTAAACCGCTCCTCCCCACACCCACTCTGTCTCCCATCCCTCTTGACCACCCCCCTCCCCACCCCCAACCTACCATCCTCTCTCCTTCCTCCCCACTTCTCTCTCCTCCTGTTTCTGTTTGTTTGGGTTCCTTCTGCTTGACAACCCACCATGCCATTATAACGTTTATGAATAGCCTGTCACTGTAGAATGACATGACGGTGTTCCTATGTTAAACTGTCAACATGAATGATATGTGTTGAAACAATGTATGCATAGACAAAGGCAGACTGCAAGACTAGGCCTTGGCCTGAAATCTCCATCCTTGTGTATCAGAGATACATCAATCAGTCATCCCCTCCTCCTGTGTGTCCACACCCCTGGCCAGCACTCCCCCCTGCTCGCTGCTGATCTCAAACAGCTTCATGGCCTTGACGGCGGAGGTCAGGTAGGTGGGGTCAGAGGTCACGAGGTAGGCTCGAACCAGCAGTGACATGGCCTGGCCCTGGGCCATGGCTGAGTACCACCCAGGGGGCAGCTCCATGACTCCTTCGATCAGCTTCCGCCCGCACCTGTGACCACAGCAGACTATGAGGTCATTTGTGAAAAAAATAGAATAGTGATGATTATACATCTCCCCCCCAAAAAAAAAAAACAAACAAACAAACAAAAAAGAAAGGAATCTGAGTAAACGACTTTTAGACTCGAGTTCTTGTTAACAAAAAAAACAAAAACAAAAAAAAAAGAAAAAAAGAATATGTTTTACATCTAATATGAATGGAGTAAGTGAAATGAAAAGATGGGCGTAAAATAGAATGAAAAGAAAAAAAAAAGAAAAGGAAAAAGAAAAATGGAAGGAAAGAATAAATAAACAAGGAAAGAAAGAAGAAGAAGAAGAAAGAAAAAAAAAAAAGACCGACTGATAAAAGAAAACAGGAAATAAAAGATACAACAAGGTTACAAAGAAGAAGGAAAAGAACAAAAGATACAAGAAAAGAAAGAAGGAAAGAATAAAACACAGAAAAGAAAGAAGGAAGGAAGGGAGGAAAGAAAACAAGGAAAAATGAACGATTACAAGAGAGAACGAAAGAATAAATGATAAAAAGATACGAAAGAAGCAAAGAATTACAGATAAAAGGAAGTAAAGAGCGAAAGAGAGAACCCTGGAATGACAGAAGGAAAATATAGAACATACGAAGAAAAAGAAGGAAAACGAAAGAAAGAAGAAGGAAAAAAAAAACCCCAACTAAATATGAAGAAAAGAATTTAACACAAAATAAGAAAAGAAATTAAGAAGAAATAATACAAGGAAGTAAAGAAAGAATGACCGAAAAGTAAAAAGAAAAAAAAAAAAAAAGGAAACTACACAATAAACAGGGGGGAAAGGAAACTACACAATCAACAGGTGGAAAGGAAACTACACAATAAACAGGTGGCTGATGATCCCATACAAAAAAACCCACCAAACTATGACCCCCTTCCCCTCGTCCCCACAAAAAACCCATCACCACTAACAACAAAACTCATCTCTCGGACACACACACACATACACACATGCGCACCCACGCACGCACACACACACAGGTCTGACCATGATCGGCCAGCCTCCCCGGTCGTCCTGGTGACGGACTAGCCAATCAGCAGCTGCGTGGAACTGGTCCATGTGAGCGGTGCGCGCCAGGGTCAGATTGTCCAGCTGGCCTTGACCCCTCACCGCAATGTCCTTGATGCGGCCAAAGGTCAGTTTGGATTTGCTGCGCTTTGTCTTGGTGTACTTGAGGCTAAGGCCTGGCAATGAAGTGGGCAAAGCTCAGTGATATTGCTTAGGGGCAGGGCAGGCTGGGGTGGTGGGTGGGCATGAGAGTGAAGGGAAGTAGTAGAAAAGGGTGACAATGGTGTTAATCAAGCATTTTTTGGGGTGGGTTGATTTCTGAGGAAAGCTGAACAAACACACACATGCATACACACACACACACTTACACACTACACACACACACGCACATGCACACACACACTCATACACATACACACACATGCACACAAAAGACAATGTAATTTTTCTTAAATGTTGGCTGGGATTACGGACAGAAAGCAGATTCAAATCACTAGGTAACAAACCTGAACTACCCAGTGGCAATGCTGAAAGCCTCATGCCAGGATGGAGGGTGGAGACTCAAGCACAAAGTGATGGACCTGCTTTAATAACGGGAATCCTGGCTTGATCTTGTCTTCCACAATAATGATTAAAAAAAAAAACAAAAAATCTTGAGGAAATTAGCTTGAAGAAAAGTGAAATTTCTGTTGAAAACTGCAGAATTTGGGGCGTACTTGCATTCAACTAGAACTATATGCAATCTCAGAAAACGAACAAACAAAAAATCTCAGACGTACATTCACACACATGAGCATACACTCATTCATTCCTCGCCACACACTCATTCCCACAAGTATGTTCACACCGATCCTCCCCACCCTCCTCCCATCAAACCAGTCTCCTAACCTTTCTGCAAGTCGATCTTGATGTCTCTGGCCAGGTGAATCCAGTGCCCACGGCGGTGACCCAGCCCATAGAAGATATTGGATCCCTCGATGTCGATGAGTGTGGAAGTCAACACATAGTGGATGTTGTAGATCTGGCCACTAGGGGTCTCCACCGTCACCGTCAGACTGCCGTTGGAGATGAAGCGGACGTCGACCGTCATGACGTAATCCTCCTTCTCATCGGCCATCATCACCAGGCCTGGGTTACGCAGCGAGTCTGTGACAGAGGTCAGGTGAATGAGGAATCAGGCCAAGTTGCAAAGTGAGGCCACTGCAGGGCGCAAATCTAAATACATTTCAAAACGCATTTGTAAGGCTCCGCCGAAAAATGTAGACAAGCGAAACACAAGACAAAACAATGCGTTTCAACCTCTTGGATCTTCTTCAGGCAAGATACACAACACACACGGCAACGAAAATGAATGAGCAATTACTTATAAAGAACTATGAAAAGTAGCATCAATGGTCAAAAGTTGCAAACAGCAATCACAAGTGCACACCTAAAAATATAGACGAGATGACCAAATTACAAAACAATATAAAAGCCTCATAAATATTTCAAAAATGAGTCAGTTGAAGCATGGGTAAAGCTCTACTGCTAAAGAAAAGCAAGTTTATAATGATTTTTTTAACCCCTGATGACTCAGGCGGCAAATGATGTTATTAATATGAATCAAACAACACTTAAACAGTTCAGACACGAACACCACCTGCTGTAATGCAGCAGTCAGAGCTACGGGCTCTGGGGTTGTGCGTTCAAGTCCTGTCTGACACATCCCTGTGGGGGAATATTTTGACCTTGGCTGATAACCCTGGGTACAGTTTGCAGTGAACTCAGATGGGAAGACAGGAACCATACACACACCAATTCTTATTCCCTGACTCAATCAAATAAACTGTGATAAGCTCAGGTTATAAAGCTGGTAACTTACTATTTTTTATTTATTTATTTTTTTTTTTTTTTTTACACTGGAGCTTTGATCCAGTGGAAACTATAATCATTACACTGGCCATTAAGTACAGAACTTATTGATATGTAGTTTTTTCCTCATGGATTAGAAACAGAGCAAGTTTTTCTCTGATGGAGTTGTTCTGAAACTTGTCAGAGGTACTTTTTCCCTCATGAGTTGATCAAATTCATGACAGGTGGAGGATCTGACAGTGAGCCTGCTTAAATGATGACAGGGACATGACTATAGAAAAAAAAGAAAAAAATCTCATCTGACTTTTTCCTAGAGCTTTTCCTGAGGGACAGGAGAAAAATGCACACACACAAATTTGACAATTTTTCTTCTTTTAGAATTCAGTGACACTAATCTCTCTCTCAGTCCATTCAGGAACAATATGCAATAATAAATAGTACTCTTAAAGTAAATTCTAAACATGAAGTAGCCATTGTGCACTCTTACTCACTGTTTCCTTCATTTTCCAACAGAAATAACTTTGAGAGAGGGTGAGAGAGAGTCAGTGGATGTGTGTGTGTGTGTGTGTGTGTGTGTGTGTGTGTGTGTGTGTGTGTGTGTGTGTGTGAGATAGTGCACGAGAGAGGGGGGGGGGAGAGAGAGAGAAGAGAGAGAGAGAGAGAGAGAGAGAGAGAGAGAGAAAAGGGGGGGGGAGGAGAGAGAGACAGAAAGAGAGAGTCAGACACGCAGACACCCAGGCAGAGACAGAGAGGAGCAAACACACATACACACACAAACCCCAAAATAACAAACCGACAAAATCGGAAAGAGAACTAAAAACATGCGAAAGCCAAACCTGAAGCGGAGAACTCCACCACTTTACTCCCTCTCACTGGGTCCTGAACCAGTCGGAGGTGGGCCCGGTTGTCAGGGCGCGCCCAGTCCGCTGCATCTTCCTCCTCCCCATCCTCCATCACCAGCACCTCCGGGGCGCCCTCTACCAGATGCTTGGAGTAGTGACTGAGGCCGAACTGGGCGATCTGAATGGGGTAGAAGTGTCCCTCAGGAGTCCACTGGGTGGAGAAAGGAACACCTGCACAGTGGGGGGAAGTGGGTGGTCAGAACACAACTGCAGTGCCAAAACAACAATAAATGGATGAAACCACACGTCCGGAAACTGGAATTCGACCTTGCCCACTGTTCAGAGATCTGGAAATCACGGAATGTCTGGGTTGATTTTTTTTCCCCAAACTTTTTCGGTAAAACTGCATCTTGATTACTCTGTCCAATCCAGGTTTTTCTTTTCAAACTGATCAGTCCTTTGTCATTTTGCAGAGATAATGTGCCAATGCTGCTTCGACCAATGAGGTCATGATGTTGTTCGTTGAGCCTAATGAAGACAACAGCCCCCAAGACCCCCAGCCTTCCTGCTTCCTGGTTTCACCCATGTAAAAATGACATGGATTAGCACATCCATTCCTGCCAGCAAAGGTTCCCTCTCTTCAAGAAGTGGTTTCTTTCTGGAAGGTTTTGGCTCTGTCTATGTAGGACTGACTCCCCATTTAAAGCGCTTCTGTCTGATGATGAGAATGCCCCGCCAAAGTGAGACTGTAGCCTCCTTGTGACAGGATGGACCAGACAGATCATGTGACCAGATTCTGCCGTCTGTTTTGTAGTGTTTCGCATGGATGGGACATGGTTCTTCAGGTGAAGCAATCAAACTTTTTCCTCTAAACACAATACTGTTACTCTGCTTAAAATCTGTGATGATAATAACCTAATTCTGCAAAGTTCAGCAATCAAGGACTAGTACACTACCCATCCCCCTACCCCCCCCCCCCCCCCCAACACCCCATGTAGATTTTCAGTTTTGTCCCTATTACTCTTCGCCGTCCCCACAGGACTCACTCCCTTTCTTCAAAGATCTTTTCTCTTGAACATTTTTGTCTGTATCTATGTCAGAGTCATGCCTAAATCAAATCAACCTTTTAAACGAACGAAAACAACCAACAAATTCACTCATTGGCTAAACCCAACAGCCAATCTGATCATCCACGCAACTGCCAACCAACCCACCCTCCTCCCCCTCCCAAACCCACCCACGCACCTTCCATGGCGGAGACACACTTGACGCGGTCCCTCTCCTCCACGTGGTAAAACTCAAAGGACATAAAGACTCCGCCAGGGGAGTAGTTCTGGCGTGGGGGGTGCACCTTGGAGTTAGCATGCTGGAACTCCAGGCGCTCATACTTGTCGCTGGTCTCCACCTTGCCGTACACCTGGCAGGAAGAAACAACAGTTGACAGTCTGTCACCTCACTTCAACAGTTGACAGTCTGTCACTTCTCTACAACAGTTGACAGTCTGTCACTTAATTACAACAGTTGACAGTCTGTCACTTCATTACAACAGTTGACAGTCTGTCACTTCTCTACAACAGTTGACAGTCTTTCACTTCTCTACAACAGTTGACAGTCTGTCACTTCACTACAACAGTTGACAGTCTGTCACTTCACTACAACAGTTGACAGTCTGTCACTTCTCTACAACAGTTGACAGTCTGTCACTTCTCTACAACAGTTGACAGTCTGTCACTTCTCTACAACAGTTGACTGTCACTTCACTACAACAGTTGACAGTCTGTCACTTCTCTACAACAGTTGACAGTCTGTCACTTCTCTACAACAGTTGACAGTCTTTCACTTCTCTTTTCTGTCACTCTCAGAAGACGTGAGTATGGCCGTCTACTTGGGGATGAGCTGTCAGCCACTCAGGCAATCACTTAAGGCTACCTAAAGGCTGCTCTATCCAAGCCGGTCTTGGTATAACTGGTTGTACCTGATGTTTGCTGTAGTAATGGGGGGCCAGAATAGCTCATTTGGTAGAGTGCCAGACCCATGATCCTGGTGCTGTGGGCTTGAGTCTCTGCCAGCTGCTTTAGTACAGGAGGATTTTTCTATCCGAGTTAACAATTGTCCTGATGAAAGTCCTTTGAATGAGACTATCATAACCCAAATTTCCATGCATGAACACATGCATAACATCATGCCCACTCTTGAAATACCATCGCCACCTTTTAGAAGTGAAGGCTAGTTCAGCTGTTGGTCCGGATAATATGAACACATAGCAGCATCCTCTGTAAACAACAACACAACAACAACAACAACAACAACAAAATCAAAGGAATGAGTGAAGAACTGGGAGACTGATGATCTGACTGACAACATAGGAGACAAATGCTGACCGCTAGCGGGGAGCTCTTCAGTCTGCTCTATCCCAATGGAAAGCTCACTGTGTAAATGAGACGGAGGATTGTACAGCCCTCACAGCTTGGTCTCCTACCGAGGATAGGTTCCATGGAAATTCTCGCAATAATGATAAGTAACAAAGTCAGACGAACAGGATCAAAACCAGTTCTAATGAAGAGGACTGTACTCAGGACCCATTGCATCAAAGCCAGATGTATCAATGATGGGTTGTGATGAAGCCTGCTGTGCTGCTAGTAATTACAATAAAATGCTGCTTGTCTTGATGATGGTTGTACCCACAGCCAGTTGGCTCAGAGTCTACAGTGCTGAAAGCTGGCTGTACTCTGAGGACAGCATAGAGGGAAGCTGAAAGCTGGCTGTACTCTGAGGAGTGCATGAGGAGGGAAGCTGAAAGCTGGCTGTACTCTGAGGAGTGCATAAGAAGGGAAGCTGAAAGCTGGCTGTACTCTGAGGAGTGCATAAGAAGGGAAGCTGAAAGCTGGCTGTACTCTGAGGAGTGCATAAGGAGGGAAGCTGAAAGCTGGGAATATCCAGCTGACATCCTTACTTTCCTCTGCTAGGATGTTACCACCTTGATATATACATATATATATATCTGTGGCTAAGATGTCTTCCTTCTTCTCAAATTAATCATTTATTTATGAAAGCTGGTGAATCCCCAAATGTCAGCATGGAGATGCCACGCAGACCTGAACACCAAAAAATCAAATAAGATACACCCTCCCGCCCACCCCCCCAACACACACACATATCAATTCAGTGTCAGATTGGCCGACTGACAGCTTCATCACTACAAGTCAATGCCTAATCCAACCCCCTGGTGATTTGCACAGTGCATCTCACAGAACAATGTGGCCAGTCTGCAAGACAGTCAACAGCAGAACCCTGCAAGTTCTGGAATACTTGCGAAAGTTCATTGCCTGCTAAGAATGTTATCAACTGGAACCATCTCAAAGAGTACCAAGAGGCAGTAGATGGACAGTCTGAAATTCCACACGTCCACCATGTAAACCAAATCAGTGCGTCTCCCATACTGTGCGGGAGACTGTGCTCTCCAGTCAACTCTGGCTTCTGCCACGTACTATAACCAGAACTTGGATGACCCTGTGTGTGTGTGTGTGTGTGTGTGTGTGTGTGTGTGTGTGTGTGTGTGTGTGTGTGTGTGTGTGTAAGTGCGAGTATGAGCGAGTGAGTGAGTGAGTGTGCGTGTGTGTGTGTGTGTTGTGTATGAGCGAGTGAGTGAGTGAGTGAGCATGTGTGTGTTTGTGTGTGTGTGTGTGTGTGTGTGTGTGTGTGTGTGTGTGTGTGTGTGTGTGTGTGTGTGTATGCGTGTGTGTGTGTGTGCGTGCGCACGCGTGTGCATGTACATGGGTGCGTGCGTGCTTGTGTGCATGCATGCCTGCCTGCATATGTGTGTGTGTGTGTGTGTGCATGTGCTGGTCCACAACCTCCCTCACATTCATCCTCAGCCAAGGAAGAAATGAGTATCATGCTGTCACTGTGCAACCCACCAGAGGAGACACTGCACTGCAGTTAGGTTCTTCCAGCTGGCATTCTGGGCTACCTGTTCTGATCCAGCACATGCAGGACACTACCAGCTAAGCCCCCTACCAACAGCAGTGATTCCTTCATCACAAAAGCTTTCCCACGTCCCCCTGCGCTGGCTTGAAACTCTCGACACACCCGATAAGGATCAGGGGAGATCACTGCAACAAAAGGGGGGGGGTAACTTGGGTGGAGGATACCTTCTACTGCCTTCCCAGACTGCTCAGAGTGAAGAAAAGGTCAGATATCACCGATGAGTTGGTGGTGGCTAAGCCAGGGCTGGGGAGTGGATACCCCTTCTGTTGTCGTCGTCATTGTGATCCAGCTCCGCTCCCTTCTTTCAGACATTGTGTGTCAATGGATTAAATAGAGGAAAAAGGTCGTCTTCAGCTTGACGTATCTGGTTTCACTGGGCTTTCGACTTCTGACTAAGGAACAAAGGAAATGTTCTGTTTTGTTACGGAATTTATGGGCATGTAGGTCAATGTACAAGATACCAAAAGTACACATAGATAGACACACAAAAAAGACATGCATATACCTATGTGAATGTGCGCGTACACGCACACACACACACATACACACACATATGCATTCCCTCACACACACACACACACACACACACAGAGAGTTAGGGCATGGATATTTGAGTCAGAGTTCAAATAAAGCAAAAAAAAAAAAAAAAAAAAAGGAAAAAAAAGTACAATGTCAAAGATCAAATGGCAAAAAAACACACAAAGCTAAAGTTAAGGTTCAACACAAACATCTGCATCAGTGCATGCACACATATTCACATACACACTTCCGTATGTCAGAAGGTAGCCTGGTATTGCATGGGCATATCTGCACATGTGTGTATGTTTTTTTTCCCTTTAAAGTAGAATACTGGGGTACCTGACACTCTGATAAGATGATAGCGGGACTAAGATCGAACCATCATGATGTTTTAGAGGGGCCTCAGAGCTCTGGTGAAAAGGAGAACAAGAACAAGAACAAGAACAATATTTTAATTTCTTCAGGCCCCTAGCCCATAGAAATACAGTCAAGGTACAAAATCACGTTGTACGCTGGAAAGAAAGTTTATACATAGGAATATTCATTTCACCAGAAATTAAATCTTAAGAATGATCTACATTTTTTGGTTCACAAATCCATGATTGCAGTGTTTCTTTGTCGTAAAGCATAAAAGATATACATGGCTAACTTTCGGATCAGTGAAGCTGATCCATTATGAAGAAGAGTTATGTTGGACTGTTCAATTCCACCTAGATACTTTGAACGGATTCCAATATACAGTGGGCAGATGTGTATAAAATGTTGTTCATCTTCAATAACTTTGC
>JADBJO010000292.1:536638-539138 GCA_016801955.1 Conus betulinus
CCTTCATTGCCAAGGTGCTCATCACAGGAGGGAAGTGGGGGGGGGGGGGGGGGGGCAGTTGGTGGCTTTGACTGCCTGTTTTCTATGTTTGGGGGGGGGGGGGGGGGGGGGGGGGGGGGGGGGTTTTTATGCTCTCAAGGACTGGGACTGGGGGCTGGAATTGCTCAGTGGTAGAGCGCTGGACTCATAATCTTGGTGATCCTGGGGTTGCAGGTTTGAATCTCCGCCGGGCCGTTTTTTCCCTTGGAGTTAACATTGGTTTGGACTCCACTTCCCACAAAGTCCTTCGAATGGGACTATAAACTGAGGTTCCGTACACATGTGAACACATGCATCACATCTTGAACACACATGTAAAATCCCATCACCAACTTTCGGAAGAGATGGCGGGTTTGGCAGTAGGTATGGATGACACGTTACACATAGCATGCACCCTGCGTGAGAAATGGAAAGAATGAAGGAAGTAAGGAAACTGAGTAAACAATATTGACTGGATGACACAGGAAATGACTGAGTGAAGCACCATCTGGCAGCTCTTCAGTCGGCACTACCCAGGTAGGCAGCCCATTGTGTCAACGAGTGTGGATTGTAAAGCACTTAGAGCTTGGGTCTCTAGCCGAGGATAGGTGCTACATAAGTATTCATAATCATAAACATAATCCATCTTCCTTGTCCAACTAGTGGTACCACCCCCGTGCTGTTTGATTCCATCACCCTGTACCAAGCCACACAGATTTTCCCCTCACAGCCCCCAAACCAGCATTTCTCCAAGAGCAATCACCATCAGGTTGTCATCATCAGACGATCCACCGATCACCATCAGGTTGTCATCATCAGACGATCCACCGATTACCATCAGGTTGTCATCATCAGACGATCCACCGATCACCATCAGGTTGTCATCATCAGACGATCCACCGATCACCATCAGGTTGTCATCATCAGACGATCCACCGATCACCATCAGGTTGCCATCATCAGACGATCCACCGATCACCATCAGGTTGCCATCATCAGACGATCCACCGATCACCATCAGGTTGCCATCATCAGACGATCCACCGATCACCATCAGGTTGCCATCATCAGACGATCCATCCACCGATCACCATCAGGTTGCCATCATCAGACGATCCACCGATCACCATCAGGTTGCCATCATCAGACGATCCACCGATCACCATCAGGTTGCCATCATCAGACGATCCACCGATCACCATCAGGTTTTCCATCATCAGACGATCCACCGATCACCATCAGGTTTTCCATCATCAGACGATCCACCGATCACCATCAGGTTTTTCATCATCAGACGATCCACCAATCACCATCAGGTTTTTCATCATCAGATGATCCACCAATCACCATCAGGTTGCCATCATCAGACGATCCACCATCACCATAAGGTTGCCATCATCAGACGATCCACCAATCACCATAAGGTTGCCATCAGACGATCCACCAATCACGATCAGGTTGTCATCATCAGACGATCCACCAATCACCATCAGGTTGCCATCATCAGACGATCCACCAATCACCATCAGGTTGTCATCAGACGATCCACCAATCACCATCAGGTTTTTCATCATCAGACAATCCACCAGAAAAGACACTGCTTTCCTGCTGGGTCTTTTCAACCGTCTTCAGTGGTGCCAGTTCTGATCCAGCATTTGCGGGACACCACCACCTATCAAGCCCCCAATGGCGAGGACTAACTGTTCCACTGTGAACAAGCGTCCCTCTCTGGAGGGCGCTACCATGTCCACTGAACATGCTGACACTGGCAAGTTTGGTATGAACTCCCCATACACTGAGAGACATGGAAAGGAAATGAACAGTGATATCCTCATGAAAGCAAGGCATGAAGGGCCACAGCAACACTGACCATTACTGTCAGTTCAAGAGACACGTCAGAGTAAGCAGGATGGATGTTTCTCCAATTTAGGGACAACCGGACTCTAAGGACAGATTTTTAAAAAGGGGGTGGGGGTGTGTGTGTGTGTGGTGTGTGTGTGTGTGTGTGGGGGGGGGGGGGGGGGACTTCTGCTAATCGGTGCCAGGAGGAGGACGCCTGAAAATATGATTGTTGTTACTCTTCTGCTAATCGCTGCCAGTTTGTCAAAGAGAAAGGACAGATCTCTCTCTCTCTCTCTCTCTCTCTCTCTCACACACACACACACGAATCTACGATAAAAGCATCAATAGGAGAGGGGTGGTGGTGGTGGTTGGGGATGGATAGGGAGGAAGGTTATGAGAAGGAAAACAGGAAGAGAGAGAGAGAGAGAGAGAGAGAGAGAGAGAGAGAGAGAGAGAGAGAGAGAGAGAGAGAGAGACTAGGAGGAGTTGGAGAGGAAAAACAGACTGGAGGAGGAGGAGGAGGGGGTGGGGGCATATGTGAGAACAGCAGAGGGGAGAAAGGACACAGAGAAAGGCAGGAGGATGGGGGGTGGGGGGGGGGGGGGGGGGGGGGGGGGGGGGGAGAGGGGAGAGAGAGAGA
>JADBJO010000292.1:541638-544138 GCA_016801955.1 Conus betulinus
GAGAGAGAGGAGAGAGAGAGGAGAGAGGGGAGGGGCAGGGAGGGAGGGGGGGCCCCACACATACAAAATTCTCTCTCTCTCTCTCACATACACACACAAACACACAAACATTACACAAACACACACAACACAAACACATGCGTGCGCACGCGCGCGCGCGCGCGCTCACACACACACAACAACAACACACACACTCACACACACACCACACACATCACAGACACAGACACACACAGACACAGACACACTCACACACAGACACTCACACACACACACACACACACACACACAAACACACACACACACTCACACACACACACAACACACACACACACACACACACAACACAGACACACACACACAAAGATTCTGTCTGACAGCGGCTCATTCATCGTCCATCGCCATAGCAGGAAAATCCCAGAGGTCTTGCTGTTTGATGGGTGATGTCATCACCCCCTCCCCCTCCTCTCTATCTCAACTGTTGACAGGGGGAAGAGGGGGGGGGGGGGGGGGGGGGGAGGACGGGGGGGGGGGGCAGGGTGAATAGGGGGGGAGAGATGGGGTGATAATGATGGATGATGGAGGGGATGGGGATGGGGCGGTGACAGAAAGGAACCAGGCAGGGGGACAGGGGAGGTGGGGGGGGGGGTGGGGGAGTGGGGACCGGGGTGGTGGCGGTGGTGGGCGTTAGGACGAAGAACGTATTTCAGCCTCGGGTAATAGACTGATAACTGTGTTGGTTGACCCTATCCGGTTATCACCAGATCGATGACGAACAATAGATCCTACAGAGAGAGAGAGAGAGAGAGAGAGAGAGAGAGAGAGAGAGAGAGAGGGGGGGCGGGGGGGGGGGGGGGGGGGGGGGGGGGGGGAGAGAAAGAGAAAGGCAAGGTTGGGGGTAATGTGCATATAGCTCAGCCGACCCGCAAAGGACCATATCAGGGCTGGGGGGGGGTGGGTGTGGGTGTTGTGTGTGTTTGTGTGTGTGTGTGTGAAAGTGTGGGTGTGGTAGTGTGTGTGTGTGTGTGTGTGTGTGAGAGAGAGAGAGAGAGAGAGAGAGAGAGAGAGAGAGAGAAGAGAGAGGAGAGAGAGAGAGACAGAGGACAGAGACAGAGACAGTGTGAAAAGAATGGAGGGCACACGAAAAGCGGTGTGTGTGTGTGGTGTGTGTGTGTGTGTGTGTGTGTGTGTGTGTGTGTGTGTGTGTGGTGCACGCACATGCACGTATGAGCGTGCACACTTGCGAGCCTATGTGAGCTCGCGCACATGTGCAGCAGTACAGATGAATCTGTTCATCGCTTGTCATTACTGATTGTCATTATTGATTGCCACTGCTTTCAAAAGAAATGTGTTTCAAAACAATCTTCAGAAACACAATCAGCCAACCAACAACTGCTCGGCTTTCGCTCCGACTCCAAAAGCTCTCTCTCTCTCTCATCTCTCCTCACACACACACACACACACAACACACACACACACACACACACCCACACACACACACACACACACACACACAACACACACACACACACACACACACACAACACAACACACACACACAACACACTCTCTCTCTCTCTCTCTCACTCTCTTTCAGTTCCGTTTAAAAAAGAAATATTTTACATACCGCTTAAATCCATTTTTCCAGAAAGTTCGCAAATGATTTTCCATCAATCACACATCCTCCACCCCTCCCCACCCCACCCTTCCACGCACACACGCCTCTCCCCTCGATCTGGTGGTAAGGTAAACTTGTTCCTATATTCTTTTCTTCCATATTCTTCGCGCCCCCCCCCCCCCCCCACACCCCAATCCCTTTTTCGGTTTTCCCCTCTGATCTAATCTCTCCTACTCTCCTCCCTTCTGGCACTAGTCCTTGTCTGTTTCTTCTTCTTCTTCTTGATCATCCACCCCGGCACTCCACTACATCCCCCCCCCCTCCCCCATTTCTTCCTTTTTTGGGACAAGAATGTCAAAAAGCCATTCCACAGAGAATGAGGGCAACATTAAAAAAAAAAAAAAAAAAAAGCAAAACAAGCTCTGCTGGGAGTTGCAAAGTGGAAAGAGGGTAAGGTTGGGGAGGAAGGGAGGATGAGGTTGGGGGGGAGGGAGGGAAAGGAAGGGGATGGGGAGGGAGGAAAAGACACAGAGAAGAGAGGACTTGACAGACAGAGAGGAGGGAGAGAAAGTAAGAAGAGAGAGAGAGAGAGGAGGGGGGGGGGGGGCTGACAACAGAGACAGAGACAGGGGCCAAAGAAAGGAGAGGAAGAAGATGAGATTGGAAAGGAGGGGAAAGGAAAGAGATGAGAAGAGAAGAGAAGAGGAAGAGAGAGAGAGAGGAGAGAGGATGAGGAGAGGGAGAGAGAGAGAGAGACAGAGGACAGACAGACAGACAGACAGAGCGGAGAGACGGAGACAAAAGACAGAAGACAGAAAGAAAGCCGGAACGGACAGAGAAGACAGTCAGGACACAGAGACAGAGACAGGAGCAAAGGAGGTG
>JADBJO010000292.1:554138-561638 GCA_016801955.1 Conus betulinus
AACTCTCTCTCTCTCTCTCTCTCTCTCTGAGGTAACTATCTCTCTCTCTTTGTCTGTCTAAGGTACCTCTCTCTCTCTCTCTCTGTCTGAGGTAACTCTCTCTCTCTCTCTCTGTCTGAGGTAAACTCTGTCTGTCTTTCTCTGTCTGTCTGAGGTAACTCACTCTCTCTCTGTCTGTCTGAGGTAACTCTCTCTCTCTCTCTGTCTGAGGTAACTCTCTCTCTCTTTCTGTCTGACGTAACTCTCTCTCTTTGTCTGTCTGAGGTAACTGTCTCTCTCTTTCTCTCTGTCTGAGGTAACACACACACACTCTCTCTCTCTCTCTCTCTGAGGTAACTCTCTCTCTCTCTTTCTCTCTGTCGGTCTGTCTCGGGTAACTCTCTCTCTCTCTCTCGCCTGCCTCTCCGTCTCTACCCTTGTTTTCCTCTCCCTATCCCTCCCCCCCCCCCCCCCCCCCTCTCTTCCCACACCCTCCGACCTTTCTTTTCCACTTCTGAAATAGTCTACTATTCATCCTTGTTTCTTTTCTGTACGTTATCAGTGAAGTCCTCGCTGCTGAAAATGCCAGTCCTTCCCCCTCTCCCAACACACATCCCCTCACCCTCTTCTCATCTCACCCACCCCCCCCCCCCCCCCCCCCCTTCTCCCATTTACGCAGGGAACGTTCCGTAATTATCATAAGATTCCATAGCGAAGTCTACACACACACACACACACACAGACACACACACACACAAATCTCACGCACACACACAGACAGACAGACACACACACATAAGCGCGGGAACGCACACACATACATACATCTGCGAGGGAGGGAGGGAGGGGGGAGAGAGCGAGCGAGCGAGCGAGCGAGAGAGAGAGAGAGAGAGAGAGAGAGAGAGAGAGAGGCAGGCAGAAAGAGAGAGCAGTCACAAACATGTAAACCTTGGAGGAACAAACACACTAATGAATAAGTGAAGAGGTCTGCATAGAAGAAAAGAAAAAAAGACAAAGGAAAAGAAAAGGAAAATCCGCTAAAAAAAAAAAAAAAACAACAACTAACAAGCATATCCCCCCCCCCCCCCCCCCCCCCCCCCCCCCCCCCAATCCCTGTCTGTCTCTCACTCCCAACCATTTCAGCCCTAAACAAAACTACGGATTTTCCATGTTCCACCCCTGCCTCCTTTACTAAACAAACCGATTCTGTTGTTGTTATTGTTGTTGTTTGTTGTTGTAAATCGTTTTTCACAACAGCACAAGTGCATAGCCCTTCAACGCGCGAGCGAGATTTTGATGGAAACTGACTGACCGGACCACACGACCGAACGAACGACAATTGGCAGCTGTCATCTAGATCAGTTTCCGATGTGCGAGCGCGCGTGCCTGTCATTACGGCCACTGGGATCCGTTGGGCCCCTGGACAGGTTTATGTCTCGTCTCCATTGTGGGCGACGACTTCAGGACCCTCCCGGCCCACCGGTCAAAAGGGCGCGGGACACAAAGGAACGAAAAACACAATGGGAGCGGGGAGGAAACTCTCACTATCACTGGCACCGACAATAACAACACACACACACACACACACACACCACACACACACACACACACACACACACACACACAACACACACACACAACACAGACAGACAGACACACAACACACACCGCTCGCTCTCTCTCTCTCTCTCTCTCTCTCTCTCTCTCACACACACACACACACACACACACACACACACACACAGGCACACACACAACACACACACAAACAGACACACACACACACACACACACCAACTGACAGACACACATACGAACAGACAGACAGGCAGGCAGTCAGACAGACAGACAGGCACACATACTGTTGTTTTCGATCCTTACACCTCCCGCACAGACACAGAAAAGCAGTAATTGTTTGTTGTTGTTTTTTTCTCATTGTAATGGGTACTGGTTATTCAACAACGAGAAAAAAATTGCTCCATGCCCTTGTGCATTGTTTTTTTTCATTAGCTGTGCACGATACTTTCGCTAAAAAACAATTTGTCTTTGTGAATCTATACATGGAGTTTTTCAATCTACACGTGGGATTTTCCAAAGTTTTGGAGATCGATCTGCTCTTAAAAATGACTACTAACTACAGCTATAACACACTGCATATAGATTGATACAGACAAACGTATTGTTGTGTAAAAATATTCGAATATGTATGCATTATGATTAAGAGCAAAGACGAAGGAAAAGCAGAGTCGTGTCAGCCGATTGAAATAAATATGAATGTTAAAAAAAAAAAAAGAAAAAAAAAAGGGGGGGGGGGGGGGGGGGGTGTGTTAACAGAGGCCACGATCTGAAAGGCAAACACTATTCGGATTTTTCAGTTTCCGTCTCATACCCCACGGTTCCCTCCCCCTCCCTTCCTCCCACTTTCCTCCCTCTCCAACACTCCGCTATCCCCCCCCCCCCCCCCCCCCCCTCCCCTCTTCCCTACACCCCTTGTCCTTAACAGCAATGCTGTCCTATACACGTACACCTCTATGATCACGTATACGACTACTGCTGTTACTGAAACAACAACAACAGCAACGACAACCCCAGTAACAACAACAAACAAACATACCAATTTCTGATGAGCTCGCTAGCTATTCCGGTTGATCACACACACACACACACACACACACACACACACACACACACACACACACACACACACACACACACCATCCCTTCACCCCTTGACTTCCTATTTACAAGTAAAAGATACACTATGGTTTCCAGCGCTGGCACCAAAAAGATACATACACCAACCACAAATACCACATCAAAAAGATACATCAACCACAAATACAACCACATCAAAAGATACATCCATCAATCACAAACACACACCTCATCCAAAAGATACATACATCAAACACAAAAACCAGCACATCATAAAGATACAAGCATCAACCAACAAACACCACCACATCAAAAAGATACATACATCAACCAACAAACGCCACCACATACAAAATATACATACATCAACCAACAAACGCCACCACATCATCAAAAAGATACATACATCAACCACAAACACCACCACATCAAAAAGATACATACATCAACCACAAACACCACCACGTCAGAAAAGATACATACATCAACCACAACACACACCACATCATCAAAAGATACATACATCAACCACAAACACCAGCACATCAAAAAGATACATACATCAACCAACACACACCACACATCAAAAAGATACATACATCAACCAACAAACACCACCACATCAATAAATACATACATCAACCAACAAACACCATCACATCAAAAGATACAAACATCAAACAACAAACACCACCACATCAAAAAGATACATACATCAATCACACACACACACATAAAAAAGATACATACATCAACCACAAACATCACCACATCAAAAAGATACATATATCAACCACACATACCACCACATCAAAAACATACATACATCAACCACAAACATCAGCACATCAGCAAGCAGTAGAGCAGGAAGCCCATTCGCAGTGGCTTCAGCCCTCCTCACCTCCAGCAGATAACGACCACAACATATCTAACGATGCCTGCCATCAGTTTCACACCAGGGAAAAACATGCCAATCATTTGTGTAAACTGACATGAGGTGAGTGGCCACTACTGCAGAACAAAAGAGGGGAGAAAAAGCGGACGTGGGGGTGGGGAGGGGAAGGGAGGGAGGGGGAGAGAGAGAGGAGAGAGAGAGAGAGAGAGAGAGAGAGAGAGAGAGAGAGAGAGACAGACAGACAGACAGAGAGAGAGAGAGAGAGACACGACACACACACACACACACACACACACACACACACACACACACACACACACACACACAGAGAGAGAGAGAGAGAGAGAGAGAGAGAGAGAGATAGAGAGAGAGAGAGAGAGAGAGAGTCAAACAGTGACAACCAAGGCGAAATGATTATCACCTATATGACATATCATGACAGTTACACGAGGCGTGGCCTGAAACACACAGCACGCCAGAATGTGTGTAGACTGTTGGCGACAAACAGACGTCCGATCAGTCAGTGCTAGTGGCACTATTACTATACTGCTACTACTACTACTGCTCATGATGACGATGATAATGAAGATGATGATGGTGATGATGACGACGACGACAACGATGATGATGATGATGATGATGACGACGACGACGACGATGATAATGGTGGTGGTGACGATGACGATGATGATGACGACGATGATAATGGTAATTATGACGACGACGACGACGATGATACTACCTAAAGATGTAAAGCGGAGCGAGAGCGATCACTGGGCTGCGACCTCTGTCTGAACTATAGCCAAGAGACGGGGTTGGACAGAAGGCACGGGGAAGATTGGGGGACCTTTTGCATCGTTTCTATTTCTGTGCTGCTTGGGTGGACATTGGTGGTCACAGGCGGAGGGAGAGGGTGGTGGAGGGGGACAGTGGCGGGGGAGGGTGTGGGTGATACCTCTTCTGCCTCATTTTTGTTAATTGTTAACTCCTCTTGTCCATGGCTCTCTCTTTTCTACCCTCTCTATCTGTGCATTGCTCTCTATCTCTATATTGCTCTCTCTCTCTGTAGTCTTTTTTTTTTTTCCTCTCCTTTATCTTTGCTCTATCTCTATACTGCTCTCTCTCTCTCTCGTCGTCCGTTTCTTTTTTCTCCTCTATTTCTTCTATCCTCTCTATCTCCATACTGCTCGCTCTCTCTCTCTCTCTCTCTCTAGTCCGTTTTTTTCTCTCCTCTATCTTTTCTCTCTCCTCTCTATCTCTATATTTGCTCTCTCTCCTCTATCTTTTCTCTCTCTCTCTCTCTCTCTCTCTCTCTCTCTCTCTCTCTCTCTCTCTCTCGTCTTTTTTTTTTCTTCTCCTCTATCTGTTCTTCTCTTTCCCTCTGTGGCCTTCTCTTTTCCGTTATTTCTTCCCCCATCCTGTTCCTCTTCCCTGTCATTCTTCCCTTTCATTTCTTCCTCTCTGAAAGGCGCCTCTCACACACACACGAAGAGAGAGAGAGAGAGAAGAGGGAGAGAGAGAGGAGGGAGGGAGAGAAGAGAGAGAGAGAGAGAGAGAGAGAGACAGACAGACAGGACAGATAGAGGGGCGGAAGGCAGACAGCAAGTAACCATGTGTACGCTAGTACTGTTTCGTCTCTTTATGAATTTTTACTCCCAAGATTCCAGACACGCACACACACACACGCGCGTGCACGCACGCACGCACGCACACACACACACACCACACACACACACACACACACACACACACACACACACACACAATAAGGCGCCAGAGAAAATGGAGTTTTTTTCTCTTCAAGGCAGTCACGCCGAAGCTTTTGGCAGCAGATGTTACGAGTTATAAATAAATCCATTTTTCTTCCAGTGAGTTCACAGCAGGAGCAAAGAAAAGAAAAGAAAAGAAAAGAAAAAAAAAAAAGTCTTCAAAACCGCCTTTTTTTTTTTCTTTTGTTCTTCTTCTTCTTTTCTCGACGACGGCCCGTGTCTCTCTACGCCATGCGTCAAAACCGGAAAATGACGGAAACAGCTGACATGCGCAATGAAGAAAGAGGAAGTGCAATCTTCAGCTTTCTTTCCTCAGGTTGAACTTTTTTGTCTTTCGTTTTCTTCTGTTCTTTTTTTTTTTTCTTAAAGGTGGAAGGAGGAGGGTCCCCCCCCCCCCCCCCCCCCTCCCCTTTTCGTTTTTCCTTTCTGCCTGTCAAATCAGATCTCCATGACATAATGAAAGAGGGCAATCCTTCCTTTTTTTTTTTGTAATTTTTCTTTCTTGTACTTTTTCTTTCCTGCCTGCTGGCCCTCTCTCGGCCTGGGAAGGAAGAGGGGGAAGGATGGCAGGCAGCATCTTGGGATTCAAGGCTGATCGAGGAGAGAGAGGAGACGAGAGAGAAGAGATTGCGTGAGAGAGAGGGGGAGAGAGAGTGGAGGGACGAGAGAGAGAGAGAGAGAGGGGGGAGAGAGAGAGAGGAGGAGAGGGAGAGAGAGGGAGAGAGGTTACATCGAGTGAGGAGGAGAGAGAGGGGGAGAGAGAGGTACAACGAGTGAGAGAAGGAGAGGCGAAGAAAAGTGAGGGGGGAGGGAGAGGGGGAGGAGGAGAGAGAGAGAGAGGGGAGAGAGAGAGAGAGAGAGAGAGCGAGAGAGAGGGGGAGAGAGGGGGGAGGAGGAAGAGAGAGAGGAGGAGAGGGGGAGCCGGAGAGGAGACAGGAGAGGAGAGGAGAGAGAGGAGGATGAAGCGAAGAGAGAAGAGAGACATCAAGAGAGAGGAGGAGGAGGAGGAGGAGGGAGGAGAGAGAGAGAGAGAGATGAGAGATAGAGAGAGATAGGGAGAGAGAGGATACAACGACAGAGAGATAGGGGGAGAGTTACAACGAGAGAGAGAGAGAGACGAGACAGAGAGAGAGAGAGAGAGAGAGAGAGAGAGAGAGGCGAGAGGAGAGGAGAGAGTTATATCGAGAGAGACAGACAGACAGGGGTGTTCACAACTATACCTAAATGAACTACATTACAATTCCGCCTATAACCCGATCTACTCACAAAACTACCAACACAACGACTCATCTCTCGTAAACACCCCACCGACCAGAAACACGCTCCCTACACACACACACACACACACACACACACACACACACAAAGTCTGTACACCATCACACAAGTAATCATCGTCTGATCGTCGCTGTCATTTGCCCCGCAAACTGACCCAAACATTCACTGAAGGAAAAAAGAAGAAGAAGAAGAAGAAGAAAAAAGAAGAAGAAGAAGAAGAAGAGGAGAAGGAGGAAGAGGAGGAGGAGGAGATAGAGAAGAAGGAGAAAGAGAAGAAGGAGAAGAGGAAGGAATAGAAGGAGAAGGAGGAGACGAAGAAGATAAAAAAAAAAAAAAAAAAAAAAAAAAGCAATGGTCTTACCGCATATGGGCGCTTTGCCGAAGAGATCCGAGATTCGGCTGGCGAACAGAATTGTTACACAATATTTGTCAGTTACTTTTCTTTCCTCTTCCCTCATAGAGAATTGTTTTTTTTTTTTTTCCTTTTCTCCCCTCCTTTCCCCTGCTCCCCTTTCCGACCGAGCCTCAAGGAATGTCCGTCATGACAGAAGCTTTCATCGTTTTTATTGAAAACAGAAATACTTCAAAACGCTCCAGTGGTTGTTTTCCTTTCCTTTTGTTGTTCTTCTTCTTGTAATTTTCTTTCCGTTTCCCTCCCCTTTCATTTCTTACATTTCATGCATCCCACTCTCTGCTTTTCTTTTCTTTCTTTCTTCTTCCACTTTCTCTTCTGTCTTCTTCTTCTCTGCTTCTTTTAAGTCCTTTGCTTTCTTTCTTCTCCCCCCCACCCCCCACCCCCTCCCCCCCCCCAAACTTCTTACATATCCTACTTTTTGTGCTGTTTTTTTTTTTTTCTTGTTCTTTCTTTTCTTTCAATTCTCCCGTGGAAGCTTACAGTTTTAGTTTTTAAAAGTGATAATCTCC
>JADBJO010000292.1:566638-571638 GCA_016801955.1 Conus betulinus
AAGCCAGCCCAGTTGATGGAGTTCAGGGCCCTTGACGGAGGGGCTAAAGAGAACTTCAGGCCCACGGGTCATCTAGCCTGGGAGTTGTCTCCCTTGGCGTGCAGGTGACAATGATCTGTCGACGACCGCAGAGTTATCAAGAAGCAGTGTGGTGAGCAGTGTGGTGCACGTTTTTGGTGTGCGTGAGAGAGAGAGAGAGAGAGGGGAGAGAGAGAGAGAGAGAGAGAGAGAGAGGGGGTGAGAGGTCAGGGAGGGGAAAGTGGGAGAGAGGGGGGAACACTGAGAGAGAGGGGGGGGGGGGGGGGGGGGGGGGGGGGGGGGGGCGGGGGCGGAGAGAGAGACAGAGAGAGAGAGAGAGAGAGAGAGAGAGAGAGAGAAGAGAGAGAGGGAGGGAGAAGGGAAGCGGAGAAGGTGGGGGCAGGTACACAGACAGAAAAGGGGACCACGGAAAACCGGGCAGATGGCATCAGACCCCACGTCACGTGACTCGATCCCCACGCTGCACCTGCAAGTGCACATCTCAGTGTCCGTGCTAATTATTATTACTAACCCCCCCCCCCCCCCATCCCCCCCCCCTCCCCGATCTCCCACCCTCTTTTCTCACCTTCCCCGCCCACTCACCTCCGCCCTTGTCCCCCCTCCCCCATTTTCTTTTGAGCCATTTCTCCCCCCCCCCCCTCTCTCTCTCTCTCTCTCTCTCTCTCTCTCCGTCTTCTGCACTGACAACAAAAAGAAACCACAGAGTAGAAAAGGGGGTGGGTAGGTGGGGGGGAGAGAAATAGAGAAGGGGAAAGAGGTTGTGGGATCAGGGTGAGGAGGTGGGCAATGAGATTAACGTTGAACTTGACCCCCCCCCCCCCCCCCCCCCCCCCCCCCCACTCCCCACTCCGCTCTTTCTGTCCTGTCTGCGCGTGACGGCCATCTGGGGGTGTGGAGCTGTGTGCATTGCCATGTGTTTAGTGATGAGCGAAGAAGACACGTCTGTCGGCACATTCGTTTTGTCGGAGAAGTATTGTGTGTCAAACGAGCGTTACTTTGCTCCATGTTCTGATTCGTGTGTTTTCTTTGTATTCTGGCTTCCCTCCTCCACCACCACCACCACCACCCCCACTCCTCTTCTCGTTTGCCTGTCTCTACAAGTCTATGTGCTGTGCTTGCAGTGTGTGTGTGTGTGTGTGTGTGTGTGTGTGTGTGTGTGTGTGGTGTGTGTGTGTGTGTGTGTGTGTGTGTGTGTGTGTGTGTGTGTGTGTGTGTGTGAGTGGTGTGTGTGGTGTGGTGTGGTGTGGTGTGGTGTGTGTGTGTGGTGTGTGTGTGTGTGTGTGTGTGGTGTGTGCGCGCGCGCGCGCACGCGCGCGCGCGCTCATGATGTTAATGACCCTTCTCAGTCAAGACTTTCTATAGACAAACTCTTCACACAAAGTATCAGGTCCTCACAAGGCACGAGGACCTCAACGAAGATGCCAGGTCCTGAAAAGGTACCAGGGTCCATAAAGTATCAGGTCTACACAAGCTACCAGTTCTTCACCAAGTACCAGGTCAATACACAGTGATTTGTTCCTCAAGATTCCACAAAGCACAAAACAAGGTACCAGGTCCAATCAAGATACCAGGTTCTCGTAGGATGTCGAAGTAAGTACGAAGTACCAACTACACACTTTTCATCTCGGAGACGGCACTTTGAGGATCTGGATTTTTTTTTTTTTTTTTTTACCGGCAAAGGAAAACCAACCATTAAGTAATGGGGTGGAGCAGGGGGGTAACAAATGCAGGCCAACATTTCCCCCCCTCAATAAACAGTGATTTGGCAAAGATTCTTTTGTTTGCTTAAAAAAAAAAAAAGAGGGAGGATGTGGTGGGAAATGAAGAATGAAAATGAAGACCTCAGAATGAATACCTGAAATCTTTCACTGGCAGCCCTTGAGGACCACTGGAATCTGCCTTGACCACGTGACCACTTCGTGTCGCCTGTCCAGACTGGACTTTGGTCCTCCGACTGGGGCTCCTCACAGGGGACCCGCTGGATTGTGATGGTCATCTGTGGGCACCGACTTGGGCGCAACACTGGGCACCGACTGGCGCAACACCATCTGTGGGCACCGACTGGCGCAACACCATCTGTGGGCACCGACTGGCGCAACACCATCTGTGGGCACCGACTGGCGCAACACCATCTGTGGGCACCGACTGGCGCAAACACCATCTGTGGGCACCGACTGGCGCAACACCATCTGTGGGCACCGACTGGCGCAACACCATCTGTGGGCACCGACTGGCGCAACACCATCTGTGGGCACCGACTGGCGCAACACCATCTGTGGGCACCGACTGGCGCAACACCATCTATGGGCACCGACTGGCGCAACACCATCTGAGGGCACCGACTGGCGCAACACCATCTGTGGGCACCGACTGGCGCAACACCATCTGTGGGCACACGACTGGCGCAACACCATCTGTGGGCACCGACTGGCGCTCTACCATCTGTGGGCACCGACTGGCGCAACACCATCTGTGGGCGCCGACTGGCGCAACACCATCTGTGGGCACCGACTGGCGCAACACCATCTGTGGGCGCCGACTGGCGCAACACCATCTGTGGGCACCGACTGGCGCTCTACCATCTGTTGGCACCGACTGGCGCAATACCATCTGTGGGCGCCGACTGGCGCAACACCATCTGTGGGCACCGACTGGCGCAACACCATCTGTGGGCACCGACTGGCGCAACACCATCTGTGGGCACCGACTGGCGCTCTACCATCTGTTGGCACCGACTGGCGCAATACCATCTGTTGGCACCAACTGGCGCAATACCATCTGTTGGCACCAACTGGCGCTCTACCATCTCTCATTCTGTGGCATTCTCGCCGCCAAGGACACACACAGAGTCGCACACGCACTCTCTCTATCTCTCTCACTCACTCACTCACTCACACACACACACACACACACACACACACACACACGCGCGCGCGCGCGCGCGCACGTACAAATCCTATGGCATCCCGGAGCAGCCTGCGAAGGGTAGAAAAGCGAGATTGAAAAGAAAAAAAAAAAATAAAAGTGCAAAAAAAAAAAAATAAATAAAAAAAAAAGACTAGAAATGAAAAGTGATCAGCATAACGGCAAATCTTTTGAGTCTACGCTAGCTAGAGGCTCCGTGAGGGTATACAAGAGAGGTCAATATATGTCAGCGGTTAAAGGGGTCAGCCCTGCCGTTTACATTAATAACGCAAACCTCAGTCACATCAGCAGTGGTGGCAGCACAGAATTTGCGCGCACACACACACACACACACACACACACACACACACACACACACACACACACACACACACACACAACTGTATAAAAAAAAAAAAAAACACCCAAAAACAACAACAACAACAAAAAAGCTTAACTTGGAATTCCTAAGATAAGCCATCACCAATGGATTGGCCAAACAATAATACGCTGAACAACACACGGTACATTATGGAAGGACAACAAGAGTCATTTTCTCCGTGCGCAAAATGCAAATTTCGAGGCGTTGACAGTCGTCCTGGATGTGAGATAGCATCGCCAGTGGGTCAGTTTCACTTTGAAGTCCTCATAAAGTATGCATGAAAAGAGACGGTCACGTTCAGGCCTCATGAAGGATTGTGACAGGCAGGCAGGCAGGCAGGCAGGCAGGCACGTGCGCGCGCACACACACACATACAAACATATGCCACCACCATCACAAGCAAACACAAAAAGAGGGGTGTGTGTGTGTGTGTGTGTGTGTGTGTGTGTGTGTGTGTGTGTGTGTGTGTGCGCGCGCGTGCGTGCGTGCATGTGCGCGCGCGCGTGTGTGTGTGCACGCATTTTTCTCTCCTCCTCCCATTTAAAATTTCCCTCTCCTTCCATTCCCCTGTCTGTCCCTTTTTTCTCTTCTTTCACACCCTCTCTCTCCTCCCTCCCTCTTTCTCTTTTTCCCCTCCCTCATTCATCTGGTTCCCCCTCTCTTCTCTTCTCTGTCTATCTCCCCCTTCTCCCTCCCAACCCCCTTTTCTCTCTACCCCCTCTTCTCTCTCTGTCTCCCCCTTCTCCCTCCCAACCCCCTTTTCTCCCAGTCTGTCGGTCTGTCTGTGTCTGTGTCTGTCTGTCTGTCTGTCGTCTCTCTCTCTCTCTCTCTCTCTCTCTCTCTCTCTCTCTCTCATACAATACCACCATACCACCGACCTCTCTTCCTTACCGTTGGCCACAGTCTACAGGCACTCGGCGCGCTGCATCATCTGGCCATGCCAACCTCAAGGCTGGATATGTCATCTGCACATCAGCCACAGCTGTGTGTCTCGCAGCGGAACTCGGGGCTGGCAGAATCAACATGCTGACCTTCAGATTTTTGGTGCGTCGTGAAAGAAATTATCACTGAACCTTAATTAATTTTTCTTTTCTTTTTTTTTTTCTTTTTTTTTTTTTTTTTTTTTTTTTTTTTTTTTTTTTTTTTTTTTGCATCTGGCTTTTTTAAAACCTGGGTTTTATGGGAAAACGGAGGGGATTTTAAACGGAAAGAAGCTGAACTGGAAAACCAAGACCCCTTTCAGCGCCTTCTCTGCTTTCAATCTGCCTTTCACTGACGAAGACTTACAAACTTACACGTCGCGGTATATGTGATTCGCCGAATTTTGGAAAGATGCTTGTGATTGGTAGAAACAGCCGGCGGAATTCACCTGTCCACAGCCTCGCCCTGCTGACACACAGCGTGCTGCCATTCTTCTGTCTCCTGTGTTTGGCTGTTATTGTTGCTGCTGTTGTTTTCTTTTAACCATCAAAGGTGTTTTTTTTTTTTCTTCTTTTCTTCTAGACAATGACGTTGATGCTACGGGGTTCCTTTCTGGTGTGAGAGCACACGACAAGTTCTGTTCCTCCACTCTTCCTTTCATGACATTAACCAGGCGTCAACCCAGCCCCGAGGGATACAGCCACCTGCAGGGGCGGGTCTGGACAAATCAACGGTGTCAGGTGGTTCAAGTCTG
>JADBJO010000292.1:584138-586638 GCA_016801955.1 Conus betulinus
TCAGGTTTTCTGGCACCGTCAGTTCCAGGTACGGGAGGGGAACCAAGGGCAGTGGCAGCGCTGAAGGACGAGGAGGCTGGCAGGTCGACAGGTAAGTAGTGGGGGGTGGGAGAGAAGGGCGGGGGGGGGGGGGGGGGGGGGGGGGGCATGCTCTTTGAACGCGGCACCCAGCTGTGTCCGTTGTCAAACACGCGCTTGCTTTTTCCACACCGATTTTCCAGGATGGTTTTCAGAAGAAGGAATGCCAGGGGAAGCGAACAGTACAGGACAAAGGGGGGGAGGAAGGGGGGCAGAGGGCAGGGGGGTGAAGGGCGGGAGGGGGGGGGGCAGGAAAAAAAAAACGAGAGAGAAGGGGTGGGGGGAGGAAAAAGTGGGAGGGGAGAGAGAGGGGGGAGGGGGGGAGAGAGGGCGGGAGAGGGGGGGGGAGAGGGTGAGAGAGAGGAAACAAAAAAAGAGAGAGCGAGAAGAGGTGGCGGAGGAAGGAACGGAGCCGGGAGGAAGGAGACAGAGGAGAGAGAGAGGGGGACAGTGAGAGAGACAGAGAGAGAGAGAGAGAGAGAGACGAGAGGAGCGGAGAGAGAGACAGAGGAGACAGAGAGAGGGAGAGAGTTTGAGGGAAGAGACGAGAGAGAGAGAGAGAGAGAGAGAGACAGAGAGGAGAGAGCAGAGAGACATAGATATGTATATATATCTATATATATATATATAGAGAGAGAGAGAGAGAGAGAAGAGAGAGAGAGAGAGAGGGACTTGGGGAGAAGATGGATGTGACGACAGACGGAAAGAAAAAACCAATGTAGTATCTGGCATTTAGTTTGTATCAAATGGAACATCAGTTCATACGTCACTGAAAAACATCGTAAACTGGTTTGGTTTGAGCAATAGATTAAGACTAATAACCGAAAAAAATGAAGTAAAAAAACACCACACACACACACACACACACACACAAAAAAAAAAACAAAAAACTATATCACCAACACACACACACACCACACACACACACACACACACCAAAATCAGAGAGAGAGAAAAAGCAAACATCATTACAGAAAGGAGCAACTTTTTCAGAAATGACAGCTGCCACACCTGTCAAAAATTTTAAACAAAGGTGGAAAAAAAACAGAAAGAAAGAAGTCACAGAAACCTGCATTTGGAAAAAACAAACAAAAACAAACGGCTTAAAATCACCCGATAAGTCAGAGAAGCAGGCAAACCCATCTAAAGATTCAACAAAACAAAACAAACAGAGAACTCAGAGGTAGATGTATGAGGATATTCCGATTCGCCCCGCTTTCAAGTCGCCCTTTCACATTTCACTCCGTGCCAAAATGCCTCACCAGTGTTTTGGTTGTCGTTTTGCCCATACGAAGGGCAATTCTGTCTATCTGTCTGTCTGTCTGTCTCGCACCCCCCCCCCCCCCCCCCCCCTCTCTTTCTACCTGTCTTCAGTTTCAATTTGCCGGCAGCATTGTACGTGTTGTTTAGCGGTGTCTGGGGTCCAGAGGATTAAAACTGTTCTCTTTGAACACAGACATTCAATGCCACGAAACCACGGGAGAAGATTACTCTACCAGCAGATTCGTGCGCAAACTAACGCCGTGGAGAATGTCTGTACGCTTTGCCTTTACGACTCGAAGAAAGAGAATCACTAAAAAAAAAAAACAAAAAACACCAAACAAACAGAATCACTAAAACAAACAAACAAACAAAACAAACAAACAAAACAAACAAAAACACAACCCAAACAAACAAACAAAAAAAAAAACATACCCCACGGAACGGAAGGTCAAGGTGAAAACGGTAGGCGGGGCAAAATGTCAAAGAGTAAGATTATTTTATTTATTTTTTTTTTTTTTTGCAACAGAAATATGGACTTGAAAAGCAGCGAGTCAGTCACACCATGGCCCACTCTCGCAGGAGGGGACGGGGGGAGGGACAAGGAAAGAAACAAGCGAGAACACTCAGGGAAAACGCTGACCTCCGCCAAACGTCGGACAGATCATGGATTCGCCCTTTGATCCGAATCCGCACCACGCTGGAAACCACTTCGTCCTTGGACCCCACCCCACCCCATCCACTTCCCCCCCCCCCCCCCCCCCCCCCCCCCCATTTCTTTTATTAATCAAAGTCGATTCCGGGGGAAGTCTGAGCCAAAACTGCTGAGTGGAGGACCGACAAACCAACAGAGGCGAGTTACACACACCACACACACACACACACACAAAGAAAGAAAAAGAAGTCTAGTACCTGGAAGTAACACAACCTCCCCAGTACCTCTTCACAAAGCGACGGCGCCTCGCTCACCGGAGGAACGCCATCCACGTGCAGATAAAGAACTCCCCCCCCATCCCCCCCCACCCCCAGAACTCAAAAGGCAGTTGATACCGGGGTAGAGGGGGATGGGGTGGGGTGGGGAAGGGGGTGGAGTGTTAGGGTAGATTGTGGAAGAATTATGATAACGTAGGGGAGATGGTGGTGAAATGGGAAGCGGTGGGGA
>JADBJO010000292.1:599138-601638 GCA_016801955.1 Conus betulinus
CAGACAGTAAAATCAATGTCTTATTGATTAGAAAGACAATCTGTGTTCCCGATCGAACAAAACCTTTGAGGGAGAAATCATGATGAAAGGGGCGAGACTCGAACCAATTCAAATCCCCACTGGACCAACTGGACACTTGCAAAAAGCACACTGCCAGTTCCCGTTCCAAATGATACGGAAGGCATCCTCCTTATCCTGACTGCCTGCAGGACACGACGCCTAAACCTCTTCCAGGCTGACGACACGAATGGACAAACCCTCCCTTTCCTGATTGACAGAGAAAGGTGAGCTCTGATAGGCGGGCGATGTGAAGAGGCTTTCCTGATTGGCTGTACACAATGACGGCGATCTCTGATAGGCTGACGGTAAGAAGAAGAAGGCACGCTCTCCCTGTCCTGATTGGCTGAGACAAAGACAGGTGATCTTTCTCTTGATGGCTGACGGTAGGAGTGGACAGTGAAGAGTGATTGCTGTGTCTGCCTCCCTTTAAATGCCGTCTGCACCACTGAAGGAAGAGAACATCTGGAAACAAAGTGAAGTGTGGCATATCTAGATGATTCGATTGGTCAAGCCACGTTACCTCCATTCGAAAGGCTGTCAGTTCAAATCCCACAAGCGCCCTTCATAAAAAAAAAATCGCATTCGAGCTGCCTTCCTGAATTAGTAACACAATGTTACCACTGCCAACATGGATACATGCTTCCTGTAACATGATGCCTCGTCTGCTGGCATGCAACAGGCAGGAACCAAATGACCATGCTGAGAGCACAAGAAATTCCGCTTCATTTTTCGAACCCTGTAAAAAAAACAACAAACAAAAACAAAGTGGTTAAACACCATGAACAGAACGCATCTGCAAGACGCGACAGGTATATGTACGTTCTTTCTGCCACCACATCCTCATCAGCTACATCACCCAAGGTGGGAGGGCGTGGACATTATACAGCGAGGTAAGCCGCCAACTAAGCCGCACTGAATGAAATGAACGTGAACAGAACCCTCACACAAACGGCAGCAAGGCACACCACCTCCCCCCCCCCCCCCCCCCCCCCTTCCCTGAAGATTCATAGCAATGTCAGGGATGTCAAAAATCTGTCACATGAAAGTGTCATCTCTGTGGCCTGGCTCCCTTTAAATGCCTACAGCTCCACCACTGGAGGAAGAGAATATCTGAGAACTAAGTGAGGTGAGGCGTGTCCAGATGGTTCAATTGCTCAGGCCACGTTAACCTCCATTGGGAAGGCCGCGAGTTCAAATCCCTGCATAAAAACTGGGTCATTGTTTACCTTACTATTTGCTTGTTTGTGTGTGTGTGTGTGTGTGTGTGTGTGTGTGTGGTGTGTGTGTGTGTGAGGGAGAGAGCAAAAAAAAAAAAAAAAAAAAAGAGAGAGAGAGAGAGAGAGAGAGAATGTGTACGCGCATGCAAGCGTGCGCATGTATTTTGTTGGTTGTTCCCTATTGCTGCTGTTTAGTGGAAGAGGAGTATTAGGGAGAGGGGGAGGAGGTGATGATGGTGGTGGAGGTGGTGGTTTGAACTAGTCTGGGAGGGTCACAAAAGGACACATGACTGATCAGTCAAAATTAAAGATGGGGAGGGAGGGAGACAAAACTTTGAACACTGCGTGAACTACTGCGTGAACAACTTTAGAATACTACAATGAGGAAGTGCCACTCAGCAGAAATTCGCTGAAAAATCGTTCGAAAGAAAAGACCTGACAGGACTATGCATCAAAGATTGGGCGATTTCCATCAAAAGAACAGGATTACACAGGTGTGATTTACTGTCAATGAATCTGGGAGGGAAAAAGAGGTGTACCTTTGACTGTGGACTAAAATGTGATGAAGTGCAAGCTGTTCACCTCAAAGGCAATGCGTCTTTGTTGTCGTTGTTGAGAACTTCGTGGTGTATGTGTGAGTGTGTAGTGTGTGGTGTGCGCGCGCGTGCGCGCGCGTGTATGTGTGTGTGTGTGTGTGTTTGTTTTGGTTGTGTGGTGGTATGTGTGTGTGTGTGTGTGTGTGTTTGAGAGAGAGAGACAGAGACAGAGACAGAGAGTGAGGGCTGATCAGCTCTAAGAGGTGGTGTGTGTGTGTGTGTGTGTGTGTGTGTGTGTGTGTGTGTGTGTGTGTGTGTGTGTGTGTGTGTGTGTGTGAGAGAGAGAGAGAGAGAGAGGAGAGAGAGAGAGAGAGATGTGTGTGAGAGAGAGAGAGACAGACAGACAGAGAGAGAATGTGTGTGTGTGTGTGTGTGTGTGTGTTGTGTGTGTGTGTGTGGTGTGTGTGTGTGTGAGAGAGAGAGAGAGAGAGAGAGAGAGAGAGAGAGAATGTGTGTTTTGTGTGTGTGTGTGTGTGGTGAGAGAGAGAGAGAGAGAGAGAGAGAGAGAGAGAGAGAGAGAAGAGAATGTGTGAGAGAGAGAGAGAGAGAGAGAGAGAGAGAGAGAGAAGAGAGAGTGTGTGTGTTTTGTGAGGGGGGAAGGGGGTGCACTTGGAATTTAAAAGTGTA
>JADBJO010000292.1:606638-609138 GCA_016801955.1 Conus betulinus
ACCTCATCAATGCCGTCGATATCCCAATCATCATTTCACCCATGCAGACTACATCTGTACTGCTGTCGGGGTGTTGTGTTTCTTTAATCGTTACTATTCCGATTGTTAATCACTTACTTCCAATCTCGCCATCGTCACTACTACATCAACCCGTGCATACATCGGTCTCTACAGGCCGTGTTAGTGCTGTCGGCAGGGTTTTCACTGGATACCAGCGTTATGAACTTTCCAGGTTACTCAAAGACCGTGCAGCGAGTCTCTGTCGTCCTCTACCGTTCCACCTACATTACAACTTTCACTGACAACGTCACCGTTAGAACCTGCTCCTGCCCTTTACCATCGCCATCATCATCATCATCATCATCATCATCATCGTCATCACCATCATCAACACCATCATCGTAACCATTATTAACATCAATGTCATCATTATTATCATCATTGTTCATTTTATTTTTTTCTGGTCACTTTCGTTACATCACGCGCACAGAGACAGAGGAAACAACATCAGTACAGTGACAACGCTTGCGGGTGTTAACAACTTTGCTGCTTTCTTTAATACATATTGTAACTGTTTACCTATTCATTTCACACACACACACACACACACACACACACACACCCACACACATCGCGCGCACACACATGCGCGCTATTTCCTCCTCTTTCCTTCCTCCCCCCTCCCCTCCACTCTCTCTCTCTCTCTCTCTCTCTCTCTCTCTCTCTCTCTCTCTCTCTCTCTCTCTCTCCACACTCTAACTCTAAGTCATTCACACACACATTTACCACAGAGTGCGAGAGAGAGAGAGAGGGAGAGAGAGAGAGGCAGAGAGAGAGAGAGAGAGAGAAGGGGAGGGGGAAGGACGGGAGGAGAAAGGAAGGGAAAGGGGTGGTGGTGGTGGTGGTGGGGCGGCGGTGGGGCCGGGAGCGCAGACAAAAGGGAGACAACTTCCACGGGGAGTGGGTGGGGGTGGGGGGGGGGGACTGCTGAACGCGGTTAGCCCGCCTGCCGGCCTGACAGGGCCTAATTGACGGGTGTCATCCCTGCACGTATCATGCCTAATGAGCCCGCTAATGGCACGGATCAGGCGGCAGGCAGTCTTTGGACCACTGTCGCGCAGGATCGGCCCCGCCCCCCGCCCCCACCGCCCCATGCCACAGAAACAGGACTCGCTCGGAAAAACAAAACCCACAAACATACAGCAAAACGAAAAGGAAAACAAGGCACCAGTTTGGAAGAAGAAAAAAAAAAAGCATAAATAAAGCGTCTCCTTTCCCCCTCTCCCCCCCCCCCCCCCCCCCCCCCCCCCCCCACTCCCGTCATCTCCAACCAACTGCTCTTCTACTTTTGTCGGAATGTCCCCCCTTGACCCCCCCCCCCCCCCCCCCCCCACCACTTCCGTTGTTGTGAGGGTCGATCTTTTCCTTCGTTGTTGTTGGTTTTTCTCCCCTTCGCGCCTCCCTTCTCTCTTGCCGTCCTTCATAACAGACAAACAAACAAACATAACAACAAACAACAACAACACAAACCCAAACAAACCTAAGTTTCTATTTTTTTCAAATGTCCTTTTCCCCCCTTCATTTCTTTCATTTTCTTTCTTTCTTTCTTTGATTCTGTCCAATTCTTACTTTCTTTCTGTTGCTTTTCTGCCTTTATTCTTTTCTGTTACTTTTCTTTATCCATTTCACACACCCCTCCCCTTTCTTCCTCCCTTAAAAAAAAAACAAAAAAACAAAAGTCAACAAAATTCATTGCTGGATTTTCTTTTCTTGTCTCCCAATTGTCTTTCTTTGAGCCCCCCCCCCCCCCCCCCCTCCCCCCTCCCCCCTTCCCCTTTTTCTTTCTTCTCGTTTTCTTCCTGTTTGTTTCAAAAACTTTCTTCCTTCCTTCCATCTATTTTATTTTTAATTTCTTTATCTTCTTTGTCATAAGTTCTTCCTCTGGCCTACGCTTCCCAGTATCTGAACCTTCCTTCCACTTTTTTTTTTTCTACATTCTTCTTCCTTCCTTCCTTTCTATAATCTCCTTTCTTTTCGCTTTCTTCCCCTCTTTATTTTCTTCGTTTTTCTTTCTTTCATTCTGTTCTTTTCTCAGTTTTATTCCTTTTTTTTTTCTAACCCCCCCCCCCCCCCCCCCCCCCCCCCCCCCCCCCCCCCCCTTCTTCATATTTTTCGTCATTTCTTCCCCCATAACTGATCTTTCTTTCATCGTCCTCCTTCCTTTGTATTCCTTCTTTTCTATTTTTTCTTCCACCCATCCTGCCTTCCTTTCTTTTTTTTTTTTTGTTTTTTTTTTTTTCATTTCTTTTTCATGTCTTCTTTTCCTTCATTTCTTTTTTTTTTTTTTTATCCTTTCTGTTCTTTCCTTTGATCTACTTTCTTCTTTCTTTCTTCCTTCATAATCATTCTTTTTCTTTTTTTTTTTCTTTCCTTACTAGTCGTTCCTTTCTTTTTGTGTTTCTTCCATCCTTCCTTCCTGGTCTTCGTTTTTTTTTAATTT
>JADBJO010000292.1:614138-619138 GCA_016801955.1 Conus betulinus
GAGAGAGAGAGAGAGAGAGAGAGAGAGAGAGAGAGAGTGTGTGTTGTGTGTGTGTGTGTGTGTGTGTGTTGTGTGTGTGTGTGTGTGTGCGCGCAAATGTTCCTTTGTTTTTCGATTTTAAAACGAGTTCAAACAAATTAAGTTCTGCATCTTTCCGATCGCAGTTTCTTGTGACGAAGAAAAGGTCAGTTTATTTTCATGCTCTTAAATGTCAGTAAGAACAAAGGTTACTCTCTCTCTGATCTCTCTCTCCTCCCTCTCTCTCTCTCTGCGTGCGTGCGTGTGTGTGAGTGCGTGCGTGTGTGCGTGCACGCGCGCGCGTGTATGTATATGTATATATATATGTGTGTGTGTGTGTGTGTGTGTGTGTGTGTGTGTGTGTGCATGAGAGAGAGAGAGAGAGAGAGAGAGAGAGAGAGAGAGAGAGAGAGAGAGAGAATGTGTGTGTGTGTGTGTGTGTGTGTGTGTGTGTGTGTGTGTGTGTGTGTGTGTGTGTGCGCGTGCGTGTGTGTTCGTGTGTGTGTGTGCGCGCGCGCGTATGTGTTTGCGTCCATGCGCCCGCGCTCGTGTACATGTATATGCGCACACGCTCGCTTTCTACGTCGACCACGTGAGCTCCAAAACAGGACCACAGAAGACAATAATATGACAGAAGACATGTGGGGAAAAATCAGAAAACTAGAAAAACAAAATTAACATCTCCCCCCCCCCCCCCCCCCCCAACACAACAAGATGATGACCCGTCTGTAACTTGGCGCACTGCATGGACAGAGAGGACAGTAGAGGAAGAGGAGTGGGGGGGGGGGGGGGGTGGGGGGTGGGGCAGGAGGGGGAGGGGGGTTGAGAGGAGGCGAGAGGAGGGACAATTAAAAGAAAAAAAAAAAAAAACCAAAACGATCACTGGCGCTGGGAGAGGGTGAGGGAAGGGAGGAGGTGAGGCGGGTGGAAGTGGTGGTGGTGGTGGTGGCTGGGAGAAGGAGGTAACGAGGAGGGGTGGGGTGGTGATGGGGGTGGTTGGGGGTGAGGAGGGGGGCATCTGACGACACTTCTCCCTGGGGGTCGAAACTGGAGACAAGCCAGGCGCAACGAACTGGTTCTCTTCACACGAGAGAGCTTGGGGGGGGGGAGGGGGGGGGGGGGGGAGGCTGTGATTAGTCTGTCAGTGAGGGGGTTTAATAGTCCTCACTGGAGCCTTGTACTACTACCTCTCCCGCCCCCCCCCCCCCCTCCACACACACCTCCCCCACCCCCCCCCCCCTTATCACCTCCTCTTCCCCCTCCTCCTCCCCGCATCTCCCCCTTCCAGCTCGGCCTGTCCCCCCCCCCCCCCCCTCCTCCTCTTGCATGTACGCTCTTGCCTTCGGGGTTTCAAAGTGTTTTCAAAATCAACACCTCCATGTCCTACGATTGAAAAACGCCATTCTGACAGAGGGTGGGTGGGTGGGTGGGGAAGGGTGTCGTTCACTTTGCAATCTGGGTTTTCCCCATTACACTTTGAGAGAGAGAGAGAGAGAGAGAGAGAGAGAGAGAGAGAGAGAGTCGGGAATACTGAGACAGGGAGATCGGTATATCGAAGCTTCACAACCTGTGCCCCAGGGCTCAGTAATCGGAGAACGCAATTAACTATCAAACCAACCCAAAGCGTCGTCATTCATTTAAGCAGATCCCTTCCTTTTCGTCACAAACACACACAAACACACACACACACACACACACACACACACATATACACTCTCTCTCTCTTTCTTCTCTCTCACACACACACACACACACACACACACACACACACGCACTAACACACACACACGCACACAAACAGTTGGTGAGAGAGAGAGAGAGAGAGAGAGAGAGAGAGAGAGAGAGAGAGAGAGAGAGAGCGATGGAGAGAGAGAGAGGAGAGAGAGAGCGAGAGCGTGAGCGAGAGAAGAATCAAGGGAGGGTACCACTAAAATCAAAGCTCAGAGTGTCTACACGCTGAACACGAGGGAAAAAGCCAAAAAGCTGCAGGCCTTTTCGTCAACACTGATCCCCACAAACCGACACCCTCTCTACAACAATAAGCTGGTAGGTCTCCCCTTGATGAGGGAGATTCCTGACATTCTTTGTTTCCCAGATAACGAAGATTAACATAGCGCATATCGACTTAGTGCACGAGTCACACCATACGCCCAAACCGGAACATACTCGCCTACACGAGCTATTCTTTGTACTGCCCGACCATTTTGGCACTGAGATCACAACAAACTAGAACAAGGTGGAAGTCACAAGTCACACACACACACACACACACACACACACACACACACACACACACACACACACACGCACGCACGAAACTGAGTTTAACCATCTAACAGCTAATGCTTTAGGGACAAGTTGTTAGCTGCAGCATGCTGCATGCAGCACGTGGAGTCGGTGGTGTGGTGGACTTGTCGGCTGGCAGGCTTGGCTGGAGTCAGTATCTGCAGAGGGTACAGGATGTACCCAGGGGTGGTCGGTTTCCTCAGACAGACAGAAGCTGGATGAGATTGTTCGTTGGGAAACAATGTTTTTCTTCTGGCGTAGTCTGTCGTGGTGACAGGGTCTTCAGGGCACACCGGGACGTGTGGGAACAGAAGTCGCCAAGCTGCTGCACATAGATCGGTGTCCACTCTGCGCCTATGGGGGACGTTCCCATCGTCCCCCGCCACCCCAAAAGGAGGGCTCTGCTGGTCGTGCAGGCCACTGGGGAAGTCACAGAGTGGCAAAAACCTCGTCGCCGAACTGCCCCACAACCGCCAGAGCCGTCCGCCCGGGCGACACAGGCAAGTCCCGTCGTCACTGCTTGATGCCACCTGCCGCGTGAGCGTCTTCTGCTGGAAATGCCACCTCCCGGCAGGAATGGTCGTCGTCGACGACGACGACGACGACGACGTCACCGCGACTGAGCAACGACCATCAGAACAGGCAGGACAGAGCAGCAGGGAGGGAGGTGAGAGGGCAGAGTGCACCGTCTCCTCTGGTGGGCTGCCTCAGTCCTGCAAGGTGATGCTGACGGCATCGGCACACTGCTGAGTTCGGGTTCAGACAGGACGCGGCCCGGATGGGGATGTGCACGGAGGCAGCGACATGAGCGGCCTGGGACCGACACAGAGGGGGGAATGAACAGCGGTAACAGTTCAACAGGTGGCTTGCTGGTGGTTTCACATCGCCGTGTCTTTTCATGTGTTTCTACCTTTGTTTCCCCTCCACTTTCCCACTTTCTGATTTAGTATACTCATTTGTATGATGCTATGTTGATTCGGCCTTTTGTTATCAATGTTGGAAAACCAATAAAGGAAGAAAGAAAGGGGGAAAAAAAAAACAAAAAAAAAAAACTGCCCGCCTCTGGGCGAGCCGGACGACAAGTATATGGCAATTTGAAACGATGTCGAGTCACTGTGGTGGTGGCGTTCGGATTGTGTCATCTGTTGAAATTCGCGGAACATCGACTCAGCTTTCTACTGAAGAGACGAGTGCGTGAAGTCGTGGAGTCGGTGCGAGTAAATAACTCCCTACCCCCCCCCCCCCCCAGCCCACCCCCTCCCCACGTTCCTGCCCTTCCCCACCTCCACCTCCTCAGAACGCCACAATGTCCACCCAGCGACAAACTTGCAAGAACTTGCCAATTCTGACGTGAACTCCGTGCAGGCAGGACGGGGAAGCAGATATCAGAACCTTGGTCAATACCGGAATAGGGCACGAGGGGACCACAAAATTTGCCCCCCCCCCCCCCCTCCCACCCCCCTCTAAACACACACACACAACGTCCATCTTTTTAGATGATGATGCAAGTATGAGAATGACCAAAATGATGAAACGGAGTCCCATTCGAGTCAGTAACTATACGACAGGGCTGCACACTAAGCTTCCTTCATCATCATACCCCGGCGTTAGCCAGGCCCGAGAGATACAGGACACTTTCCATTTTGGTCTTCAGGGAAGTTGAGATCAAGTCTCTCAGAGACGCATCCACTGGTCAGAGGAAGCTCGTCAGTGTGGTTCCAGTCTTTGTGACGGAGCCCACAGCATGCCTGAACTGTGTGCAGGGGGAATGGCCAGGGCTCAAGTATCCTACACCTCAGGGACAATGCCTGGGCTGGAACGTGAAACTCGCCAACTTTCTATAATGGTAGGTGTTATGTGTGTGGGGGTAGGTGGTGCCGGGAGTGTGTGTGTGTGGGTGGGGGGGGGGGGGGGGGTTGGTGTGCCTGCACTGTGTGCCTGCAAGGTTGCTGTGGGGGTGTGGTGGCGGGGGAGTTTTTGTGTGTGTGCAAAGAAGTCTTTTCTCTCCCCCCCCCCCCCCCCCCCCCCCGCCATGTCCTTTTTCTTTTTCCTCCCCCATCCCTCCCCCCCCCCCCCCCCCAAACTATCTGTTCTCAGGTCCAGATTTCCTCTGATTTCTATTCCCTCACATTCCTTGGCCTGGTCCGCCCAGCCTCCTCCCTTTAGTGCGTGTGTGTTGAGTTCTTGTCACCTTAGAATGTTCTGAAGCAGCCTCCGTTTCGTGTCACTTGAAAAAGACTCTAAGAGTGGAAACGTTGTATACTGTTTTTGTTCCCATTTGACCCCCCTTTTGTTTCGGTCTTTACCACTTTACCCTCAAATTATATAGCTGTTCGTCAACTTTCAGCCCGCAACACTGACCACCGCGCCACAGGGATGACTTACAGAAAAAAAAAAAACCCACTTGGCATAACGGACACACAGCAATCTTCAGTACTATCGCATTTCTCGTCAATATTTATGAAGTCATGCGACAGTTCCGCGCACTGCGTGTGAACGGGAAGGGAAGGGAAGGGAAGGGAAGGTGGGTGGGGGTGGTGGGAGAGGTGTAAACACCTGCCTCTTTAAATTAAACCCTTTCCATGGTACGCTGGGAGCAAACTGACAATCTTGATTAACATCCCCCCCCCCCCCTCCCACCACAACACACACACACACCCACACACACACACACACACACACACACACACACACAC
>JADBJO010000292.1:621638-631638 GCA_016801955.1 Conus betulinus
AGTCCTGATTTGGTTTTCTTTCTTTGTCGTCTGTGTACTATTTTGCATCCAACTTTCTCGAGTCCCTTACCCCTAACAAAAACAAAACGAAAGAAAACAAAAAACAAAAACAAACAAACAACCAAACAAACAAAAAAAACCACTGAGGCATTATTACTTCCTCCCGCTCATTCCCCTCCCCAACACACACCCACAGCCGAGTCATCGGGTCGCAGTTCCTATGCCAGCTGTCCACAGGAAAACAGTTCAACATCAGGACGCCTCTGAAAGGCAACCCGCCGGAGGAGATACTGCACTGCCGCCGCCGGGTCACTTCAGTGGTTCTGTGGTGCCTGACCTGATCCAAATCGACGCAGGACACCCCACCTATCAAGTCCCCTACCGACGACAATCATTGCTCAGTCGAGTGACCCGACCTCCCCTCCTCCCCGCCCCCCGCCCCTCCCCCCGCCTTCTTCGCAGGGCGCCATCACGTCCATCCGACGACAGTGCCACACGACCTTGCCCGCGACCTTGCCAGTACAGAAGACTGACACGAACTCATTAGGGGCATAGACGTGGAGATGGGAATCGGAAGTGTCGTCATCACGAAAGCTGTTACAACTCGGCTACTACTGTTACTAAGCCGTCACAATGTTTGAATACTTCATGACTACGACTACAGTCATCATTAATATCATGTAACAACTTCATTACTATTATGTTTACCACCATCATTTTAATCTGCCATCACCAACACTACCAACCAACTCTGCTGCTGCTGCTGCTGCTACTGTAGCTGTTACTGCTACAACTATACAACTACTGCTGTTTATGCTACTCACTGTCCTGAGCAGACAAAGCTTTCTCCTCCTGTACAGCGCCGATTCGCCAATGGAACGGTCATTGACTTTCCCCCCATTGCATTTCAATATTCATGAAATTGTTTAAAAAAAAAAAAAAACTTCTTTTCAACCCAAGGTCAGGAATGAAAAGACAAGAGGCAGTTCAACTAGTACGTTATCATGTCCTCGGTGAACATCATGAGATTTATGAAAAGCAGGCCCTGTGCGGTGTGCGGTAGGCTGTACTGAACGACTCTTGACGCTCAAACATTCAAAATACCATCAGTGTAAGCCACCACAACAAACCGCTGCAGCTATTTCGTTCTTCTCGCAACAAGAAGAAGAAGAAGAAAACGGCTTCGACTGACATCACAGTGTACAAGGCCGAGCTTTCGACTCCAGCCAGACGCCATAGGCCGAGCCCCCATTGGCTACGGGCAAGTCCTCACGGCCCCTGAAGGAGGAGACGTCAAGACACAATACGACTTCATGCAGGAATGCGACTTGCGACGACAGCACGGGGCAGGCACGGAAATCTACGGCTGGGGATGGATGGATGGGGCGGCGGGGGGGGGAGGGGGGGGGGGGGGGGGGGGGGGGGAGACAGAGGGGAATGGGGGGGGGGGGGGGGGGGGAGAGCGGATGTTAAAAACTCCCCGACGGGATTCCAGAGTCCGCCGACAGTAGCTAGGAAAAGGAGGAGCAGCGAACAAAGGAGAGGCGCGCGCGCGCGCGCATGTGTGTGTATGTGTGTGTGTGTGTGTGCGCGCGCGTGCGCGCGTGTGTGCGTGTGCGTGCACATGCGCGCACTGGGAGAAGGAGGGCCGGGAGGGAAAAGAGGAGGGGTGGGGGAGGCAGGTTTATTATGGAATGGGGAGCGGAGGAATGCAGATGTATTACGGCAGGGAAGTGCACGGGCTGACGAGTGGAAGGAGCGGTAGTCCTTCTGTGGGAAGTCTGGAACAAGACGGACCACGCGTTCTTGGGATAAGAAGCAACATGATGATGATGATGATGATGATGATGATGATGATACTGATCATGATGATATGATGTACCGAATGAAACATCATTGTGCATGTTCCTGTCGCGATAATACAAGCCGTTTCACCCGTCCCCCCCCCCCCCCCCCCCCCCCCCCCCCTCCCCTTTCTCCTCCTCATCCAATCCCTGGACTCCTCCCCCCCCCCCCCCCCCCCCCCCCCTTCGTGTCCTCTTTCATTCTGACATTTTCTCTCCCCCCCCCCCCCCCCCCCCCCCCCCCCCCCCCCATTGTGTCCTCCTCCACCCCTATCCCCTTTCTTACTGTCCCGTGTCGACACTATCTGGAGAGTCAGGGGAGAGACATTACCGATCACAGTTACTGCCCTTTGATCCACGTTGAATCCCGACAGGGCCGGAGTAGCTCAGTTGGCAGAGAGCCGGACTCGTGATCCTGGGGGGTTGCGGGTTCGAATTTCGGCACAGGGGGATTTTTCCCTTGGAGTCAACAGTGTGTTCTGACTCCATTCCCCATACAGTCCTTCGAATGAGACCATAAACCGAGGTTCCATGTGTGAACGCACGCACATCTTGCACACACGTCAAATCCCATCACCAACTTTCGGAAGAGAAGGCCAGTTTGGCCGTTGGTATGGATGACACGTTACACACAGCATGCACCTTCCCCGAAGATGGAGTATGGCTGCCTTAATGGCGGGATAAAAAAAAACGGTCATAAACACAAAACTCCACTGCCTGTCTTTACAGGCAGTGTCCGCAGGAGTATCAACCTGCGTACGCAGAAAAAAAAAAAAAAGAATCCTGACAATGCTCCACGTCACAATAGTACCGAATTCAACACGCCACACCCCAGCACCGTTCTGGACACGCCCGATCTCTACGCTAAGGGAGTCATCACGCCAAATCCGGTGAGGATCAGATGAAAAGTGAGGATCTGTATCAAGAGCAAGAACACAGAACATGCTTCATGTACTGGATGACCAAAGCGCATCCATGAAAAACGACGACGACGACGACGATGATGATGTAACGACGACAATAATGATGATGATGATGGTAACAGTGACATAATAACAAATAATAATGATGATAATAGTGATAATAATAATCATGATGATGATGATGATGCTAATAGTGATAATAATAATAACATTAATAATAATGATGATGATGATGACAAAATCAACAGTATTGGCACTTGGGAGAGCGCAGACCTCTGATGGCGTCAACCAGATCCTGGATCAACCCTTAAATCCACATGACAGATCCGCACCAGACGTCCCACCGGTTCCGTCTTCCGGCTACAGTCCATCACTCCCACTACGGTTTGCTCCGACCGCTTTCCACACTACACCTGCTGCGTCATCTAAGGCCAATTCAACACAGGAGTTGCCGAACGGCACTTCTTGCCGAAACAAGCGCGCAGCACAGCGCTTCAAGCGTTTCGTATAAAATGACCTAGCCTCGAAACACTCACTTCTCTACACTGTGTGACCCACTTCGGAACGCTCCACGGCCTACCCGTCCGTTCTTTTGGACGCACTATTATGAAGCTCTGCACCCGGTTTTGAATGAGTTCGTCCCCAAACGGCTGAAGCAGACCGAAGAAGCGTGACCGAAAACACGCCAGAAAGCAAAACGCACGCTCAACCAAGAAGTGCTTACTCACACACACTTGGAGGTAGCCAATAATGCGTGTCGCGACAAACTCGCCGAACAGCGCGACGTCGTCCGCCACGCTTCATCGCTCAGCCAACGTCGCTTGAAGGCGGTCGCAGCTGTCGTCGTAAATCTGTCACAATCCCACTGCCACTGCCTGTCATGTTTGGGATCGTGTTAGTTGCTCTCAACCCCCCCCCCCCCCCCCCTTTTTTTTTTTTTTTATACTTTTTTTTTCATCCTATCCCCCACCTCCACCTCCACTACCCCACACTCCCCTTGTTCCTGCAGGTCTATTAATATTCAGTTACAATCGGCTGGCCAGTGCATAACACGCGGTGGTTGCTGTGTGCTTGTGTGTGTGTGGGGGGGGGGGGGGGGATGGGGAAGGGGTACAGAGTGGTAGTAGGGTGATACCGGTAAAATGGTCTTTTTCCGTTTCAAGCTGAACATGTCCACCACGAGATGGTTTCACACGGGCCACTTTCTCTGTTCAAGTATGGGTTCACGCGGCTTATTTCTCTCTTCACACTGTACAGCTGTACATGTCCAGGTCGCACACGTGAGAAGTTTTCTGCCAAAGCCTGTCAAACATGGGCGGAGCTTTCTGTTCAGATTTTTAGAAGTGGGAAAGATGCAGGTTAGCACATCATACCTAACATTCGGTTTTCATGTGCTTCCCTCCCCACAACTCTCTCTCTCCCCCCCCCCCCCCCCCCCCATCTTTTCCTTCGACATATAAATACACGCGCGCGCGCACCTCTTTCCCCACTTCTGAACATTAATGAAGGGACAGGGCCTAGTTGGTCTAGTGGTTAATGCGTCGGACTCTTGACCGAAGATCAAGGGTTGGATTCCCACTTGTAAAACAAAACAAACAAAACAAACAAAAAAAAACAAAAAAGACAGCCAAGTTGGAAAAAGATTTCCCTTCGGGAGGACTGCAGAGAAGAATCTCACAAATTCATGGAGCTGGTTACCTTAACTCGTAGAGGAGTATGCGGTCCTGCGTTCTCGGCTGTACAAGAACCAAACTTAAAACCATTCTTTGTACCTCATCCAAGTCCTGATTCCATGCAGATCAACTGCATTCCACATCTGCTGTGACAATCCTCCCCTCTCACCCCCCCCCCCCCACCCCTCTCTACCGCACCTCGGGGTCCGAACGTGTTCTAAGGCCAGGAAGATAACCCCGTCTCTGATGTTCCAGCCCACGCGACCCACCATGTTTTGTCGAGGCCCGTTCCGGACAGTTCGTGTGTCCTCTGCAACAAGACAGCCAAATCCAAGTTCGTGCCGTGGCGCTGCGATACAGAAAAAGGCTGTGCTTTATTTTCAAAAAAAAAAAAAAAAAAAAAGGAAAAAAAAAAAGGAGGGGAGGGGTGGGGTGAGGGGGGGGGGGGGGCGGGGGGGGGGGGGGTGACTTAGTCGAAAGCTACGTCAGCCTTTGATACAAATCTGGCCCCTTGTTGATCTACACACACACACACACACACACAAGTGCGCATGTGCAACCACATAACATACCTACGCGCGCGCACCACACAAGCGCACCGCTTGCCCAACCCCCGTCCTTCAAGTTTCAGTAGGGCTTCCTCTGAGCCAGAACATAAATGCGCTTTTTTTTTTGTTTTTTTTTGTTATTTGTGACAGCTGCAAGGAAGATGACAAAATTCGCCGAACTTTGTGTACAGCCCACTACACAGGTGAACAACCGTAGACTGAGATGACATTCAAAGACAAAACTTCAGCAACCCGATCTCCCATTCAGTTTCTGTCCGTTTCAACGCCATCCTCGACAGAAACAAGATCAACATGGCCTTTAAGGACTAAAGGTCAGAGTGGACCTCTTTGCTCATTATGTACCGCCAGTATTTCTTCCTCCCCCTGCACGCAGTAAACAGTAACGTCTTCTGATTGGTCCACAGATCATCAAAATTCTTACCGTCATCGAACTATATTTACGATGGAGGTCCAGAGGACAGAGACAGGATGAATCTGGCATTGGCAAGACTTCGAGTTAACCATACAGGGGATGTCTCTCTCTGGTCAAGACTTTGGGTTAGCCATACAGGAGATGTCTCTCTGGTCAAGACTTCGAGTTAACCATACAGGAGATGTCTCTCTGGTCAAGACTTTGGGTTAGCCATACAGGATGTCTCTCTCTGGTCAAGACTTTGGGTTAGCCATACAGGAGATGTCTCTCTGGTCAAGACTTCGGGTTAGCCATACAGGAGATGTCTCTCTGGTCAAGAGTTCGGGTTAGCCATACAGGAGACGTCTCTCTGGTCAAGACTTCGGGTTAGCCATACAGGAGATGTCTCTCTGGTCAAGACTTCGGGGTCAGCCATACAGGAGATGTCTCTCTGGTCAAGACTTCGGGTCAGCATACAGGAAATGTCTCTCTGGTCAAGACTACGGGTCAGCCATACAGGAGATGTCTCTCTGGTCAAGACTTCGGGGTCAGCCATACAGAGATGTCCCTCTGGCCAAGAGTTCGGGTTAGCCATACAGGAGATGTCTCTCTGGCCAAGAGTTCGGGTTAGCCATACAGGAGACGTCTCTCTGGTCAAGACTTCGGGTTAGCCATACAGGAGATGTCTCTCTGGTCAAGAGTTCGGGTTAGCCATACAGGAGATGTCTCTCTGGTCAAGAGTTCGGGTTAGCCATACAGGAGATGTCTCTCTGGCCAAGAGTTCGGGTTAGCCATACAGGAGATGTCTCTCTGGTCAAGACTTCGGGGTTAGCCATACAGGAGATGTCTCTCTGGTCAAAGAGTTCAGGTTAACCATACAGGAGATGCCCTAATCTGCTCGGCCAGATAACAGATCCATGCTTCTCAAATAGAGACCTTCCGTTTGCCATACTGCAGATTAACCAAGATTTCTGGTTAGCCATACAGCAGATGTGTTTCTGACCTAGGCTTCTGGTTAGCCATACAGCAGATGTGTTTTTCTGACCTAGGCTTCTGGTTAGCCATACAGCAGATGTGTTTCTGACCTAGGCTTCTGGTTAGCCATACAGCAGATGTGTTTCTGACCCAGGCTTCTGGTTAGCTATACAGCAGATGTGTCTCTAACCAAGATTTATGGTTACTGACTCAACATGCTTTCCTACTGGTCTGCGCTGCTGGTTTTTCCTACCAATTGCATGGAAGCTGACATGTTTCAGCGAATCACGAAGCCCCTAACATGTACACTGATATTTGGAAATGAAAGAGACAGAAAGGAAAACAAGAAGAAGAAATTACAAAAAGCCCCCAAATTTGTACATTAGCATTTAGATACAAAAGAGATAGAGATGGAAAAACAAGAGGAAACTGAAGCAGCATAGTTCCTTATTCAGCCTCCTCCTGTCTCAAATCTTCTTCAACCTTCCGTACAAACAAGACAAATGTTGTCCTTTAAGGCTAGAGATCACAAAGGAAATCTTTTTTTTCCTTTTCAATTATGTCTGACCACCATCGGTGTTGCTCAATGCACACATCGCAGTAATGTCTGTAGAATAATTAAAATTGTCACCCTCATCAAGCTAGAACTCGAGGTCACAGAAGAGGTCAGAGACTGCCTGATCAGGGAGTTGACCAACTCTGGATGAGCCACACTGCAGATGAAGCTCTGCTTCCAGTTTCTCTCGATTCTGAGAGTAGATACGCTGTTAATTTTCTGTTTAGAAAAATCCCTACAGCAGATACACCGCCACTCAGAGTTCTGTTAATCCACGCTGCACGTATGGTCACTGAACGTCTAGCTATGTTAAAATGCGTCTACACTCTACGTTTCTGTTGTACCGAACAGCATATACGTCATTCGTCTCTTAACTTTCTGACAGCAGACGCGCCTCAACTCTAAACTCTATCCACAGAGCAAGCATGTCACTACATTTCTGAATGTGCCAGATGTACATCCCTCTCAAATTCAACATTTCTGTTCATCCACACACACCAGATACGTCACCAAATTTCTGGTTATCTACACGGCAGATGCATGTCGACACGGAGTCCCTGGTTATGCATACAGCGGACACCTCTCTAAATTTCGTGCTATCCACACAGCAGATAAATCTCAACTGTGAACTGTTAATCGATATGGCTCACGTTCACGCTTATCAACTCTTTAAACCTCTGTTTATTCATAAAGCAAGTTTGTCTCCTAACTTTCCGGTTATCCCTACAGCCAAAGCGTGCCAAATTTATAATTCTGTTTATCTATACAGAAGGCACATCGTTAAACGATTGGTTATCTCTACGGTAGATCACATTTCTTGGCATCTGCACGGCAGACTAGCTTCATCGTCTGTTCCATTTTTTTTAATCAGAAACTTGCACGGCACTGGACTGCATCTGTTTTTTTCTTTTTTTTCTTTTTCTTTCTTTTTCTTTTTTTTTTTTTTTGACACGATACGTATGGTTTGATGGGAAAGGGGAAAATTTGCTGATCCGAAATGCTCTCTCTCTCTCTCTCTCTCTCTCTCTCTCTCTGGGCGCGCAGACAAACGGGTCTAGGTACAGCTAGTTATCGTGAGCGCACCAGACGAGTCACCAGAGGCGGGGAGTGGGCGTCCTTCTTCTGTCTGCGACAGGACCTCAGCCGCCGTCACCGATGGGCACTTGTACCTCAGGGGGGATGAACGGATTCGTCGTCTGCCACTTCCTTCCAGACTTTTAAGACCGGAGGGAGGACGGGAGGGATGAAGGGAGTGAGAGAACGCGTGGAGGGGGGAGGGAGGGGGGGGGATGAGAGACATGTCTAATACGCAAGGGGACTCGGTAAGAGACGGGGTGGCTTAACGGCACAGTTTCGAGTTGACAGAATGACCTTTCAAGTTGGAATCCTGCTTGCGTCCAAAAAAAAAACAACAACAAAAAAAACAACACTTCATAATGTGTGTGTGTGTGTGTGTGTGTGTGTGTGTGTGTGTGTGTGTGTGTGTGTGTGTGTGTGTGTGTGTGTAAGTGTATGTGTGTGTGTGTGTGTGTGTGTGTGTGTGAGAGAGAGAGAGAGAGAGAGAGAGAGAGAGAGAGAGAGAGAGAGAGAGAGAGAGAGGACGGGAGGGTGAGGCCAGGGCATGAGAAGAGAGAGCGTGAGAGGCCTTACAAACTGTTTAGGGAATCAACTGATGTTCATTCGGTTTGAGCCAAAGTTGGCATTAAAGTGACATTGCCTGCTTTTATGAACTGACCGACTGCTTCAGTCACGGTCATTCAATGATTTCGTCATCCCCTGCTTCCAGTTGGTCCCACTGGGTGGAGTTCTGGGGTTGCAGTTGTACATTTGAACGACGGTATCACAGGTCAGGTTTTCCTGTTCAAACATGGGTCTACAAGAATGAGGTTTTCTGTTGTAACTGTAGCTGTGTAAGTCATATACTGGGATGTTTTTTCTATCAAACTGTAAACGCATGGGTAACATAGAAGAAAAATCTCTCTCTCTCTCTCTCTCTCTCTCTCTCTCTCTCTCTCTCTCTCTCTCTCTCTCTCTCTCTCTCTCTGTTGAAAAGCAAAGACAATGGTTTACAAAGATACTTGAAATTCGACTTGCAATATCCAAGCCCCCCCCCCCCCCCCCCCCCCCCCCCCCCCCCCCCCCCCCCCCCCCATCCCCCCTCAATTACACATCCTCATCCCTTACCTCCCCTCCTCCTCTCCCAACTCATTAAAATGAAAGGGACTGCAGGATATCCATCCCAGTTAAAATACATAACTTTGAGACAGACGCATATAAAGGGAAGAGGGACACGGGAAGAAATCCTTCTCCATTGAGTGCTCGCTAAGTTTTATTGTCCTCCAAGGTGCAAGTGAGCAGGACCAGCAGGCAACAGCCGTTTCGCTCAATGAAGAGCTCACCAGGCTTGCTAATGGATGCTGGTAACCTGCTGATGAGAAAACACTCCAGACAACTGAAAAGGAAATTCCCTGAGTCGGCTATATCCTCCAGCCCAATACCGTGTCGAAAACAAAGCACTCTTTGAAGGGGAAAAATAAGAATCTTACATAAAATGGCAGACTAAAGCCTACCTTGAAACCAACAGGCGGAAATGGGCAATACACTGTCTTTTGGGCCAGTAACTGTGGATAAAAAAAAAAATCACGTGGATTAAGAATTGCGCTGAGGAAATTTACAGTTTAATACACAGTCCAGCAAGTCAAACTTGAAATGTTCTAATTCACACATGTCTTTGACTATCCCTGAAAGAACCAGAACTGCGTCGAGGACATTTACACTTTAACAAACAGTCCAGCAAGTTAAACTTGACATTTTCTAACTTACACATGTTTCTGACATCCCTGAAAGAACCTGAACGTCATCAATCGAACTCATGATTTCATGCAGATGACGTTGTTTTCTGGCCTGCTCTGTCATTACATCCACCCCTCTGACCCCCCCCCCCCTCCCTCTCCACCCGTCCCAGTTCAGCGCACCTTGGAAACCGTGCACTTTCAGAGGCCAGGATCAAGATGGCCCCGCCTCTGAGGTTCAGCCTGACAACCCACTGTGTTCTGTTGTTATCACACA
>JADBJO010000292.1:636638-646638 GCA_016801955.1 Conus betulinus
CTAAACGGGCCTAGAATGACACAGGAGGTATACACACGACCTGGGCCACATTACACCAGACATAAACAAACCTACACGGGCCTAGAATGACAAAGGAAGGTATACAACGACCTGGGCCAGATTACACCGGGGAGGTGGCATTAACACAGTCTGGACAGTTTGATGCCCAGGATACAAAATGTGTCTAGACCTTTTTATACCTAGGTCTACTTTGGACAGGGTATAGGCTGGCCTACAGGCACGCCCAGAGGATCCTACTTGGCATAAACATGTACACAACAAAACAACAGCACACAAGTGTACTTTGCGTATATGGATTTCAGTCGAAGATATACACCAACGGACAATGTTGAGAACCGGGGTCTGACACTGGGATAAATCAATATTTTTTTTTCTTCTTCCGAGTACTGCGCAAAGAACGTAAATAAACAGTGGTGATGCTTTATTGGAATGCTTTCACAGCCAGCTAATCACCGCACACACACATGCGCATTTGCGACATTTCTCCTGCATTAAAACTTAAGAGACAGCAGTTTGATGTTATGTCCTCATGGCTGTCCGGAACACACCTGCTGGTGGAGAGAGAAATATCAACTGGCACAGAGATATGTCGGTTAAGGGAGCGATATATCTACTGCAAGAGAGATACACCGTTCGGCGGCGAAGAAACACATCAACTGGCAGACAGGCAGGCCAAATAGCAGAGATATACAGCAACTGGCAGAGACATATATCAATTACCAAAAGATGTAATCATTGGCGACGAGACATATATCAATTGGCGCACAGATATACCAATTGGCGGAGAGAGAGACCTGTTGTCAGACATAAACCAAGTGGCGGAGAGATTTACCAACTTGCGAAGAGATACACCAATTACCAGAGAGATATGCCAATTGGTGGAGAGACATACTACATGACGGACACATTTACCACTTGTCGGAGAGATATACCAATAGGTGCAGAGAAGGTGGCAGAGAAATATACCCTGCGGTCGAAAATCATACCAACTGGCGGAGACATGTATATCAACTGCGGACAGAGTGATATGCCAATGGGCAGCGATATAATCCGGTTGGCAGAGAGATATACCACGTGGTATATATATAATATATATATATATATATATATATATATATATATATATATATATATGTGTGTGTGTGTGTGTGTGTGTGTGTGTGTGTGTGTGTGTGTGTGTGTGTGCAACTGCCTTCCCCATCCCTCAACGCCTCCCCAGGTACCCCTGTGACTCAGTATTGAGCACCCGGTTCACAGTCGAATGTCGCCAAGTCTAATCCTGCCAGCGTCCAGCAACGACCCCCACCCCTTCCTCTCCCCTGCCCCCCCCCCCCCCCCCCCCCCCCCCCCCCCCCCCCCCCCAGGCATAAATCCTATTTTCGTGTTGTCATTCCAGCTGGTTAAACTGCAGTTTTAAACAAGCCCATTCCCAACCTTCCTTCCCTACTCCTCTGGGCTGGTTATATTACACAACCTGTGTCTGTCCTGTCGTCAGCGGTGGGTGTAGCTTTTCAACCCAAATGAAAACCCAAAGTGCAAGTCCCACAGCCTACAAAGGCCTTGGGAGCAATGAACCGTCGGTCACACGTGAGACGGTATGAAGGAAGGGCAGCGCCCATTCCTCATCTTCAGCCGCCTTTCGTCTTCCCTGAACTGAATCAGTCAACCCTTTTACTGCTGGGTGGACAGAACAGGGTTTTCGAGCACAAAAAAAAAAAAAAAAAAAAAATCCGACCTCGGGGTTGGTTCACGCAATATACAGGGGCACGAAGGGGTGTAAACGGGGTGGCGGATGGTGTGTGTGGGGGGGGGGGGGGGGGTTTTACAAAGGGTGATGGAGGGTGGGAGGTGGGGAAGGCGTGCACTAGTTAAGGTAACTAGCTGGGTTCAAGGAAGGGGAGAGATCAGGCCGTTGTTTGCCGGCCTGATTGGGCCGATTCCCCGTGAGTGTGGGGCTGAGTGGCCTAACGGGCTGACCTAAGTGGCGCTTCACAACGGTCAACTCGTTAAATCCTCCCCCCCACCCACCCACGCCCCACCCTCACCCCTCCCGTTCCCGTTCCACTCTGTAACCCCCCCCAACCCCCCCCCCCCCCCCCCCCCCCCCCCACTCCTGTGTGAAGGGCGTTAGCTCACGATCCACGCCGTCAGGATCACACGCCAGAATCACCCTCCGCCGAAAACATGGCCGCTCCACTGGCGTTCGAACAGGATTTGTCCCCGCTGTGTTTTCAATGACGCGTCAAGGGTCAGGGTGGATTTAATCAGAAAAGGACTGTTATGTTCCACATGAATGCTAAATAAAGACAAAAGCGGGCACGTTTCTTGCTCGAACGAAATCCCACGAAAAAAAAAGCCGTCTTTCAAAGGGAGACTATCTTATGGAGGGTTTGAACAGAGGGCCTCCTAACGAAAAACCACAGATATGTACGTACATTACATATCTATGGAAAAACGTACAAGATGACTTCCCTTGGTAGTGCTTTGGGCGCGAAAGTGTTTATAGCGGGTTACTGGCTCTTCCTGCCAATCCATGACGAGCGTGCAGAATCAGAATTTTCCCGACAAATATATCAACTTCATCAAGATGACGGCAAAAAACGAAATCTAAACGATCTAGTTTCTAACCAATTTCTAGTTAACCCTGTTTCTCTCCGTTTAAAATCCATTCATTCGAATATGACCAAAGACAAATGTTGCCTTAAAAAGGAAAAAAAAAAAATAGTCTACAGATAAAAGATCATAATCTTTTCGAATTATGCTCAAGTGATTATTTTCTGTCCGCATGCACCAACAATAGTAACCTTTCGTGACTGGTAGTCCGAGGAAGAACCGTGGGCATTGTCCTGTCCCTCTCCAATCTCTGGGGGCCTCCCACCACAACGACACCTGACTATCCCCCCCCCCCCCCCCCCCCCCGCCCCCTCATTATGTCGTTCCCAGCGCTCCGATGGCAAAACGTTTCTTTGATTCCAACAGCGTATTATTGGCTTACCCGCTTCTGCATTTCCTTACAGTTATGTTGTTGTGCACGTCTGTTGCTTGATTGGTTTGTCTGTCGGTCTTCAGTGGTACAACACAAAAAAAACACACAAAAAAAAAACAAAAAAAAAACTACGTAGTTAATCCATGTCGACCGAACTTGGAGGAGACATTCAATGCGGCCAAAGAGCGAACCCATTCATTACTTGCTGGTGCGAATCAGAATAAAAGGGGCTGACCCCCCCCCCCCCCCCCCCCCCCCCCCCCCCCCCCCCCCCCCCCCCCCCCCCCCCCCCCCCCCACTTTCTTTAACATTTGTGCCACAAGGCATTTTTCTCAGAAGTAACGATGGGATCTCCTTGTGAAGAAAAAAAAAGTCAGGGTTATTCGCTGCACTGATATCTAAGAACGTATAAAATGTGTACGGATCCGGATGACATTTCGGTCCACGGTCCAGAACGGTTGTACCTTGGAGAGCTGTGCGTGCTCATGTGGAACTAGATAGCAAAGTTCACTTCAGTACTGATACAGAGGCAGAGAGGCTGGGATTGGGGGGATGGTTAGGGCTGGTATTTCAATTACGAATCCTTTCAATTTGCATCAGTACTTCGTATGTAAGATAAAGAGTACATGTTATCCGACAGAGAGAGAGAGAGAGAGAGAGGAGGGGGGGGGGGGGGAGGAGGGAGAGTGAGGGACAGAAACAGAGACAGAAGGAGACGGGGTGGGGGGGGGGGGGGGGTGGGGGGCTAAAATGAGGGTGAGGGCTTAGTATTTAAGCATGTCTATTTCAAAGAAAGAAAGGTTTAACGCAACATTTTTAATCAGTCATACATACATATTCTGATTCAAGAAAACATTGGATGGATTGAAATTACATTCACTTCCACAATAGCTTAAAAATAATATATATATATATATATATATATATATATATAGAAATATATAATATATATATATATGTTGTTGTATGCATATAGAAAGGAATGTATGTATGTGTTGTTTTGTGTGTATGTGTGTGTGTGTGTGTGTGTGTGTGTGTGTGTGTGTGTGTGTGTGTGTGTGTGTATCAAACCCCCCCCCCCCCCCCCCCCCCCCCCTTGCATTAATATCAATCCATCTTAACCACAACCGTCACATATACCACACCACCCCACTAAACTAACACACACAACCCCATCGCCTCACTCCTCCCCTCCCTCCAGGCACCCCCACCCCCCCCCCCCCCCCCCCCCTCCTTTTCCTCTCCCATAATCCCCTCTGTCATTTCCTTCTGGCGGCCACTCTTCACAGCACACCTCATGGACATCAGATAAGTCTCTCTTCGTTCTTTGTTTGTACTCTCCTAAATGTTAAATGTGATTTTTTTTTTTTTTTTATTTTTTTTTTTTTGCTTGAAGAAGACCCAAAAGGTCGAAATGCATCGTGTCTTGTCCTGTGCTTTGTTTGTCAATGTCCTTGGCGGCAACTAACCCCCACTCTTTCTAAATTCTGCTTCGTTCTCCGCCATCAGTCGCTCCATTTTGAAACTTAAAAAAAAAGTCGACAGGTTAGAAAAAACAACTCAACCAGATCAAAGGCAACGTTCATGTCATGTTCTTAATCATGCTTCAGTATCAGACCATCAGGTCCAGGTCCCACAGCCTAATCGGCGAAAGGTCTGTATGCTGTCAGAAGTTCACAGGGTATACACTATGTTATTATGAAAGACGGGGGGGGGGGGGGGCTGTTCCTTTCCTTTCATCGCCATAACCTTCCCTAAGCTGATCGGTACCCAGTTACAGCTGGGCGGATAGAGAGGGTGTTTAAGCCCGTGAAAATCCCAGAGTGGCTCGAATGAGTGGCTCCAACTCACCGACCATCAGTTCCGCTGTGGAAGCGTTAAACCAGTTGATAACAGGCTCCCCTGCCAGTCGGCGTGGGGGGTGACAACAGTTTACTCCTAAGTATCCCCTGAGGGGGTGTGCGTGCTCCCACAGACGTTCGGGCGGTCAGGGATTTCCATTGACCACAGTCCTCTATCAACTGTTGTACGCAACAAGGGTAGAGACAACAGGGCAAAGGCACTGCAACCAATCTAGTTCTTCATGTCATCCATGCAGGATATTCTTCGGTCTGCCTCTCAGGCGCTCCCTCCTCAGCTGTACCCTGTTGGATGGCCTTGGACAGGGACACATGGTGACGTACATGTCCACCCTTCACCCGTAGCCAGTAGAATGGTCTGGTGCGCAGAGAGTCACTGGGAGATACATGTCCATCTTCCACTGTATCCGGTACAATCTTCAACTGAGGGCATTAGGAGATACATGCCCACCCTCTACCGTACCTGTAGGTTGGTCTTGGACAAAGTGTCACAGGGAGATAAATGCCCCCCTCCACTGTACCCTGTACAGTTATCTTGAACAGGGAGTCACGACAAGGTTTACACATCCACCCTTTACCGAATCCTGTATAGAGGGAGTCATGGTGAGATGCGAGTCCATTCTCCATCTAGAATTGTACCCTACAGAATTGTCTCAGACATGGAGTCATGGCAAAATACACGTATGTCTACATACTACTGTACCCTGTTGACCCGAGTCATGGTGTGTATGTCCGCCTTCTACTGTACCCTGTAGAGTGGTTTTGGACGGAGACATGGAGAGAGATATATCCCCACCTACTGTACCCTGTAGAATGGCACTGGACGGAGGCATGGGGAGATATACATCCCCCATCTACTGTGCACTTGGATGCAGAGTGGAAGAGAGCGGGATACACTTGGACAGAATTGGAAAGGGCAGCCCAGGACAAGGCGCGCTGGCGGATTGTTGTTGATGGCCTTTGCTCCAGTGGGAGCGGATGGCTTGAACGAACGAACTGTGCACTGTAGAATAGTCTTGGACAGGGAGTCACGGCCAGATACACGTACATCCTCCTCCACACCCTGTAAAACGGTCTTGGACAGAGAATCATGGAGTGATATATGTCCATCCTCCACCGTAGCCCTGTAGAACTATCTTGGACTGGGAGTCGTGGTGAAATATAAGTATACCCTTCACTTTACTTTGCAGAATACCTAACCTAACCAAACTCTTTCAATCAATCAAATTTCTTTTTTCTTTTTTTTTGTTCACCCATTAATATATTGAGCAAGCAACGTGAGGGCAGCAGAGTTGTCTTTTCCTTTCTCCGTCAATCACGGGGAGAACGTTCGCAATTCTTAACGCCACTCCAAACCCCTAAAATAGACATGTATACTCAAGACAGACAACTCTTTGTCACACTCTCCACTTGTCCAGAAAAGGGCATTATCTATGCACTGCTACGTAAATGTGCTCTCCCCCCCCACCCCTACCCCCCTAACCTCCCTCCCTCTCTCTCTCTCTCTCTCTCTCCTATTTGATTTTGTTTGCAAAGACAACAAAACCCCTTCAAGGTCACAGCGCGGGGCGATCTATTTGCTCATCCCGTTCGTTCTTAACGGGGGTCTAGTACCGCGACTTCAATTCTCTCTCCCTTTGCCCCCCAAGTGACAACAGCTGAACCCGTCGACTCCCATCACGGACCGAGTGGCCGATAGACCCACTCCTCAAGCCCATCATTATCAAGTTACCAGCCTCCTTGACGAGCTTCGATCAGAGCAGAGTACTTCAGGGGGGGATATAATGAGCTCTCAGAGCCCGGTCCCTGCCCTCTCCTGGACTCCCTGTTTACTCTGGGACGTCGGCTGTTGTTCTTCCCATTACCGGGCAGTTTAAGTTCCCGCAGGTTCCAAGGGCTTCCTCCCCCCCCCCCATCCCCACCCCTCCCCCTCTTCAAGATCGACGAGATATCTCAGTTTCTAGAATGGGCAAGCAGACCCTGGGCTGTGACGATAATGATACACTGCTGATAGGTTAAGTTCAGCTGGTCCAGGATCAGATGGAGTGGGGGGGGGGGGGGGGGGGAGGTTGAGGGAAGGAGGGATGAGAACCCCTGGAAGGGGACACAGAGACGAGTTATTCAGAAGGGCAGGGAAGGAAAACGATAGGGTTGGGTAGTAGCCAAGGCCACGCAGGAAAGGGAGACGAGTGTTGTGTGGCACTCACTGACCCGGTCAGGACTCCTTGGAATCAGGCACTACGACTACATCGCAGTTCAACTAGTTTCCAAGTATTTTTTTGTTATTTTCAAGAAGCTGTTGTCGCCTGATTTTATGATGGGTACATTTTTGTCTCTCTCTCTCAACGAAACGAAGAAAATGAGCAGTATTTTTTTTTTTTAACCTTTAACATAGCTGTCGAGCATACGCATGTGTGTGTGTGTGTGTGTGAGAGAGCATAGCTGTCGAGCATACGCTCGACTGCTATGCTCTCTCACACACACACACACACACACACACACACACCACACACAGAGAGAGAGAGAGAGAGAGAGAGAGAGAGAGAGAGAGAGAGAGAGACAGACAGACAGACAGACAGACAGAAAGATGAGAGGTCCTTGTTGTCCTCATCCGGTCTATCAGTTACCTTCTGCTGAGCGAAGTGAAGTTTCGATTTGCTTTGGCAATCCTGATCCTGGGCATTAACTTGCTACATTCACGGAACTAACGAGCGAAACCAAGCGAGTAACTGGTGTCAAGATCACCCAGGAAGTAGCCTTTTCATTTCGATTTCTACTTGTCCACCTTGTACCCGGGGCACTGTGCCACAACATACGACAGCACTTAGGGGAAAGGGATAGGGAAGGGGTGGGTAAAGCGGGAATGATGGTATTGGTGGTTGGAAGGTGGGAGGAGGAGGAGGAGGACGGCGTGGGCAGAGGGGGAGAGAGGAGAGAGGGGCAAGTGCACAGCAGTCCTGGACCAGGTCTGAATCTGACTGTTAATGGCTGGGATTCGTGTGTGTGTGTGTGTGTGTGGGGGGGGGGGGGGGGGGGGGGGGGGGGGAGGGGGAGGAAGGAGTCAGCGAAACAAGGAGAAGAACACAGGATATAACCAACAAGTTCAGTGGCTTCTACGCTCTCTCCTCAGCTGAATAGCTAAACGCACATAAAACTCCCAATAAACCAAGTGCCAACTCGCTGTGGGTCCTATTCTACGGCTTTGCCGTCGTCGTCGTCGTATTGCGCATTGTCTAGCTAACATGGACAAAAGGTAGGACTTTTCTTCTTCTGTAGGGGTGTGGGCAGGAGACGGGAGGGGGGAGGGGGAAAAGGGAGGAATGGGAAGGGGGGGGGGGGGGGAGGAGACGGAGGCGAGGAGAGGTGGGAACGGTCCATGATTCATCTGAGTTGCCTGCTGGGCTCCGCCTGCGTCCGAGGTAAAAAGGGTTATTGCATGCAGCACTGGTCTGGTGGAGCAGGCGCTTATTGTTCGATGTCGGGGGTATTCTAGCCGTTGTCTGGTCCTAAGAACGGGTTAGGCGTTCCCCAGCTTGAGAGCTTCCGACCTGACGCACGCCACTCGTGCATGCATGACAGCAGCCCCCATTCAAATTATGTTGTTCATAGTCCGGCCGATGACCAGGGCCCACATCAGGGGCTGTCACCTCGTCAGTCAGTTACTTCCCCCGTGAGCAGATTTTGCCATATCGCTGCTCGGACACAGCAGAATATATATATATATATATATATATATATATATGTGTGTGTGTGTGTGTGTGTATATATATATATATGTGTGTGTGTGTGTGTGTGTGTGTGTGTGTGTGTGTGTGCGCGCGCAAGCAAGCAAGCGCGCGCGCGCGCGTGTGTGTGTGTGTGTGTGTGTGTGTGTGTGTGTGTGTGTGTGTGTGTGCGCGCGCGTGTGCGTGTGTGAATGAATGCCACTGGTGTGTGCAAGCGACATAGCAGGCAGGCTGGCAGCACGGGCCAATGACTGACAGAAGAAACCAGCATCAGTGACGTTCAAACTCATGCAGCGGATTCCTTTTTTCTTTTTTTTTTACCTGTTGTCTCATTGATGCTCTGACGTCAAAACGATATCGTCTGCACAGGCCTTCTATCGTGGAAGACACGACGGGCGGTCACACACACACACAACACGTTTTTTTTGAATCGATGACATACAGAACGTCTGCCACAGTGGGTGGTAACAGGTCGACATTCCACGCTGACTCAGGAAGGAGACGAAGCTGATTAGAAGGTCGGCTTAGGGTCATTACGTACACAGACCTCCGTTTCATTTATGAAAGGACTGGAAGGGTTTCAAACAGTTAAGAAAGAATTAAACAGTTCAATACCGTGCCCTGTTGATAATAACGTAGCGTTAGATAGCGGCTCACGCCCCCCCCCCCCCCCCCCACCCCCCCCTCTACAATCTCAGCTGCCCATCGCTAAAACCAGAATCCACACACTCTAACCACTTCACTTCGTCAGCCGAAGTGGACGAACCTGCACTGGGTTTGAAGAGGGGGTCAGCTCGGAGGTTGAGAGGTATCCCAATGACAGTGGAACACTTCCATTTCCAGAACGCCATGTGCACAGCACGTGACAGCTGACGAGTGTGCACTGAGCGCTGAGAACAGTGTGAAAGTCCACGTTTTGGGGGGGGGGGGGGGGGGGGGGGGCTGGCGGAGGGGGGTACGGGGGAGGGGGGGGGGGGAGGGGGGGAGAGAGGGTGTTCAGGGTGTCCCAAACTCCTTGCCTTGCACTTGGAGTGCGCCACTCTTGCCTTTGCCCGAGGCTCCAGTTGGCGCCTTGATCTTGCCCGCGAAGTGGCCGCCTGACCCTTCTGAGAATTTATCATCCGATCGTAATAAAGGGAGGTCATCAACACGCAGGCAGGCAGGCAGGCAGCGCCAGGACCTCTCCTTGCCATGGCGTTGGTTATCGGACGTTCCTGTCCGCTTGCTGGCTCGGTGCTGGCGTCATCCCTCGCCCCGACTCCCTGTCCAGACCACCTGGCGGACAGTGCGGGGGATGTAGGAGGGCCGCCTCACAGACACAACTAAAGAAGATGCAGAACTTCAAAAGAGGCAGCGACGAATTTGGCCATGGCTCCCTGTCCCCAGACCGTTCCACAGTTAACAGCGAA
>JADBJO010000292.1:654138-661412 GCA_016801955.1 Conus betulinus
CATACTACGACACCGACGACCATCAGAAACAGCACCACTTTTGTGAAGAGATTTTTTTTTTTTTCTCTCTTTTTATGCGGGGAGTCCTCCTTGGTCATGCGATAATGCCTTGTCGTTGTGTTCATTTTCTGTGTTGTTGATGTGGATGAGGACGATAATGATGTTATCGTCATCGTCGTCGTCGTTGTTGACTGTATGTCCATCCAGGACTTTTTGTATGTGCGAGGAGCGTGGTGGGGATGAACAGCGAAGCCCATCTCCTCTCCGTACATCCGGGGGTACATGGATGTACAACCCTCGCTCCAATTACAGCAACATGAAATTCATTCTCTCTCTCTCTCTCTCTCTCTCTCTCTCTCTCTCTCAGAAGATTTAAACTGAAGAAAAAAAAAAGTGGTGGTGTCCTGTTTATATTCATACGTGTATTATCTGACGCAGTCTGTATCCTCATCTAGTTAAAGGTTCAAATATTCCTTCCGCATGGGGTTAGGCCTAGTTATGTCTTCGTTCTTTATTCTCTGGTGTGTGTGTGTGTGTGTGTGTGTGTGTGTGGTGTGTGTGTGTGTGTGTGTGTGTGTGCGCGCGAGTGAGTAAGTATGCGTGCGTGCTTGTGTGTGTGTGTGTGTGTGTGTGTGTGTGTGTGTGTGTGTGTGTGTGTGTGTGTGTGTGTGTGCGCGTGCGCGCGCGCGCGCGTGCGTGATATGACCGCCCACACAGCTGTGGTGGAAGTCCAGCGACAGTGACGGCCATGGTGTGGGTCTATGTCGACCTCCCTTTGTCCACCAACACAGATGATGACCTTTACGGCCAGCTGAGCACAGGTCGATAGGTCACAGGTCGATAGGTCACACCACTGTCACCGTCCATTCACTGGGCGGAGACCTTTTCAGCCAAAGGTCGAAAATTACTTGTAGGTCCTTTCAGCCAAGATCAAAATGACCTTTTTTAGCCCGGGAATACGATCTCGTAAATGTTTCTTTTCAAGGAGGGTAAAGGCCTCGGTAATCACAAAACAAGCCTTGAATACGGGGTTGACCACACTGTTTTGCGTGTGAAAACATGCCAATAGCCCTGGGAACGATTGATGCCAAAGATTTTCAGACTTTTTTTTTTTTACGTTTTATATAATAAAAAGAAGCGAAATTGCGCATTTTCGTTCTCACGTCGTTTTGTTTTGCTTTGTTTCTGTCTCATCTTCAATCCCCCCCCCCCCCCCCCCCCCCACACACACACACATGTCCACAGCCACAGACTGACATGTCCCGCCACAGACCCCGGCACCGGCAATCCACAGGGAGCAGTTTTAATGTCAAGTCATTATGAGGCAACCCACCAGCGGAGACACAGCACTACTGCCGAGTCACGTTGATGGTGTTCAGTGGAGCCTGTTCTGATCCAACTTACGCAGACACCCACCACCTACCCGTCCGTCCAACGACAAACACTCCTGACTTTGACTTTTGCCGATGCTGGCGAGCCCGACAGAATCAAACCGAGGCCTTAGACGTGGAAAGGCAATCGAAACTGACGTCACCATGAATGACAGCAGGGTATGAAAGGCCACAGAATTTTTTGACATTAAAAAAAAAAAAAATGCTGATCGATGGGGAGAAAGATAATAATAAAAAAAAAATGCTACAAATTTCAAATTCTGGTCCTGAGACTGCATGACAGAACTACTCTCTACGCTTGCTTTCATAACATTTCCCGCCGTCAACCAGGCCCGAGAGATACAGACATCCCCAGTATCAGTTAGGTTTCAAAAGGCATCCATTCTTACGGGGATGAACCGCGACTGTGTGGTGCCGGACCTTCCAACTGAGCCAGCAGCAACCTCAGCTCCTTAGAACGCGCGTGCGAGTGTCGGTGTGCCCACGGTAGAGGTATGACGTCCCCCCCCCCCCCCCCCCCCCAACACTGCCCTCGTCAATGACAGGTGGCTCAGCACACAGCAGGTAAACGCCGCCACCAGCATCTACCAATCAGGAAAAAAGCCAACAGTCATCAACGAACGGCGCTGTCCGACACACCCCCTTGCGAGAAAGAGAGAGAGAGAGGGGGGGGGGGGGGGGAGGAGGGAGAGAGAGAAGGGAAGGGAGGGGGGAGAGAAAGAGAGGGGGAGGGAGGGGGTGGAAAAGGTTGTTGATTTTTTTCCATCTACGTGTTTATTTCTTCTATTTCTTCTTTCTTTTTCTTTGCCATCTAGCTAGAAGAGAGCTAGCGAGCGAGGATGTAAGAGAATGAGGTGGGAGGCAGGAAAAGAGGAAGGGAGGGAGGAAGAAGGTGAACAGAGAGAGACAGAGAGAACGGGGGGGGGGGGGGGATATATATATATATATATATATATATATAGAGAGAGAGAGAGAGAGAGAGAGAGAGAGAGAGGAGAGGAGGGAGAGAGAGAGAGTGAGAGAGAGAGAAAAAGAGAGACAGAGAAAGAGACGCTTCAGACATTTTTTTTTTTTTATTGACACTCTGACCTATACAGTCTTTGTGCCAAGGGGGAAGAAGATCATATTTTGCAACGCCAGGAAGGAGAAGAGAAAAAGTGTGGAATAAAATAGGCAAACTGAACAGCTCAGCAAAATGTGAACAATCAAAAGCATTTCGAATAAAGTAACTGAACAATCAAAAAGGGATTCGTCCTGATACTGAATCAAATACACAGTAAACGGAAGGAACGGAAGGAAAGAGACACTTTAATACACATAGACATAGACGCGTGCGCGCGCACGCACACCCGCACGCGCATGCACATGCACGCTCACAACACACACAGGCAGAGAGAGTGGGGGGAGAAAGAGAGAGAGAGATAGAGAGAGAGAGAGAGAAGAGAGAGAGAGAGAAAAGATAGAAGAAGAAGAAGAAGAAGAAGAAGAAGAAGAAAGAAAGAAAGAAAAACGAAAAAGTGATCATCAAACTATTACAAAAGCCAGTGAGATCAAGCATTTTCTTTTCCCTAGAGCTAACAGAGAGAGAGAGAAGAGAGAGAGAGAGAGAGATGGAGAGAGAGAGTAGAGAGAGAGAGAGAGAGAAAGAGAGAAGAACAGCTAACATACCGCACATAGTTTGTGAACCCCAACCAAACTACATGGATTGAGGACCTTCAGAAGGGATCTAGAAATACCTAAAGGCCCGTAGGGTTTATGAGCCCCGACATCATTGTAGCCGCTGGTCTGCAATATCACTCGCAAACATGAAGAGAGAGAGAGAGAGAGAGGTGAGACAGAAGAGGGAGGCGAACGAGAGGGTGAGGGATTGAGAAACATAAGGGAATGAGAGAGACGGAGAGAGACAGAGGGAGAGAGATAGAGGAGAGAGAGAGGGGGGAGAGTAAAGAGAGAGAGAGAGAGAGAGAGAGAGAGAGAGAGAGAGAGAGGGGGGGGGACAGATAAGAGCCACCGCCACTTTTTCAGCGTACGCACATCAAAAACCCCAAACAAACACATGGACCTTTTTTTTTTATATACTACAGTCCCTACAACTAACCAATCCACATTGCACTCTTATCTAAGCGAGGGTCTCTTCCGCAACATCCCACTTATTCTGTTTCTGCCAAGTCGCAGTTCAGCAGCATGCCCCACAATACACTCCCTGTTCTGTTCCCCGCCGCTTTTTCCCCGCCTTTCTTTCCTCCGTCCGCCCCATACACCACCAATACAACACGCCATTCAACGTGACTGAAATTCCAACACCCACCCACCCTCCGTCCTTCCTCCCCCCCGTCCACCACCCCTCACTCCTCCCCACACCCCCTCTCTTTAACGTGGTGGGGGGGGGGGGGGGGGGGAAGAGAGAGGAGAGAGAGAGAGGGGGGTTGATGGGAAGGAAATGGCGCGTGGGTGTGGTGTGGGGGAGTGGGGTGTAAAGGGTGATTTTTTTTTAGGCCCACACGTTCAGTGTCCAAGATGTGGTTGTTGCAGTACAGAGTCGGTCGGTAGGGGGGGGGGGGATCATGGTCAAGATGTGTATGTGGCCAGTACAGTCTGTCGTTAGGTCGTGATGACATACACGCCCCCCCCCCCCTCCCCCCAGACTGTCTCACACACTCAGTCCCTCTCATCATCTGACGTTGGTCGTGTCATGACATGTGTGTGTGTCATTCGTATCGAACGTCGCTCTGTCGACAGAAGAGACTGGTAAGGATGGGGAGGGGGGGGGGGGGGAGGGAGGAGCGAGAGAGAGGAGAGAGAGAGAGAGAGAGGAGAGAGAGTGCGAGAGAGAGAGACTGAGAGGAGAGAGACCGAGAGAGAGACTGAGAGTCACTGAGAGAGAGAGACAGACTGACAGAGAGACTGGAGAGTCACAGAGAGAGAGAGAGAGAGAGAGAGAGAGAGAGAGAGAGAGAGAGAGAGAGAGAGAGAGAGAGAGGGAGAGAAAGAAAAGAGAGGAGAGAGAGACTGAGAGAGTGAGAGAGAAAGTAGTGTGTGTGTGTTGTGTGTCGTGTGTGTGTGTTTTGTGTGTGTGTGCGCGCGCGTTTGCGCGCGCGCGACAGCGCGCGCGCACGGTGTGTCCCTGTCTCTGTCTGTCTGTCTGTCCGTCCGTCTGTCTGTCTGTCTGTCTCTCTCTCTCTGTCGCGCAGGTTTCAGTTCCCAGCCACACCAACGACAGGCCAGATTCCGGCGACACGCCCCATTAGGGGCCAGGTATGGGCGCGGTGGCGGCAGTAGTCATGCATGAGGCAGCAGCGGCAGTGCTGAAGCGGGCGGGCGGCGGGTGGGGCGAATCAGGCCCAGCCATGTTGACCGTCCACTGCACAACAGTCTATCATGGTGACCCTCCACCCAGACAGACACCACGCATCAACAACCACTCTCTTCACACCGACACAGCACAGGAGGGTGGAGGAGGAGGAGGGGGGAGGAGGAGGAGCAGGGAGGAGGGAGGAGGAGGAAAAGGAGGATGGGAAGTAGGGAGGGGTGGATGGACTGAAGTGGTTGGAGAAAGAGGAGGGGGAGGATGAAGGAAGAGGATGAGGAGGAGGAGGAAGAGGATGAGGACGAGTAGAGAAGGAAGAGCTAGGAGAAAGGAGGACGAGGAGGAGAAAGGAGCCGTCTAACGTCTATTCTGGTAACATCGGCCATCATTCTGTGACCCATAATGAACTGGTAAACATCGCCATCATCTGTGACCCATAATGAACATGCCCTGCATATTTTCAGAAAGATCGGCCAAGTACTTTCTGAGATATTCCATAAAGAAGAAAAATCGTTATGGGCCGTTATAATAGCCGTAAGTAACGGCTCTATAACTGTAAAATAACACATCGGGCATCATCCGTGACCCATAATGAACATACCTACAAATTTTCAGAAAAGATCGGCCGAGCCCGAGCACTTTCTGAGATATTCCATAAAAGAAACAGTTATGGGCCGTTATAACCGTTAGTAAAGGCAATAACGGTAAAATAAAAACATCGGGCATCATCCGTGACCCATAATATGATACCTACAAAGTTTTCAGAATGATCGGCCAAGTACTTTCTGAGATATTCCATAAAGAAGAAATACCGTTATGGGCCGTTATAGCCGTTGGTAACGGATATGACGATAAAATCACGGGCATCACTCGTGACCCATAATGAACATAACTACAATTCTCAGAAAGATCGGCGACGTCCTTTCTGAGATATTCCACAGTGAAGACAAAACCGTTATGGGGCCGCTAGTACGGGCGGCTACACAGGTAAACTAAACACATCGGGCCATCATCCGTGACCCATAATGAACCTACCTACCAAATTTTCAGAAAGATCGGCCCAGCAGTTGTGTCTGGAGCGAGTGGAGTACATTTCGACACGGACCACGGACGGGGACGGACAGACAGACAGACAGAGAGCATTTCTTCGTTCCCATTGTAAAATGCTCCTTGTTCTGTAAGAACTGGGAGTACAAAAAGGGGAGGACTCCTAAGCAGTGAAGCAGAGAAGGAGAGAGAAGGAGGTCAAGAACACGACATCTTTTAATTTTCATTCTGTTTGTAAGCCATGCCAGTTTCAAAGGACCGTATCAAGGTTTGTTTACCATGTCAAAAATCGATTTCTTGAATAAAGTTGTATGCATTTGCTTTAAAAAAACAAAACAAACAAACAAACAAAACAGGATAAACAAAACAACCCACACAACACACACACAACACAACACACACACCACACACACACAAACACACACACACACAAACTACTATCAACGACAAATATTTACCTACCCGCAGGGGCAGAAATGAAAACGAGTTAGAGAGAAAGATGCAATCCCAGTTTCAACCATGGTAAAAAAAGCGTGACAAAGACTGGCAACAGAAAGGCGAAGAATAAAAGACGAACGTGACGAAACCAGCAGTACACAAAGAACGGGGACGGAGGACAAGAGATGATGGGAGGGAGTGAGGGAGGGCGGAAGAGGGAACAGACAGAAAGAGATAGAGAGAACACACGAGAAGGGGGAAGATGAAGGGAGTAAAAGAGGGAGAAAGATAGAGGGACGATATCGAGAAGATGGATAGAGGGAGTAGATAGAAAGATAGGAGGAGAGAGGGAGATGAGGAGGAATGGATGGCGAGAGAGGAGGACGGCTAATATAATAAGAAGAAAGAAGAAAAGAAGAGAGAGAGAGACGAGAGAGAGGAGAAGCGAGGATAGAGAGAGAAGAGAGAGAGGAGAGAGAGAGAGAGAGAGAGAGAGAGAGAGAATGTGATGATGAAATGACGATGACGACAGACGACGACCGACGATGATGAAGATGATGATGATGAATGGCGATGAAGATGACGGTGACGACGATTCTTCATGCTGCTGCTGCTGCTGCTACAAAATGAATCAGTCATGAAGTAGCACCAACCCGCGTAGTATCTAGCAGCTAAGACGTGGGCGTGCCGCTGGATAATAAAGGATGGCTGGGGTTGTTTTATCCAACTGTTGTGCAAACCACTGCGCCAGAGGACGGGGCACCTGGTCCACGCAGAACCGAATTGCCAACCCACTCGTTACACAGAGAGAGGAGAGATAGAACAGAGAGAGGAGAGAGAGAGAGAGATAGAAAGAAGGGACAGGGAGAGGTGAGAACGAGGGAGGGGAAGGTAGTGAGGGAGAGCAGAGGAGGAGAGAGCATAGATAGCGAGCGAGAGAGAGAGAGAGAGACTGATATGGTTGAAGGGAGATTAAAAAGGTGCGTGGTGTGTGTGAGAGGAGAGAGGGAAAAAGACAGTAGTAGGGAGTGAATTGTGTTGCGTGCATGCTGCGTGCGTGCTGGCGGCGCGCGTATGGTGTGTGTATGTGT
>JADBJO010000292.1:663994-668994 GCA_016801955.1 Conus betulinus
AACGCGTGCATGTTAGCGCACATCTCCCTGTACGTGCACGTGTCTCCTTTTCCATCAACCCACCCTGTCATATTCCCCACACCACACCACACCACACCACACCACCACACCACAGCACAGCACACCACACCACAGCACAGCACAGCACAGCACACCCAGCACACCACAGCAGCAGCAATAGTATAACAGCAGCAAATCCTTCAACGACTTGTATCGATCAACACCACCATTCCCCCCTCCACACTCCCCAATCCCCTCCTCCTCCGCTCCCCCCCCCCCCCCTCCCCGCCCACCCACCCCGGGCTCTCTCCTCCTCCCTACCCCCCCCCCCCCCCCCCCCCCCGCCCCCAATCCACACCCCTCAGGCCGACGACAGCCAGATTGACGACACCAGACAACAGACGATGTTGTTGGAAGAACTCCCTGGGAGTGGAAGAGACAGGCGGAACGGGGTGACGCGCTGACGCACGTTTGTTGTGAGTGAGTTACGTCATCGCTGCTTTGGTCCAAAAGGCGGCCGTAGCCTACCACGGCAAAAGTACTAGTAGCTCACACAGCGACACACAGCTCTCTTGTTGTTGTATGTCTCCTCCTTCTTCTGTTATTATTATCATCATCATCATCATCATCATTATTATTATCATTAACAGTAGTTTGTTATAATACCATTATCATTTTTATCATTACTACAGTACAGTTATTATCATCATCATCATCCAACATCATCATCTTTGTTGATATCATCATCATCATCATCATCATCACCATCATCATCATTACTATTATCATATCCCTCACTATCCTCATCATTGTCACCATCATCATTATTTTAATTATTATTATTATCATTATCGTCATCACCATTATTGTTATTATATCCGTAGGAGTAGTAGTGTAGCAGCAGCTGTAGTAGTAGTAGTAGAAGTAGTAGTAGTAGTAGTAGTAGTAGTAGTAGTAGTAGCAGCAGCAGCAGTAGAAGTAGTAGTAGTAGCAGTAGTAGTAGTAGCAGCACCAGTAGCAGCAGCAATAGTAGCAGTAGCAGTAGTAGTAGCAGCAGCACCAGTAGTAGTAGTAGTAGCAGCACCAGTAGTAGTAGTAGTAGCAGCACCAGTAGTAGCAGTAGAAGTAGCAGTAGCAGCAGCAGCAGCAGTAGTAGCAGTAGCAGTAGCGATAACAGTCGGAAGTTCCAGTCGTGTCTTTCCCTCCTTCAGCCTCTTCCTTCCCTCTCCTCTACAGTACCACTCCCACAAAGTCGGCTGTTCATCCCAGACCAATTGGGCACCGAGATTTTTAAAAAAAAAAAGAGAGAGAGAGAAATAACCGTTATGGTCGTCCTATCGCCTGACGGAACAAAAGTCGGTGATGTTAGAAAGGTAATGTTGCTTACAGCCCAGCCGACCGCAAAGGGCCATGTCAGGGGCTGTCACCGAGTTCAAGTCAACTCAGAGAAATCATTCAAACACACACACACACACACACACACACACACACACACACACACACCACCACCACCACCACCACCACCACACCCACACCACCACCACCACCACCACCACCCACCACCACCACCTCAACACAACCCTTCAAAATACATGTTCTAAAAACACAACACAAAAGAAATTTCGTTATAAAAAAAAAAAAATAAAAAAAATTCTTCTACCGTCTAATCTTTGATCGGTCGAAACGTGTCGTGCCCGTTCGGTCACTTGTTCGTCCTGTTCGCTGGGCGGCTCAGTATCCCCCCCCCCCCCCCCCCCCCCCCCCCTCCCACCCGCCCCCTCACTGTTGCTCTTTACGCGCACGGTTTGACTTCGATGGGCAAGATGCTGACTGGGGTGTGCTGGGGATGTCTGTTGCTTATTGCCCCCCCCCCCCCCCCCCCCCCCCCTTCCATTCCTCTGTGTGGGTGAAATTCGGTCGACATGGTCAATCGTTGGGGGTGAACTTCGTCAATCGCTCAGAGAGAGAGAGAGAGAGAGAGAGAGAGAGAGAGAGAGAGGTGGGCTGAGGGGAGGCTTGCCTTGGCAGAAATAGGGAAGTATCGGCAAAACCAGGAAGATGTCGGAAAAACGGTAGGCAGAAAACAGGGACAAAAATAGAGAGCATGTTGGCAAAATAGCGGGAAGAACGTAGGCAGATATAGAGGCGGGAAAGTAAGACAGAAAAAAAAAAGGTCGGCAGAAATAGAAAGAAGGAAGAGGCACAAAGAAGCAGGGGAGCAAAAAAAAAAAAATAAATAAAAAAAAAGCAGGAAGACGGGGGGATATAAAACTGAGGAAGTGGAGGAAAAGATGGGCTTCAATTAGGAAAATGGTTAAAAATATTTTTTTTAATTAAAAAAAAGGTAAGGGGAGGCATAGGGGGGAAAAAGTGGGAAAAAAAAAAAAAAAAACGGGCACGCAGAGATAGGACAAAAACATTGTAGGAAAGGTTAGCAGAAACAGGAAAAGTAAAAAAAAAAAAAATAAAAAAAAAGGGGGGAAAGGGGGGGGGGGAGGGGGGGAGGAGGTAGACAGAAATACAGAAAAGTGGGGAAGATGATGGGCAGTCGTGAGGAGGGAAAAAAAATGTTAAAGTAAACAAGGTCGAAATGCAGAGGTGTGTGTGGGTGGGTGGGTGGGTGGGAGGGGGGGGGGGGGGGAGAGTAGGCAGAAAAAAAGGAATAAGCAGGAAGAGATTGACAGAAAAGAAGAAGTTTAAAAAAAAAAAGGCATACAGAGCGAAAAGCTGGAAAAGGTACGAGAGAGAGAGAGAGAGAGAGAGAGAGAGAGAGAGGAGAGAGAGAGAGAGAGAGAGAGAGAGAGAGAGAGAGGAAAGGTACGAAACAAGAGAGCGAGCCAGAGAGAGAGAGAGAGAGAGAGAGAGAGAGAGAGAGAGAGAGAGAGACCCCCTCCCCCCCCCCCCCCCCCCCCCCCCCCAAAAAAAAAAAAAAAAAAAAGGCACGAAACCGGCCCCTTTCACCTCCAAGAAGCCCCCACACAACCAAAGGCGGTGGCCGCACCCCCTCAGGGCAGGCCGGCCAGCTGTAGTATAGTAGTAAATCAAGCAGGCGGCGGTGGAGCGGCCATTCTTCCCTGCGCCGTCAACCCCAGGCAAAAGCCTTTGACTCGCTAGCTAACTGACGTTCGGGGGTCGATCGTGCTTTAAGCGTTAATCCTGGGTTTAGACGCCACTCACTTGCCACTCACTCACTCTCATTGTGTGTGTGTGTGTGTGTGTGTGTGTGTGTGTGTGTGTGTGTCCCTCGCTCGCTCTCTCTTTCTCTCTCTCTCTCTCTGCCCCTGTCTCTCTTATTTGGCACACATAACACTGTATCGTGAAGTCGTTAACGGATTGTAAGTCTTGGAGCAAGTTGCACTACTCTCTCTCTCTCTCTCTCTTCTCTTCTCTTTTCCTCAAATACTATTTTTCATGTTCACTACTCGTTACATCTGTGAATTCTTCTCTCCCCCCCCCCCCCCTCTCTCTCTCTCCATCTCTCTCTTTCTTCTCCTCAAATTACTATTTCATGTTTACACGTTTCGTTATATCTTTGAATACATCTCTCTCTCTCTCTCTCTCTCTAGCTTGCTAGCTACTTTTATTCAAACTCTCTGTGTGTGTGTGTGTGTGGTGCGCGCGGTGCGTGTGTACGTGCGCGCGCGCGCGCGTGCATGCGTGCGTAATGCGCGCAACGCGGTACTTGTACGTTAACAACCACAAAAAAAAAGTGTTTGCGTACGCCCTCCATGCAATCTGTTTAAACTCCCACCCCACCCCTCCCCCCCCCCCCTTCCCTCTCCACACAAGGTACTATATTACAGTCAAACTCCCACTTGTCACTCACATGGACTGCATGGTCACAATATTTCGTTAGAGAAAAACTTCCATCTTTTCGCTCCGTGATATTAGCACTCAGAGGTTAAGGTTCTCTCTTTTGCTATAACAAGCTTGCTGCGAAGAAATTCAACTTTTAGCGATACAAAGGACTTAGGTTCACTGTAATCTATTAGATCTGTGAAGTATGTGTGTGCTGTGCGAGCCGTCGGCCTTGTTAATTCGATACTTGTTCGTGATCCCAAGGTTCAGGTGTGTTATTTCCCCATGTGGTCTTTACTTACAGCTGTGGCTCCCCCAGTCCCGGTCGAAAAAGCTAATTTCCAGCCCGCTGAAAAAGAAGCCTACTTTCCCCCACCCTCTGTTACAGCAAACATGCCCAGGGGCTTTTAACTCACAAAAAAACTTTCTCTGTGCGTCTCTCCCCAGCCTCCCTTCTCCCTGTCAGGTCCCTCTATCCCTGCTGACACTCTCTCCTACTTCCCCCCAAAACACACAACACAAAACACACACCACGCACACAACACACAGTCCACACCAAAAAATGATGCGCGCTCACACACACAAACATATATAGTCTGTCAATATCTTCTTGCTCTTCACACAAAAACAAAAAAAGCGTCATGACGTGACGCAACGCAGACCTTCAATTACACACACACACACACACACACACACACACAGCACACACAGAAGAGAGAGAGAGAGAGAGAGAGAGAGAGAGAGAACCAAGGAGTTAGTCATGAAAATTACACACACACCACACACTCTCTTCTCTTTCTCTCTCACGCAACACACACACACACTCTCTCTCTCTCTCTTCGAACACACACACCACACCAGAGACCATCGAAGCGTTTTCATGGGAAGCGATCACTTTTCCCCCTCCTACAAACACATTCTCATGATCTGTCTCCCCCCATGTTACACCCCACACCCCCCCATCCCCTACCCGCAAAAGTGAGTCTCTCGCGGATCCATGCGCGCTCTAACCGCCACGCGGTAGTCCCCAAAAGTCGTACAAAATGTACTCATCACTTCTGCACCCTCTCCCCCCTTCCCCCCCCCCCCCCCCCCCCTGAAGCCCTTCCCCTTCTCCCCTCTCGCCCCTTTAAGCCCTTACTCTGCCCGCCCCCCCCCCTCCTCCCCCGTTTCACAAACTCGCCGCAGGGCTCAGAGGGACA
>JADBJO010000292.1:678994-691494 GCA_016801955.1 Conus betulinus
GTAAGTGGGTGGGATGAGACAGTCGGATTGATAGGTGGGTAAGTGGGTGGGATGAGACAGTCGGATTGATAGGTGGGTAAGTGGGTGGGATGAGACAGTCGGATTGATAGGTGGGTAAGTGGGTGGGGATGAGATAGACCTATTGATAGGTGGGTAAGTGGGTGGGATGAGATAGACCTATTGATAGGTGGGTAAGTGGGTGGGATGATAGAGACCTATTGATAGGTGGGTAAGTGGGTGGGATGAGACAGTCTGATAGATGGATGAGTGGGGGGGATAGTCTGATTGATAGATGGGTGAGTGGAGGATAGTCTGATTGATTGATGGGTGAGTGGAGGGATAGTCTGATTGATAGACAGGTGAGTGGAGGATAGTCTGATTGATTGATGGGTGAGTGGGGGGAGAGTCTGATTGATAGATGGGGAAGTGGAGGGATAGTGTGATTGAAAGATGGGTAAGTGGGGGGATAGTCTGACTGATAGATGGTAAGTGGGGGGATAGTCTGACTGATAGATGGGTAAGTGGGGGGATAGTCTGACTGATAGATGGGTGAGTGGGGAATTAGTCTGATTGATAGATGGGGAAGTGGGGGGGGGGGATAGTCTGATTGATAGATGGGGAAGTGGGGGGATAGTCTGATAGATGGGGGGGGGGGGGGGGGGGGGAGGAGTCTGACTGATGAGATGGGGGTGGGGGGATAGTCTGATTGACAGATGGGGAAGTGGGGGGGGGGGGGGATAGTCTGATTGATAGATGGGGAAGTGGGGGGATAGTCTGATTCATAGATGGGGAAGTGGGGGTGATAGTCTGATTGATAGATGGGGAAGTGGGGGGACTGATGGATGTTTTATTCAATAAAGACCACGGCCCCTTACGAAGGGATGCGCAGAGAGAGAGAGAGAGAGAGAGAGAGAGAGAGAGAGAGAGAGAGAGAGAGAGAGAGAGAGAAGAGAGAAGAGAGAGAGAGATTCCGGACGAGGCGAGAGAAGAGAGAGAGAAGAAGAAGAAGAAGTAAATAAACCTGGAAAAGAGATTCCGGACGAGGCGCGGGATAAGAGGGGGGGGGGGGGGGGGGGGGGGGGGGGGGGGGGGGGGGGGGGGGGGGGGGGGGAGTAGGCAACGAGCTAAAAAAAGATTCTCGGAGGAGCGCCCTGTTCAGTCCATCTTCCCCTCATACCACGAGGCGAGCGTGCACAGGCAGGCACCAGCAACCAACAGCTGTTTCGCTCCCTAAGGGGGCTCGTCAGGCCCGCTATATACTGACTGCCCCTGGATGCCGGGATGGGGGGGGGGGGGGGGGGGGGGGGGGGGGGGGGTGGGGGGGGGGGGGGGGGGGGGGGGGGGGGGGGGGGGGAGATGGGCTCTCTCAATGAAAACAAAACGGGGGGGGGAACTCTGAATGGGAAGCATTCTCTCTCAATGAAAACAACCAAAAACTCTGAATGAGGAAGCAACCAACAAACAACCAAAAACAAAAAAAACAAACAAACAAACTTTTCTATTGTTGAGCGGGGCAAGAGTAAGGTGGGACTATTAACTAGTGTTCATGAACCCTTAAAAAAATGATAAACTCAATAAAGAAATAACCTTCAGACTCATAAGCTTTAACTGTTGAAAAAAAAAAAAAAGATGGAAGTCCGAGCTACAGGGTCGAAGGGGACAGTGAACCACCAGAGGTTTCTTGTGTCTCGTGCATGGTATGATGGAAGGTAAAGCCTAACCATTTCCTTCCGCCGCCTTGACCTGGCCTGTACTGAGTCAGCTACCCCTCTTTTGTGCTTCTCAGCTCTCCTATGTTTACAGTCGTTTGTTTACCTGGTCACTTCCTGTTTTATGGAAAAAATGCCACTGTATGTCCTGTTCCCAAAAAACGCAACCCAAGCTGTTTAAATGATTACCGACCAGTTGCCCCTCACATCTGTTGCAATGAAATGTCTTGAAAAGAATTTGTCCTCGGTTATGTCTTAAAAGATACTACACAGTACCAAGACCCGTTTCAGTTCGCATACCAACAGAACAGATCAACAGATGATGCCACACTCACACTTCTCCATCATGCTTTTTCACACCTCGAAAAACCTGCCTCCTTTGTACGCATTCTCTTATTTGATTTCTCATCAGCATTCAACACCATACAACCACATCTGATGGCAAAGAAACTCATTAACATAAATGTGGGTAACAAGCTCATTCTTTGGATAATTGATTTTCTTACACAGAGGACACAGTCTGTTCGATATCAAAGTGTTGTTTCGTCGTCTTCCAGAGTCATTTCAACTGGCGCACCCCAGGTACTGTTTTATCACCAGTGCTTTTCACTCTGTACACAAATGATTGTTCAGGAAGTGATTCAACTTTGTACATTAAATATTCAGATGACTCAGCACTTGTGGATCTTTCCAACTCTGATTCTGTTTACTTCAAGGAGGTTCAAAGATTTGTTGACTGGTGCGATCATAACTATCTTGATCTGAATGTAACAAAAACGAAAGAAATGTTGATTGATTTTAGAAAGAATCCAAAAGCTGTACCACCACTTTTTTATCAAAGGTGCTGAAGTAGAACGTGTTGAATCATACAAATATTTAGGAACTTTTATAGATAATAAGCTGAATTTTAAATCCCATGTTGAGTATGTCCACAAAAAATGTCAAACCAGATTATATTGTCTTCGCAAGCTGCGATCATTTCATGTGAATACTGACATTCTTCGGGACATTTTATTCATGCTTCTTGGAATCTGTTCTAACTTTCTCATTTATGTGTTGGTATGGTGGGTTGACTGTGAAGAGCAGAAATGTGCTGAGAAAGTGGTGAACGTGGGAGGAAAAATCGTTGGTGAGAGACAAAAAAGTCTGAGTGAGCTATACAGGTGCCGTGTTGTTTGTAAAGCGAAGAAGATTACGTGTGACCAGACCCACGTTCTTGCAAATCAGTATGACCTTCTTCAGTCAGGACGAAGATATCGATCGGTTAAATGCAGAAGTGTCAGATTTAAACAAAGTTTTATTCCCCTGTCCATTGATTTCATGAACCGAGAAGATGTTTAATTGAAATCCAAATTCCTCTATATGAATGTATGTCATATGTGAGAAAATGGATAATGTGGCTAAATTATTGTTTATTTGCTGTGAATGTGTGTGACCACAAATTAATTTCTCAAATTGAGATAATAAAGTTTACTTGACTTGACTTGACTTGACTTGACTTGACTTGCCGCTGGGTTGGCCAGAAAAAAAAAGTTTTCAAGCAAAAAAAAAAAAAAAAAAATCCTGACCTCACGAACGGTTCGAGCACACACACACCGACCGCACTACAGCCTAAGGGTCTATCCACCTGACGTAGTGGTCTCCGGCCCTCTTTTTCTTCTTCTTTTTTTTTTTTTTAAGGTTACCCACCCTCAAATAATCGTACATTTGAACAGAAAGGTTAGGCGGCACGAAGATCAGTTCAAAGAATGCAAACAAACAAACAAACAGAAACAAACACAAAAACAAATCGAATGCAAGTGGCAGACTCCACCTGTCCCGGCTGTCATCACTTATAAACCACCTCCAAAGCAACGTCACTCAAAGAACGCCGTGAGGGGCGGGGGAGGTCCTTGCCATGAGCCAGAACGAACTGGAAAGGGTTGTTGCGGCACAAAGTGTCACAACTGCACAAAGCGTCGCAATGCGACACTTTTGTGTTCTGTTTTACTCCCCTCCCCGGCACAAAGTGTCGCACAGCACAAAATTTGACTTGCGACAGTTTGATCAGCCTTACCAGCACAAAGTGTCGCAAGCACAAAGTGTGGCAATGGCGCTATTCTGTACATGTATTGAGTGAGCAAGTGAGTGATGGTAGGTGAAGAGAGATACAGTGAAGGTAAGACAGACAGACAGAACAGACAGATCGAGAGGCAGAGACAGGACAGAAACAGAGGTTCATTCATTCATTCATTCATTCATTCATTCATTCGTTCGTTCGTTCGTTCATTCAAAATCTACGATTGATAGGAAATACCTCTGTCAATCCGTTGCAAAATGCCTATGCACGTGCAAGAATAAATGTCTGGCTATGACCTGTGCTAATCCACCTGGCTACATAAGCTGCTGCTCCAGCGAAATTCATCACTGTTTGACCATGGCCCCCGAGGAGAAAGCTATACTGATTTTCTGACTGGTCCTTAACTTTTGGTGTGTACGAGTGTGAGTACGGGTTAAAGAAACAACAGGTACTGTAATTAACACAATTACAGTACCTGTGCGAGAAGTATCTGGTACATTGATGCCACTCCTAAAGCGCTAGAGTTTCTAGTGACCTTTGTTTTTGGCATGGCTCACTAGGGACTCTGGATCTTTAAAGTTGACCACATTCGTAGCATAAGGACAGAGGAGGAGTGTGTGTGTGTGTGTGTGTGTGTGTGTGTGTGTGTGTGTGTGTGTGTGTGTGTGAAGTGGGGGGGATGTGTGTTTCTTGTAATTGGAGAATATTTTAATTGCAATCACATGTACCTCATGGGTGAGAAAATTTGTGGGTCGTGCACATTATGTCCCTATCACAATAAGGGGCTTTCCCCGCACAAACTGTCGCATGCTCCAAAGTGCGACACTGTGTGCAGTTGTGACACTTTGTGCCGCAACAGGGTGAGGCGAGCGAAGATGAGTTGACCTCCTCTCAGCCTAAGCTTTCAGCGACAGGTTTTCGCTGCGGATTCAGCATGGAGACGTTCGTCTTAGTGACAAGACGTTGTTGGCCGGCAGGTTTGGACGAGGTTTGGTGTTTGCCGTGTTGCCGTGGGGGGGGGGAGGGGGGGGGGGGGGGGGGGGGGGGGGGGGGGGGGGGGGGGGGGGGGGGGGGCCCCCGGGGTGGACGGTGTCGTCAGGCAGGAGCCTGGGTGAGGGTGAAATCATTAGGACCGCCAAGCGGTCGTCTGAGGGGAGGTACCCTATGTTCCCCAGGTCTATATTCCCCCGGGTCTATTTCCCCCAGGTCTATATTCCCCCAGGTCTATGTTCCCCCTTGGTCTATATTCCCCCAAAGTAATTTTCCCCCAGGCCTTTGTTCACTGTGTGTGTGTGTGTGTGTGTGTGTGTGTGTGTGTGTGTATGTGTGTTGAACAAAATCTTTGACGACAGCGCGATTGGAAAACGCTTTATCTTGGGTTCTAATCCCGTACTCATTTCTTTCGTTCGCTTGGCAATGGGGAAGTCACCTTGCAGCGCATTGCCTATGTATATGGGAGACTTTAATGCGGGATCAGGTGCCTCCCTTTATGTTACCTGGGGTTCAATCCTTGTTATTGTTACCTCTGTGCTGTGTGTAACATTTGCAGTTCAGACCAGCGTGACACGTCAATAGCCCTTGGGGAATATAGACCTGGGGGAACATAGACCTGGGGGAATATAGACCTGGAGGGGAATATAGACCTGGGGGAATATAGACCTGGAGGAATATAGACCTGGGGGAATATAGACCGGGGGAATATAGACCTGGGGAAACACTGACATGCTCCTGGGGGAATACAGACCTGGAGGAATATAGACCTGGGGGAACATAGATTTGGGGGAACATAGACCTGGGGGAACATAGACCTGGGGGAATGTAGACCTGGGCCAACAAAGACATGGGGGAACATAGATCTCGGGGAACACAGACATGCTCCGGGGGAATATAGACCGGGGGGAATATAGACCTGGGGGAATATATAGACCCCCTGGGGAACATAGACATGCTCCCGTCTGAAGAAGGGTGAGGTAGAGGCAGTGCATGTATATCGCCGAGCATCAGATCGGAGAGATGACCATGGGACCATGGTTGCCTATCCGTCACTGGCCACCACACAGCACTCGTCATCATTATTCGCTCGCGTAGCAGCCGTGAATGACACAGTGAAATCCGACCTGTTTACCCTCAGGCTTGCTACTGGTGCACTTTTCAACAAAAAGGAGGAGCCGATTTTCTACACAGTGTGTGCACAAAACTCCAAAATCTTTGTGAAAACCGGGGGGGGGGGGGGGGGGGGGGGGGGGGGGGGGGGGGGGGGCATTTTTATTTTCAACTGCCATCACTTAGTCTCTAGAATTTTTTTTCGCCGTATTTTAATTCTTTCGTCGTATTCCTCGTATTTTGGCCAAACAGGAGTACAAAATACGGCGAAATCGTATGGGTGAACAAGGTCTGTGAAACCTACTGCGGAGGTGGACAGGAGAGGGAAAACAGAATCTGCATAGATAGTAATAAAAAATATGCGAAAGTTTTGGCAATCAATTTCGCTTTATTCGAGAGTGTCGTCATTCATATTCAGTTAAAAAAATACACGGATACCGAACAACAGCGTCTACAACAATAACAACAAGAACACACACACACACACACACACACACACACACACACACACACACACACACACACACATATCGTTGTTAATGTTATAAATTCAATGGATACAATACGGACTGAAAAGACAAATAAGGCAGCTCAAAAGACAGCGGACTAAAGGGACACACGGACCGTTCTGTCATGCCAATGCTCCAACCAGCGAAAGCCGAAGATACTTATCCACCTCCCTTCTGATCAATGGCTAGACGGACTACTGTAAGACGCCCCCCCCCCCCCCCCCCCCCCCCCCCCCCCCCCCCCCCCCCCCCCACCTGGGGAGATGTGTGAAATGAGGGTGAAGGTGAGGAGGGGAGGAGAGGGGGGGGGGGGGGCAGTCAATATACATTGTATCCCTGTCTTTGGGAAATTGCATGCAATTTCCTCTTTTCTTCCGACCCCCCCCCCCCCCCCCCCCCCCCCCCCATTCCTTTGTTTTCTTTTTACACTTTTTACTGTGGTCCACAGTCTTTTCTGCCTCTGAGGTCTACTCAACTGCATTTCTCGCGCAGAAGCCTGTTTATTAGGTTTAGTTCTCCTGTTAAGCGCTTGATAACGTCTTACTTCTGTTCTTGTAGCTGTAATCAAGACGACGGGGTAAGTCTAGTAGTGAGAGGTTTTGGGCTACCGGACAAACACTCAACTGTCCATTGCACAGGGTTATTTGATTACTAATGGCATTCTTTACTTCTCACTTCACTTTTTTTTTTTTTTAATGGTTGTGTCGTTATCATTAAACAGATTTCAACCACTCGTCACGTGTGTGTGTGTGTGTGTGTGTGTGTGTGTGTGTGTGTGTGTGTGTGTGTGTGTGTGTGTGTGTGTGTGTGTGTGTGTTGTGATTTATTACATTTTCTTTCTTTTTTTTTTTCTTTCTTTCTTTCGTTGTTGCTGTTGTTGTTTCATCTGGTTGCCAAACACATCGTGGTTTGGCTAGCGCATTCAGCTCAGCACTGTTTTTCTCCCTTTTGAGGATCGTGTGTGCTTCGCAATGATGCGGTTCTTGTTTGACAGAAAAAATGAAGACATTCGTTGATACTGATGAAAACAGAGATCATCATGACGCACGAAAACCGGCCACTTTGGACTCGTGTAAACAGGTCACTGTGACCCCCATGAACACACCAGAACTGTGACTTTAAAAACCCATGAAATGAAGACTCATAAAAAAGGGGATAATTATGACTAGGGAAAACGGATATCTATGAGTCATGAAAATATTATATGAGCAAGGGAAACAAGCGACTTTGACTCACGAAAACATATCATTAGGACAGAAGAAAAAACGGGTAGCTATGATTCTTGATCACAAATAATCATAGCCAACGAAAACAGGTGACTATGGCTCTTGATCACAGATAGATATAAGACGGATAACTATACTTCATGATCACAGACAATAACTTAAGAAAACAGGTAATTATAACTTATGATCACTGATGACCATTAGATAAAAAAACAACCAAAACAAAAATGATACTCATGATCACGGATAATTACAACTTCAGAAGACAGGGAACTATGACTCACGAACACAGATAATCATAACTCACGAAAACAGGTAACAATGACTCATGATCATGGATAATTAACAATTTAGAAAACAGGCAACATTGACTCATAAACACAGATAACAATAAACCACGAAAACAGATAACAATGACTCATAAACACAGATAACAGTAACCCACGAAAACGGATAACAATGACTCATAAAACACAGATAACAGTAAACCACAAAAAAAGGGTAACAATGACTCATAAAAACAGATAACAGTAAACCACGAAAACGGGTAACAATGACTCATAAACACAGATAACAGTAAACCACGAAAAACGGGTAACAATGACTGACATGAACACAGATAACAGTCATAACTTAGAAAACCCGTCAATGTCACGACACAGATCACGAAACCAGGAAACGACAATGACTCACGAACAGATAACATAGTAACTTAGACTCACCCGTCACGATGACTCACGCAAAGGAGGTCACGACGACTGCGAACATAAGTAGTATGACCAACAGCAATCGGTGCGAATCGGGTGTCCAAGAGCATCGGTTGCATTGGTAACGACGAGGGGGTTGGGGGGGGGGGGGGGGGGGGGGGGAGGGGGACGGACGGTCGGTCGGCCTTTCTGAAAGGCTGCGTCGCCAAAGATGCTGAACGGCAGAGTACTGTGGCCAGAAACCACTGTCTGTGCTCGCTTGCTCACTGCTTCCACGCTAAAGTCAAAAGGTGACTGTTGTGTGTGTGTGTGTGTGTGTGTGTGTGTGTGTGTGTTTAAACTCACCATCCGATGTCTTCACAGGGGGGGGGGGTGGGGGGGGGGGGGTGGGGGATGGGGGGCGTTGCGGCGTAGATGTTAAAAAATCAGTGTGACGTCCTTTTGTTTTCCCGACCATGAAAGTGACTGCTGCTGCATTCACACTAGTGACTGCCTGTTTTCACACTATTTTCTACTCTCCTCTCTCTCTCCTTCTCTCTCTCTCTCTCTCTCTCTGTCTGGTCTGTTCTGTCTGTCTGTCTGTCTCTGTCTCTCTCTCTCTGTTTCTTACCTGAAAACATCAGTTTCTTACCGTTGTTCACTGTTTGTTTACGACCCTTTTTAAAGCCAGTACGCTCTCACAGTCTGATGACGATGACGACGACGATACAATGACGACGAAAATGATCAATGAAGATGACGACGGTGACCGACTCTGTCTCTCTCTCTATCCTGGCTGCCCTGCCCTCTCCCTCCCCTGGCCCTTCCTGTCTGTCTCTGTCTGTCTGTCTGTCTGTCTGTCGGTCGGTCTGTCTGTCTGTCAGTCTACATCGCCTCGGAATACGGTATTTATATATATATATATATATATATATATATATTTATATATTTTTGTTCTACGTCTGTCTTCCAATAAATCAGTCTAACGTGCTTTTGACCGCGAACCTGGCGCCGTCATTTCCAACTTCATGCTGACTGTCACTAGCAAGTTGCCTTGGTATGGTCTCCGTTGTCGGCTGGACACAAACAACATGGCTTAGACTTGCACCATCCTGTGTAATTATTGTATACTTTTTCTTTTTTTTTCTTGGGGGGGGGGGGGGGGGGGGGAGGAGGAGGAGGAGGGGGGGGGGGGGTATCACCACGAAATTATGTTTGCCAGGCAGTAAGATTTCAGGGGGGGGACCCTCCAGAATTTATGTTCCCCTGACTTTGTCCTCAGACGGCGCGTGGATCAGGGACGGATCCCTGACATTATGGCGGGGATCTGTAGGGGGAGGAGAGAGGGGGGGGGGGGGGGGGGGGGGGGTGTCTGGATCACACAAGGGGATCCCAGAACTGGTCACTTCATTGCTGAAGGTTAATTCATATTGTCCACTGAACTACTACACTCTAAAAAAACACCGTGACGAACTGATAAGCAACAATTTTTTTTTTCAACGGAATGGTATAAACGTGGACGTTACGTAATTTTGCATGTTGTATGTAAAACAAACTCAACGTTACGTAATTTTGCATGTTGTATGTAAAACAAACTCAACGTTACGTAATTTTGCATGTTGTGTATGTAAAACAAACCCAAAGTTACGTAACTTTGCATGTTGCATGTAAAACTAACTCAACGTTACGTAATTTTGCATGTTGTATGTAAAACAAACAAGGAAAACTAAAAAAAAAAAAAAAAAAAGGGAAAATAAGAAAGGAAGAAAAGAAAAAAAAAAAAAAAAAGGGGGGGGGGGGGGGGGGGGGGGGGAGAGAGGAAGGGAGCCCCTTTCTCAGTCTTTACCAAAAGTTACTTCCCCTGGGGGTGAAAAGTGACTTTTGTTTCCACTCATGAAGAGACTCGCAAAGGGGATGTGGATGGGTGGGGGAGGGGACTGGAGTTTCGTTGGACCACAGTACAGGTCAGCGCCCCCCCGCGTGCCGTGCTGATCCTTTTGTTGTTGTTGTTGGTCTGTGGTGTAGAGCGCCTCAGCTCTTAAAACCTTTCACGTCAGCTGCTTGGGAAACTCGGCATAACTCCCCTATGCCCCCCCCCCCCCCCACCCCATTCCCACCCCCAAGCCGTCGTGGTGCCGTGGTTAGCGTCGCGGGCTGGGAGGCCGTGGGTTCGATTTCCATTCAGCCTTTCCTTGGTGGGATTTTCAGGGGTCCCGGCTGTCTCCTACGCATGGTTGAAGTGTGGCCTCCAACGAACAGCAGACTGGGACCACACAGTCACGCGTCATTCACCCACTGGACGCGTCTCTGAGAGTGTTGCTCGACTTTCCTGACCAACACAGCACGTGTCGGTTTCCCTCGGGCCTGGCTGACACAGGAAGTCTTATGAAAGTAACGTGTTAAAGCCCAGTCCTGATACGGTCTCTGATCAGAATGGAGCTCCCGAAGCATCATCTTGATCATCCTCATTCACTGGTCAGCATGAAAAACAAAAACAAAGAGACGTTTCAAATTCTGTGACCTTTTATGCCCTGCTCTCACGGCGGCTTCAGTCTGGATTTCTTCTCCATGTCAATGCTCAAGGTGAACTGGTGTCGACATCACCGCTATCGGCCAGTTCAAGGGGGCCGTCACTGGACGGACAGGGTGCCGCCCTCCGGAAGGGGGATGCTCACTCACACTGGCTCCACGACCAAGCAGTTCTCGTCGTCAGCTAAGGGCTCAGTACGTGGTTTCTTCCTGCGTGTGTCGGATCACAGCAGGCACCAACGAGCACCAGCTCAAATACTCGGCAGCAGTGCGGTGACTACTCTGGAGGGTTGCCTCTTGTCGACTTCACGCCGATTGTTCCGGTGCCAGGGCTGCAGCAAGAAAAAAAAAAAAAAAAAACGTGACTGTGGCTGAAGACGAGCTGTCAGAATGAGCGGCGTGCGGATACTGGCACTGGGATGGCGCGGAATTACAGTAGAGAGAAAAGAAAAAAAAATCCAGTCGCTGCTGATCGTACCAGTCTTTCTCTGTCAAGACAGGAGAACAGGTTAGGTAACTCGGCTCGCTCACAAGACCTGACTGCGCGAGGCCTTTCTTCACGCGCCAAGTAGACAATGATGTAATCACAATAATAACAATAATATAATGCAATATGCCCAGGTGAAATGTTGCAGGGTGCATTTTGCCATGGCACCGGGCGGGCTGCCCCCTTGAGGGACGCTGAGTGCACACAAAAGTTACCTTTGTGTGGAACTGACCTAAAAACAAAGCCAGCCAGAGTCATTCGGGCAGCCGAGTTTGGAGATACCGACTTTCCCAGATGTCGGAGCGACAGATCTGAAACGCCGTGTTTCCGAGACTCAAACTATGCACGCTGGGATGACAAACGCTGCAAGAAGTGAAACTGATAAAGGGATGGCAATCAGATGCCGGTTTTGAGTGTAAGCTTCACAGTAATTAAAGGTGTATGTTTGAAGCTCTGGGAGAGAGCGGCAGAGTTAAGAGATAGGCTCGAATTGTTTTCTAACCGAACTCATGATCATGACAATCTGTGATTTGATTAAAAAAAAAAAGTGAATTGTTGTCGAGACATATTTTAAAACAAACCACGTGGAGCAAATCGCATGCAGTGGAAAGGTAAGGAGAATGGATTTTCACTGCAAAGGGCAATAATTGGTTTCGTCCTTATTTCGTGGGGAGCAGATTTCCGTTCGGATAATTCCTTGACCACAGTAGAATGAACACGTTTGTGCAGTGAAAGTTCAGGGAACGCTCTTTATGAGAGTTCTCTTGCCAGATCTGGCCTGCATATGAAGAAGACATGCAAGAATTCTCTCTCTCTCCCCCCCCACCCCTTTATATTCACTTTTCCTCATCATTATTCATTTCCCCTAAAAATAGCTTCGTCTACAAGCTTCTTTCTTTGTATTGCTGAACTTCCCTGACAGATTTTTATTTTTTTAGCTGCATACAGGAAATTTGTTACTATGCATTTCTCATGCATGAAAAATTTTCCTTTTTAGTGGGCCGGATGCAGAGAGAGAGAGAGAGAGAGAGGAGAGAGAGAGAGAGAGAGAGAGAGAGAGAGAGAGAGAGAGAGAGAGAGCTATCTGGGAGTTTATTCCGCCTCCCCCCCCCCCCCTCTCTCTCTCTCTCTCTCTTCTCTCTCTCGCGTTCGTTTGTTAGCGCGCTCTCTCTCTCTCTCTCATTCGTTCCTT
>JADBJO010000292.1:701494-711494 GCA_016801955.1 Conus betulinus
TCAGACTTTCCCTCTTAGAGAACTTTGTTGTCCGAGTCTTGATCAACTTTGCCCAGTCTCTGTTCTTTAAAAGTTCAGGATCGGTCAGTCAGACCAGTGCCCATGCCAGACCGGCAGTATGACAACAGCACATCTACCGCAGGATTGCCCGTTGCATGAAGCTCTGAGACAACAGATATGGACAGAGACAAACATCAGTGGAGAGGAAGCTCTACGGTGCCCTTGGGGACGTACAGCGTACGGCAGAATTCATCAGGGGAGCTGGCGTTCTCATCTTGAGTGTTCGAGAAGAAGAAGAATAAGTCCAGTGTGTTCAGTTCCTGGCTTATCGCTCCTGGGGTCCCCCATTAGTGGCAGTAACTGTGTTTCAACTGAGTTGTTACACGGTACGGATTTTCAACCTTCTCAATCATTGCATTCGCCTGACGGGGTTTTCAACTGAGTTGTTACACGGCACTGATTTTCAATCTTCTCAATCATTGCATTCCCCTGACGGGTTTTTTTCCTCGTCGATCAACTGATCACAGACAACTTGGAAACCAGATTCAAACTGAAGTGGGAAAACAAAAAACAAAAAAAACTTTCTATCATTTTTCTTCTCGCTTGTCGAACATTAACTCGAAGAATTTCCCCATGCCATTCTGAGGACCCCTGGGTTCGTTTCTCTGTCACTGGCACACAACACCACCTTCATCAGGTGGACATCACAACAACCCAGTTCACCCCAGCTCTCCTAGCCCCGGCTGGCTACACTGAACACCGTGACCGCCATCTTTGCACAAGCCATGCAGCATCAAACAGGGCCGCAAACACTTCACACACAGAACGAAAGGTTGCATTGTTCACACACACACAACGAAAGGTTGCATTGTTCACACACACACACACACACAACGAAAGGTTGCATTGTTCAAAAAGGCACGGTGTCTTCTCTTTCCATTAACTAAGCTCTAACAAATTCTAAAGGCGCAAAATCAATTATCAGTTGGTAAAAACAGACTAACCAGTGGGACAACTTTCACAATACGTCCAAGTTTCTTGATGTGTGCTCATTGAGAGAGAGAGAGAGAGAGAGAGAGAGAGAGAGAGAGAGAGAGAGAGAGAGAGGAGGAGGGAGGGAGGGAGACAGACAGACAGAGACAGAGAGAGAGAAAGGAAGAAAGAGAGAGTGAGAGAGAGAGAGAGAGAGGGGGGGGAGAGAGGCAGACAGATAGCCGGGGGGGGGGGGGGGGACAGAAAGACTGAGATCGAGGCCGAGACCAACAGAGAGAGAGAGAGAGAGAGAGAGAGAGAGAGAGAGAGAGAGAGAGAGAGAGACAGACAGACAGACAGACAGACAGACAGACAGACAGACACATCACCAACACAACACACGACTTACCTGACAAACAACGAAGAAAAGCAGTTCGGATGACATCACCGTGAGAGTTCTTTCCTTTTTCTGTCTTTTTCCCTCCTCTTTTTTTTCCCCTTTTCTATCTTTCTTTCTTTCTTCTGCCCTTTCTTTCCTCTCTTCTCCCTCGTCCGGTTGCAGAAACAGTCGGCACACGGTATATGACTATTTAACGCAGCAACAAAAGGCACATCACGGGCCGTGACGTCATCAATTACAGGGCTGCGTCATCATCATCTGCACACAGCCAAGCAGATGACTGTAAGTCTTGAGGGTTGATATCTATGACGACGTTGATGACGACGTGTGGCACTCTTTCCTTCCAACCTCTGCACAGGCTATGGACGGATCATTTTCATGCTGTGTGTAACACCAGACAAAAAAGGGATATCTCGAAATAAAACACACGACTATGCTTGCACACATTCTCTCTCTCTCTCTCTCTCTCTCTCCTCTCTTCCTCTCTCCTGTGTGCCCACCGTTCACCTACTCTCTCTCTCTCTCCGCTCATCCAGTCTCTCTCGCTATCTGTGTGTGTTGTGTCTCTGTGTGTCTGGTGTGTACCGTCTCTCTCTCCCCTCTCTGTGTCTCCCTCGTCTCTCTCTCTCTCATTCTTCTCTCTCTCTCTCTCTCTCCTCGTCGCCCTAGTCGTACGTCGCACTCTCTATCTCTGTCTCTGTGTGTGTGTGTCTCTCTCTCTCTCTGCTCTCTCCTCTCTCTTGTCTCCTCTGTCTCTCACTGTCCTGTGTCTTTCTGTCTGTCTCTCTGTCTGTCCTTCTGTCTGTCTGTCTCTCTCTCTCTCTTCTTTACGTCCAGCCGACCGTTCGGAGTCATTTCAAGACTATCGCACAACGCGCGCGCGTGAACGATCGTCGGCGCGGCGTGCACAACACACACCACGCATACACACGCATGCACTCACGCCACGGAATGCGCGTCGGCGCACACACTCTCTCTCCCTCTCTCTTCTTTCGTTTACATTTAATATCAATAGACAAACTGAAAATCACACACACCACACACCACACACACACACACACACACACGCACGCACGCACACACCACAACACATACACACACGCGCGTGCGCGCGCGCGCGCGCGCGCACACACACCACACACACACACACACACACACCACACACAAACACACACACACGCACGCCACGCGCATGCACTCTCTCTCTCTCTTCTCGTTCGTTTCCAATTGATATGAATAGACTTAAACTGAAAAACCACATGCACACACACACACTCACACACTCACAACACACACACACACACACACACCACCGAGAGTCAGAGAGAGAGAGAGAGAGAGAGAGAGAGAGAGAGCGCCTCTAATTTCCTAAATACTTGACAAATGCCCCCCCTCTGATCTCATTCCCCATTAATCCCTCCGCACGGCATTTGTTTCGTTCCCCCTGATCCTCATCCAGTCTCCCTCCCCCCCCCCCCCCCCCCCCCCCCCCCCCCCCTCCGATTCCACCACCATCGCCTTTACTCCCATCCCCCCCCCCCAAACCCCTCCCCCCCCCCCCCCCCCCCCCACACACACACACACACACTTCACCCGCTTTCCCCCGGCTTCCCGCCTTCTTTTACTCGCTCCAACAGGTTTCAGGAACTCGTTTTCTAATTGAGGGCTCCTCGAATTTTCTCCAAATCCCTCGTCAATAATTCTAATCCCCCCTAACAACCCTCTTCCTGTTCTCATCTCTCTCTCTCTTCTCTCTCTCTCTCTCTCTCTCTCTCTCTCTCTCTCTCCCTCTCTCTAACACACACACGCACACAGACGCACGCACACACAAACACAAACACACGCGCACGCACCACACACACGCGCGCGCGCGCGCGCGCGCGCACACACACACACACACACACACACACACACATGTGCGTGCGCGCTCGCACACGCACACACACACACACACACCCACACCACACACACACACACAGAGTGAGCATACTCTCTTCCCGTTCACACACAGACACACACACACAAACACACGGACGCACGTGCACGCTCGCGCGCGCGCGCGCACGCACGCGCGCGCGCACACACACACACACACACACACACACACACACACACACACGCACACACCACGTGCGCGCACACAGAGTAAGCGTACCAGCCCAATACGTTGTTCTAGGATGTACGAACGCATGGGTTTCGTCCCCAGCAAAATACTGCAGTATATGTGAAAACACCCACAAAGATACATTTTCATGTGCAAGTGTCCCGCCTTTCCCTCTTCTCCCTCTCCCTCTCCCCCCTCCTCTCCTCTAAAACACACACACACACACACACACACACACACACACACACACACACACACACACACACACACACACTGTCTTCAATTTCCTAAACGCTCTTCTCACGTCGCCTTCCGACCTCACTCCCCCCACCATCCACCAGTGCCTCAACACCAGACTCCTCATGCCCGCCCTCCTCATCTTCCCCCCTCCCCCCCCCCCCCCCCCCCCCCCATGCACCCCTTTCTATCACTCCTCCCACACCTCCTCCCGCCTGCACGCTCGCCCCCCACGACAGGGGTCTCAGGACCTCATTTTCTAATTGAGGGTCTCTGAGAATGATCCGTGAATCCCTTGTCAATAAGTGTAATCCTCTCTCCCCAAGCCTCTTCCCTGTTCCTCCAAACAAAGCAAAACCAATCAAGATAGGGACCGGAATAGCTCAGCTGGCAGAGCGCCGCTCTCGTAATCTTGGTGATCCTGGGTTTGCGGGTTCGAATCTCCGCCGGGCCGTTTCGGTACTGGGGGAAGTTTTCCCTCGGAGTTAACATTAGTTCTGACTCCATTTCCCATACAGTCCTTCGAATGAGACTATAAACCGAGGTTCCGTGTGTGAACGCACGCGTAACATCTTGCACACACGTCAAATCCCCTCACCAACTTTCGGAAGAGAAGGCCAGTTTGGCCGTTGGTATGGATGACACGTTACACATAGCATGCACCCAGCATAAGAAATGGAGAGAATGGAGGTAAGGAAATTGAGTGAACGATATTGAACCATATGGACTGGATGACACGGGAAACGACTGAATAAAGCGCCAGCTGGCAGCTCTTCAGTCGGCACTACCCAGGTAGTCAGCCCGTTGTGTAAACGAGTGTGGATTGTAAAGCGCTTAGAGCTTGGTCTCTAGCCGAGGTTAGGGGCTATATAAATATTCATTATAATTACAATAAACAAAAAAAAAAATGGATGAACCAGCCCACCGTGTAGTTCTCAGCTCTTTGAACGTTTGGTGTAGTAGACCCCCGACAACAAAGCTGCAGGTCATTAGAGTGAAACACCTCCAGAACACCTGCCTGGCCTCCTCCCCTCCCCCCTCCTCCCCACAGCACTAGTGGCAGCGGGGTTAGGTAAGGTGCCTGAGACTCCAACGGGGATGAATAAGAATTTACAGGCTCATTTCATATCTCACAGTAGGCGACGAGAGCTTGGAGCTCAGAGAGAGAGAGAGAGAGAGAGAGAGAGAGAGAGAGAGAGAGAGAGAGAGAGAGAGAGGGGGATCAGGCAAGAGAAAGAACACAAAGGGAACAAAAGTAATTGAAGTAGGAGACAGAGAAGAAATCTGATGTCAGCCTTGATATATATTTCCTTAATGACAAAGAAAAAAGTTGAGGAGAGAGAGAGAGCGAGAGAGAGAGTGAGAGAGAGAGAGAGAGAGAGAGGGAGGGAGAGGAGAGAGAGAGAGGGAGGATGGAGGGAGGGGAGGCGAGAGAGAAAGAGAGAGAGGGAGGGAAGGGGGAGAGAGAGAAAGACAGTATGCCAGAGTGTGTATGTATGTATGTATGTATGTGTGTGTGTGTGTGTGTGTGTGTGTGTGTGTGTGTGTGTGTGTGTGTGTGTGTGTGTGTTTTTCGTGCACACGCGCGCGCGCGCGCGCAAGCGTGTGTGTGTGTGTGTGTGTGTGTGTGTGCGTGTGTGTGTGTGTGTGGTGTGTGTGTGTGTATGCGTTTGTGTGTGACTGTCTACTTTTCTATCTCAAATATTAGATTGGCAGGTAGACCGATACAAAGATCGATCGATAGATAAAGATATCTGCTTTTCTGTCCCGACGAACAGACTGGCAGACAATCAAATCAATAGATCGATCGATCGACAGAAAAAAAACAAAAAAAACACACACACACAACACACACACACACACACACACACACACACACACACAGCAGTATTCCCTCCTTCACTCCGTCCTCCCTCCCTCCCCCCTCCCTCCCCCCTTCGTCTCCCGTTTTCTTCCTTCTCCGCAACACACACACACACACACACACACACACACACACACACACACACACACACACACATTATATTTTCAGCAAATGGAGAGTGCTTTCATTAGGTCCACCACGAGGTGTTTCACACCGTGTGAGAGAGCCTGCAGGCCTACTCGGGAGGTGGGGGTGGTGTGTGTGTGTGTGTGGGGGGGGGGGGGGGGGGCATGCACTGAGAGGAGTGACAGTGACGACGTCTCTCCCAGCGGGCCTGCCATTTATTCCAGACTGAGGACTGGTGACATCAAAGAGGTTATTTGAGAAAACTCTGCTGTACCTGCCGCTGGGCGTGCCAGACTGTGTTAGATGCTGTTACCATGTCGAAGAAGCAGGAGACTGTGAGTTTTGTAAACACAGACACACACACACACGCGCACAGACAGACTGACAGACATTCAGACACACGCACGCACACACAGACATACACACATGCCTGCGCACTGACAGACACACGAACAATACACAGACAAACACACACACACGCACGCACGCACGAACACACACACAGACACACAAACAAATACACAGACACACAGACTCACAGACACACACACACACACACACACACACACGACTCGAATACAGAAATACCTTCGCCTATTCTTTACAACAGACCTTGTCAACTATCTGATCGCTTCAAGGTAATCTTTGTCTTTCCTGGTCTGGAAATTCACCAGACCTGCTTGCAAGCCTCCCAGACTGCCGACAATCTCTTAGAGAGAAAAACACAAACAAACAAACAAACAAACAAAAACAAACAAGCAACTCAGCCCAGACATCACTGCCATCTAACATCCACTTTGCGGCGGTTCCAGCCTTGGTCGGGGTCTGATGAGGATTCTTCAAGCACCAACAGCCAGCCACACGCTACTCAACGCATTGGTCCGTAACGGACAGGCGGCCGACTCTAGCGTTAATGGCCTTCACGCTTTGCACCAAGTCCTACGCTTTCTGGTGATCACTCTCTCTTTTCCGGATCTGAACATGCGTTTGGCTACATGTAACAATGTGATCGGTCATGGTTTTTGATTCACTAAGGGAAAAGATGTCATCTTCATTATGTAGACTTTGCTGCGATGTAACAACACCCACTGGAGAATGGGTTTTTTTTTTTTTTAAGTGTTTGTGGTCCTGAAACACATCTCGAGTGAAATCATAACCCTACGACTAACATGAGTTTCAGTTTGTTCAGGAAAGGCCCTGAGACCATTTTCGTGTTTGCTTTTTTCTTTAAAATGGCATCCTCTTAACCAACATAACGTCTAAAACCGCGCGACAATCGATTCACACACAAAAAATATAACTGCCCAAATCTCAAAACTTTGTCTCGAATTCTTGCACAATACCCACGGTTGAGAAGCTTCTTTCGAAAACAGCGGAGGCATAAGACATCTCTGTCTGTCTTGTCTGTCTCTCTCTCTCTGTCACCACACACACACACACACACACACACACACACACACACACACACACACACACACACACACACACACACACACACACACACACACACACACACACACACACACACACACACACACCAGAAGTATGGATTCGTTAAAGTTGTTGAACGTGTTGTGGTGTGTTTGTGTACAGAAACACTTTTGTTTTCATTCCCCTTGAAATGAAAACACCTTAGGTCAGACAATTACTGGTTGGAACTTCTGAGCAGTCAGTGCATGCTGTCACATGTTCCAGCAGGCCGGAAAAGCTCAGTTGGAAGAGCGCCGGATTCATAATCTTGGGGTTGCGGGTTTCGCATCTCCGCCGGGCCGTTTCGATACAGGGGGGGATTTTTCCCTCGGAGTTAACATTGGTTCTGACACCCATTCCCCCATACAGCCTTTCGAATTGAGACTATAAACCGAGGTTCCGTGTGTGAACGCACGCACAACATCTTGCACACACGTCAAATCCCCTCACCAATTTTCGGAAGAGAAGGTCAGTTTGGCCATTGGTATGGATGACACGTTACACATAGCATGCACCTTCCCCGAAGTTGGAGTATGGCTGCCTTAATGGCGGGATAAAAAATGGTCATACACACAAAAGTGTCAGAATAATCAAGATGATGATTGTGGACACTAAAAGAAAGAAGAAGAAACAGGCCAACAGCTCGCTCCAGCTGAACACATTGGTCGTTTTCCTTTGTGACGGGTCGTGCTCGTTTCCGGCGAACACAAATAACCTCGTTGCCAACTCTGATGTGACCTAAGCCCCGTCTTATAAATATCGTTTCCGTGGAACGACATAAAAAAAAAAAAAAACAGATGGACAGAGCTTGCTGTCTTTCAAGTGAGCACACCTCTGGAGTGCATGCCAAATGGTGCTCTGTGGCTGCTGCTGCTTCTTCTCCCCCCCCCCCCCCCCCCCTGTGTGTGTGTGTGTGTGTGTGTGTGTGTGTGTGTGTGTGTGTGTGTGTGTGTGTGTGTGTGTGTGTCACGCACGCGCGAGAGTGTGCGTCTATCATTTCTATTGATTAATTCTCTCTGTCTGTCTCTTGCCCTGGAGTTCTGTATATGTTGATGTCCGATGTACTGCATGTCATCAAACATAATTTCAAGTAGAATCGTGTACCTGTTTTCGTTGTGTACCTGTTTTGCAATAACATTTGAATGCTTGAAACCATTCAGATGCTTAAAACGTTTTGAATACTTTGACTTAAGACGCTTGAAACGTTTTGAAAAACCTTGCACTTTCTAGCTTTTCTTTCTTTTTTTTTTTTAAACTTACTTTTTATTTCATAATCTTCCCACTTTTCCAATTCGACATTACAATCATGCTTGTGAGCGCTGGCTGAAAAGGCTACACAGCCGGGTCTTTCAACCCTGAACAAAGGGACACGTGACTTTGACGTCAGTCGGCATTGGCCTCACATCCATCAATCGCTCATTGACAAACAGACCAATCCATGACCCACAAACAGAACACCACACCTAACGACCCATTGCTGTGCTCCCCGGCACACACGTGACCTGCCTACTTCCTTCCGGTCCGCGCTTGGCGGCCGGAACCGGTCCCGCGAGAGATAGGCGGTGGGCGGAGGGTGGGGGTGGGGCTGAGGGAGGTGGGCAGTCCACAAAACGAAGTTCTGTGTGGTCATTTCCTCTCCCTCGGAAAGGAGAGGTGTTATGTGTGGGATGAGCCCCAACCCAGATTTGGAGCCCTGGATGCTCTCTCTCTCTCTCTCTCTCCTCTCTCTCTCTTCTCTCTCTCTCTCTCTCTCTCTCTCTCTCTCTCTCTCTCTCTCTCTCTCTCTCTCTCTCTCTAAAGGACAGATTCGAAGAATAGGCTTTGCCTAAAATCTCAATCCTTGATCGACTAAAAGTTTTCTGAGTCTCTCTCTCTCTCTCTCCTCTCTCTCCTCTTCTCTCTCTCTCTCTCTCCTCTCTCTCTCTCTCTCTCTCTCTCTCTCTCCTCTTTATTTGCTTGAACATGTACAAATGCCAGTCGTTCATGCATAGAAAATCATTTGGGAATGTTACTACTTAGCGAACTTTCAATTACACATTCCAAGACATTACCAGCACAGCAGATTTGTGGAGGCCGTCTTTTCACAACGGACAGTTGTTCAACACATACCATTCATCTTTTTTTTTTTTTTTTTTTTTTTTTTTTTTTTTTTTTTACATGCGAGTATATACAGTCGTTCAATGCAAAACTTCAAATGTGTGGATTATAGGCGGTATAACCAAAGTGGGAAGAAAATCCAACTACTTGCTGTTATAAACAGCTTCCGCATTTGGACCAAAGAACTCCTAATGGTTTGATTATCATTTGGTAGAGTCGGGAGATCCGCCGTTGATCTAAATTCATGCACGAAATGCATCAAATACTGGCAGAGGGAGTCTCAAGTATATATATATATATATATATATATATATATATATATATACTTCAAACAGACTTCAGGTCTCGTCACACATCCGCACGAAAGGCCTGCCTGACTTTTAGCCTACCACGTTGACATCTCTGACAGATGACTGGTCTACCTAAGACTCTAAACCTGAACTTATCCGAGCATTTCTGATCAGATTATTCATCGTCATAGACCTGATAATGCCCTGCCAAATGATGGGGTTGCAATACGCCAAGAGAGTCTATTAATCTGATCAGAAATGCTCGGATAAAGTTTAGGGTTTAGAGTCTTAGGTAGGCCAGTCATCTGTCAGAGATTGTGGCTAATCGGCTTTTAAAGCCGTCAACGTGGTAGGCTGAAAGTCAGGCAGGCCTTCCGTGCGGATGTGTGACCAGACCTGAAGTCTGTTTGAAGTCCAGTCCCTCAAGACTTCAGAGCTAA
>JADBJO010000292.1:713994-716494 GCA_016801955.1 Conus betulinus
TATGGAAGCATTGAGACTGCAAATTTGGACAGGATAAGTATACACCCACAGTTTTTTTTTTCCCCTCTTTCACATTTACTGAGGATGTAGATAATACACACGTGATCTGTTCCTGTCGAGAGAGTAACTCAGCAACAATTACCTTGACGTATCTGCTCGTTCATACTTAACCAGCAATGTTGAATATACAAGACAATTTTGTTTCCAGCTAACCTCTAAAACATGATAATTTTAACATTGCTCCTCTCGTTCTTTGTTTCTTTGTGTGTGTGTGTGTGTGTGTGTGTGTGTGTGTGTGTGTGTGTGTGTGTGTGTGTGTTCTTGTTCTTGATCCATGTATTATTGTTGTCATTCTTGCTGGTGTCGTCTTTCTTTCTTCATTTCCACCCCCCTCATTTGCCTGCCTTTCATACCCCCCCCCCCCCCCCCCCCCCCCCACACACACACACACACACACTCCTGTGGCTTCCGCCTTCTCCTCATTAAACCTTTTCATTATCGTATCCTCCACTTGATTTTTTTTTCTCTCTAAAACTTCAATTCCTCCACTCCCTCCCCCCCCCCCCCCCCCCACACACACACACACCCCCCGTTTCCTTTCTTTCGGTGTTCAATTTCTCCTTTCCTTTTGAAGTCTTCGGGACGGATGAGAATAACGCCGTTGTCTTAAAAACAAAACAGCAGTTACGTCGGCTACAACACAGACAAACGTTTTTTCTGGTATCTCCACATTTAGCCCAGCATTAGACACAAACCTTTCTCTCTTTTTTTCCCCTCCCTTTTTTTCAACCATCTCTCTCTCTCTCTCTCTCTCTCTCTCTCTCTCTCTCTCTCTCTCTCTCTCTCTCTCTCTCGTTCTCCTTCCATCTTCCCCACAATCTTCTCTTCCTTTCCTTTTCTATTCTATTCCCAGATTCTCTCGTCTTCTTTGTACATATGTCCGTCCTTCCGTCAGTCACTCAGTCAGTCAGTCTGTCTGCTTCTCTCTCCGTCTGCCATCAGCAAAGTGAAACACGCATCAGCGTATTGATCACGGAAGGGAGTTGTCTGTCGCTAGCTTTACACTTCAACAATGGTCCCAGTCAATGTTGACCAATTTGGGCCAAGAGTGCTGGAAGCGGAATTACTTTTTTTTTTTTTTCTTTTTTCTTTTTTTTTCTCTTTTGTCTTCTCTTTTTTCTGTAGCAGGGAATTACAAGAGGACGGGCTGCGGTGAGGGTGGAGTGGGAGAGGGGGTGGGTGGGTGGGGAGGGAGGGCACCAAAGTGGAGAGTGGCCATGTACTGTCTCAGACCAAGTGGCTCCCGGGTGGCGCGCCACGTGATGGCAGTAGTCACACTGAGAGCACTCTACCCCACCCCCCGGTCCGTCGGCCAGCCGGTCCGCAGCCAGTCTTGTGGTGTCGCCCCCACTCCTACTGACCGGTCAGAGGCCCCCTCCCCCCCCACCCATCCCCCCCACCCCTTTCTTCTCTTGTCTGCTGCCCGCCCATCTGGGGCATCCCTCTTTTCTCTTTACACTGTACCTCATTTATCCTCCTCCCTCCTCTCCCCTCCCCGCTCCACCCCACCCCCTCTCTCGCGTCTCTTTCAGACCATAGATGTGTAGGTAGGTCCCCCCACTACATATCTATGTTCAGACTCACTCCTTCATGGTGGAAGTGTGATTGGAATCCCCCCTCCCCCCCCCCCCCCCCCCTCCCCCTACAATTCCCGTGTGTCAGAACCCGGGCGGGTGGTTTAATTCGCCTACGGGAATCTCAGAAAACTCTCTCTTTGGATGGAGGGTTGGGGGCATGGGGGTTTGCGCTGTTGGCCCAGTGTCGGCAGAGCATCGGATTGGCGATCAGATGTCTGGAGTTCGAATCCCGCCAGCGACCAGCTTTGGGAAAAAGTGTTCGTTTGTCACTGGCCATTTGAACCATATTTTTTTGTATCTGGCTGTACGGGAAGGGGGGGGGGGGTGTTTACCGTCCCCATTCTCTCCTTCACCCTGTCCCCCACCCTTCTCCTGGGATGGATCTCCTCTCCCACACCCTCCCCCCACCCTCCACCCCAACCTATGGTACTTTTGGAAGGTTTGCGACTTTCCACCGGACTGAAAGTAAACAATCTCCAACATTCTTTCACAGGTTTTCCGCCTTCATAAGTGAACAAAAAATCTTTCTGGGTGTGGACTTCACATCATCCCGAGCTGATGCAATTGTACTATAGTATTCAAGTGCTTCGGCTGTTCGGATGTTGTTGTTGCTGTTGTTGTTGTACCCTCGCTAAAAAGACTCCAGGGATCATTCAAACAGCCAAAGTATTTGAATACTACAGCGCAAATGCATCAGCTGGGGATGAGAACATTACGTGTGTGACCGTTTTTGATTGATTACCCCCGTCACGTGGGCAGCCACACTCCGACTTCGGGGGATTTTCGGAGACTGATAATGTTATGCTAGGAGCTTGTCACAACTGAAGACAATTCCCCCCTCCCCGCCCAACTGTGCTGAGCAT
>JADBJO010000292.1:726494-731494 GCA_016801955.1 Conus betulinus
AATACGAAGCGGTTTTTTAAAATAAATCCAACATGCTTTCATTGCTTCCCTTCACAGTCGACGACACCGTCAAGGCCGATCAGCGTGACGTTTATATTGATTTGTATGCACTGCAAGACTTGGCAGCCACTGAAGTCAAGGATCACAACCACAGCGTTCTAGATGTCTACTTGCAGGCCGGTTTCTTTCAGCCCGCTACTTCTGGTTCCATTCTACACTTCAATGAAAACCGCTTCACTTCAAGTGCCTTGGGAGAGTCGACTGACTTGAAAGTATTCGAACTTGAAATTATCAGGCTGGCGCTTTAAGTTCGAGGGTTTTTTCTTTTCTTTTCTTTTTTTTTTTTTTTTTTCTTTTTCTCCTTGTAATTTACAAAATTTCACTGACATGATTCTTTTTTCATATTGAGTTATTGTCTACGCCAAAAACAAAGTGTAATATCATCGACATTTGCTGCGTAAATACTATGAATGCAAAGCGATTTGCTCTCTCAGTTACAGCTGTATTTCATGAAAGTGAGAAAAAAAAAATCACTGAAAAAACAACAACAACAACAACAACACAAACAAACAAGCAATGAACATCTCTCTAACTCTCTGCCAACGAGTTGCGGGTGTGTGCAGGTGTGGGCAGTCTGCATTAGTGACTAACTCCGTGCTGGTAGACCGTGTTCTCGTCCCTGTCGGCACAATCCTCAGCATGCACACCATGTTATTTCCAACGACAAAAGAGACGCCGGTTCATCTGGTACATAATCTGGTTTTACGGTCACCATCAATTGATGTATTGACACAAAGTTTGAAACCAAGTTACTCTTGGCTTTCAAAAAACAAAGAAAACAAAACAAACAAAACAAAACAAAAAACATATAACACTAAGGGGACACGATGAAACTGCTTGATCTGTCGTGTCTGTCTGTCTGTCTGTCTCTCTCTCTTTAGATAGATAGATAGATAGATAGATAGATAGAGAGAGAGAGAGAGAGAGAGAGAGAGAGAGAGAGAGAGAGAGATTGATTCTGGCTGTTACTCTTTCATCTTAATCCTAGGATATGGCCGTCCTCAAGACTTGTTCAAACATTGCCAAACAGTATAAAGTGATAGGGTGTAGTTCACATTCATCATCAATGCACAACACTTTGAACATTCTAGCTCTGATCATGAAAGCGTGTGTAATACTACTATACTGCATACAACAACTCCGCCCCTCACACAAAGGCTGGGACTTTCGCTTGAAACGGAGACATAATTATTCCGAACTGCTACCTAACTCCCTCCTTTTTGTTCTGTTGGGAGCACAGCGATTTGTGTGGAGTAGTATGCTGCTTATGCTTCTCATCCTGAAGACAGCATGTTGCACACAAGTCACAGCCAGAAATTCTGTCGAACAGGGAGGATAGTTTGATTCATCGGTAGTAAGTTCCTGGGCGCCACGACTGACAACTGAACGCTGATTCTGCCTCGATTTTCCCAACATGAAGGTCTTCTTCCAAGCTTACGATGTATCTGTCACCCATGATTACACTGTTGGACAAACGACAGTGATGTTGCACAGTGGATGAGGGTTGTCTCTCCTGCCTGGCTTGCAGGCAAGATGATTCGCTGCCCGTGTTTGGGCAGATTTTTACAATGTTGTCCTTTTTTTTGTCATCCACACTGTTGGCCCACTGTTCAAGCACAGGTGCTGTGAAGACCTCTTTGTTTCAGTACCGGATTTATATCCCAGTGCTGAATCATCATGTTGTTATCAGATTTCTGGGAAATCCCGGGCCTGTGGCGCTTTTTTTTTTTTTTTTTTTTTTTCCCTCTTTTCCTTCTTTACCTGTGCTGAACAGTGGGCGACAGTGTTGTTGATGACACTGGAGAGACAGACCTCCACGTGCATCACGCATTGTCACTGTCGCTCTTGCGCCATGTTGGCCCAACACAAGCGTGGAAATGGGTCAAACTCTGTGACCCCCCCCCCCCCCCTCCCCTATTTTAATTTTCATTCTCAGACTTGAGCTGCACTTTGACATACAGACAAAAGAAAGGTGATGCACGTGCACGGAATAAGTTTTTTTTTTTTTTTTTTTTTTTTTTTTTTTCAAGTTGTGCCATTGAATGCAAGTTTTCCGTCTTGAAGAGCTTCCGTGCTTTGCCATTATTTTTTTTTTTTCCTTAAAAAAGAAAAAGAAAAAAAATGACTAAAAGAAAAAAGAATAGAAGGAACTTGCTGAAAATGGAAGCTGGCTTTTCATTGAAACTATTATCAGAAATGGTATATCTGAATTTTTTACAAGAATTTACATGATGAATTTACTGAAAACATAGTGTAAAAACAATGTTCTGCATATCCACTCTCTTTATGGGAGTTCAAAACGTTCTATACATGAAAATAAAATAAAAATTTAAAAAAATGTGAAAAACAGAAAAAGAAAAGAAAATGATCACACACACACACACACACACACACACACACACACACACACACACACACACACACACAGAGAAACGATCGTCCGGCCCTTGCTCATTGTGGATATGGACCACGCTCTGCCTGAGACAACAACGAATACATTCAACTCCCACCATGTTGCTAGACATATCCGCCTTCATTGGGAAAATGTGGAGGGGAGGGGGGGGGGGGGGGGCAGTAAAGGAGGAAAAGAGCAGCAGACAGCCAGGCGCCCCATCCTCAGCGCCGTCCCTCCAGGGGTCAAAGGTCAGTTCATTTGAAGGCGACTGTCGCCGCCCTGGAGGAAAAAGACAGCCGTTGTGTTACAGTCAACACACACACACGGCAAAAGACAAATCATATTAGGAATGTGTTGAGGGGAAGAACGCGTGCGTGTCTGTATGGTGTGGTGTGTGTGTGTGTGTGTGTGTGTGTGTGTGTGTGTGTGTGTGTGTGTGTAGGGAGAGAATGAGAAAGAGACCTAAAGAGACCTAGAGAGAGAGAGAGAGAGAGAGAGAGAGAGAGAGAGAGAGAGAGAGAGAGAGAGAGAGAGAGTGTGGTGTGTGTATGAGTAGTATGTGTGTGTAGTGTGTGTGTGGTGTGTGGGTGTGTGTGTGTGTGTGTGTGGTGTGTGTGTGTGTGTGTGTGTGTGTGTGTGTGCAAGCATGCGCGCGCGTGCGTGCGTGCGTGCGTGTGCATGTGTATGTGTGTGTGTGTGCGTGGAATGTGTGTGTGTGTGTGTGGGGGGGGGGGGGGGAGAGAATGAGAAAGAGAGAGAGAGAGAGAGAGAGAGAGAGAGAGAGAGTGTGTATGTGTGTGTGTGTGTGTCTGTGTGGGGAGAGAGAGAGAGAGAGAGAGAGAGAGAGAGAGAGAGAGAGAGAGAGAGAGTGTATGTGTGTGTGTGTGTGTGTGTGTGTTAGTGTGTGAGTGCGCGTGTGCTTCGCGTGCGTGCGCGTGTGTGTGTGTGTGTGTATGTGTGTGTGTGTGTGTGTGTGTGTGTGTGTGTGTGTGTGTGTGTGTGTGTGTGTGTGTGTGTGTGTGTGTGTGTGTTTGTGTGTGTGAGCGTGTGTGTGCATGCATGCGTGCGTGCAACCGCGCGCGCGCGCGCGCGCGTTTGTGTGTATGTGTGTGTGTGTGTGTGTGTGTGTGTGTGTGTGTGTGTGTGTGTGTGTGTGTGTGTGTGTGCATGTGCGTGTGCGTTCATCCATCACACACACGTATCTGTGCATCAATATCTGTGTATCTACCCATCTATCTGTCCGTTTATCTATATGTTTTTCTTACCCATTCATCCAACAACCATAAGAAACCGTTCAGGAATACGATCGCCATTAGAAGAAACTGAAACCTCATTGTGATGGGATGAGGCATATAGATCAGGTCATCAGACTGTAACATTGTGATGGGATGGGGCAGACAGATCAGGTCATCAGACTGTAACATTGTGATGGGATGGGGCATATAGATCAGGTCATCAGACTGTAACATTGTGATGGGATGGGGCGACAGATCAGGTCATCAGACTGTAACATTGTGTGATGGGATGGGGCAGACAGATCGGGTCTTCAGACTGTAACATCCATGTGATGGGATGGGGCAGACAGATCGGGTCATCAGACTGTAACATTGTGATGGGATAACAGATCGGGTCTGTGATGGGATGGGGCAGACAGATCAGGTCATCAGACTGTAACATTGTGATGGGATGGGGCAGACAGATCGGGTCTTCAGACTGTAACATTGTGATGGGATGGGGCAGACAGATCGGGTCTTCAGACTGTAACATCCATGTGATGGGATGGGCAGACAGATCGGGTCATCAGACTGTAACATCCTTGAGATGGAATCAGGGAGACGGATCAGGTCATCAGAAACCATCATTTGGTTGTAATCTCTTTTCACAGGGCTGGAACACTTTATTCTGATGAACCAATCACACTCTTACGCAATGCCCCAAGGACTTGTAGCTTCTTTCACGTTCATGGACACTGATCTGATTTTGTTCTGATTTAGCTGTTGAGGGGTTAATCTCTCTCTCTCTCTCTCTGTATGAGTGAATGAGTGAGTGTGTATTTGTGTGTGTGTGTGTGTGTGTGTGTGTGTGTGTGTGTGTGTGTGTGTGTGTGAGAGAGAGAGAGAGAGAGAGAGAGAGAGAGAGAGAATGAGAGTGAATGTGTGTATGTGTGTGTGTGTGCATGTGCACGCACATGCAAATTTTTATCTATATATACTCTCTCTCTAAACACACACACACACACACACACACACACACACACACACACAAAACACCTGACAGTTCAGAACAGGGTGAAAATATGCCCCCACATGAACAAATTTGATTATTTACAAAAAATCAAACTTTAACGCAGAAGCTTCTTCGGGAAATTCCACAAGCCTTTGTGGCCAAGAGTCGGTTTTGAAAAAATTTGATTTGTCCCTAATGGAAAAAATCTTCAACGAGATTTAATCTCTGGTTAATCTTAATGCTCTTGTTGACTTCACCCTATTGTGTTGTGGTGCATCATTTCATTAGTGAATTTTGTCTGGGAAATCCTCTCTCTTAC
>JADBJO010000292.1:736494-738994 GCA_016801955.1 Conus betulinus
CTTTTGCACCCTTTCCTTCCTCTTCCTATCTTTGCCTCTTTTTTTTTTTAGCTTTGTACCTACTTTCTCTTACTTATTCCTGCCTTTTTTTTGTTTTGTTTTTGTTTGTTTGTTTGTTTTGTTTTTACATCCTTTCCCTAGCTTTTCTACCTGTACCAACTTCTCTCTTTCTTATTCCTGCCTTTTCCTCCTGTTTTTTGTTTTCTCCGTCCCTTCCCTATCTTTTCTACCTGTACCAACTTTCTCTTTCTTATTCCTGCCTTTTCCTTTTTTTTTTTTTTGCGTCCTTTCCCTGTCTTTTCTACCTGTACCAACTTTCTCTTTCTTATTCCTGCCTTTTCCGGTTTGTCCTTACTTTTCTTACTTGTCCCTATCTTTTCCTGCTTGATTTTACTTTCATACTTCTTCCTACTCTTTTCTACTTTTACACCATTTTCTAACACTCTCCTTCTTTTTCCTCATTTCTGACTTAAAGTGTACTTTCATACTAGCCCCTGCCCTTTTCTCTGCTTCACAATCTTTTTCCGACATTTTCCTACTTATTCTTCTTTTCCTGCTTAATTTTCTTTCTCTTCTCACGCCAACTTCTTCACGCCAGAACGGGTTACAAGAGCGCTGTTCTATCTGTCTGGAAAGGCAGTCAATGTGTGTGTGTGTGTGTGTGTGTGTGTGTGTGTGTGTGTGTGTGTGTGTGTGTGTGTGTGTGTGTGTGAGTGCGTGCGTGCGTGCGCTGTGCGTGCGTGCGTGCGTGTGTGTGTGTCTGTGTGTGTGTGTGTGTCTGTGTGTGTAAGGGAAATCAGACATTTTCAGTTCGTTCATTGAAAATGAACCAGACAATAAATGTCCACGCCTAACTTGTGGCGTTTGCTTGACGGTGTTGTCTGTGTTTTCGCATGCTGGTACTTGGTGATGGTGTTTATATGTCACGGTTTTTTCGTCGTGTGGATCTCGACTGGTGTGTCCCAGGTCCACCTTCAGCTTCTCTCCTGTTGTTGCTGCGTCCCCCTCCTCCTCCTGCTATTCTTCTTCTCTCCACACTTTTCTCTGTTCTTCTTCTTCTTCTTCTTCTTCTTCTTCTTCTTCGCGGGTCTTCTTCCTTCTTTGCTGAAAGGCAGTCGATGTGGATGGACGCCCTGCATGCAAAGCACACCACCAGCGACCGTGGAAACACAATCCCTCTCTGATGATGTGACTGACAGGGGCCTGCTTGCTGACCGCTCCCTGTGGATTGCTGCCAATGAGGAGGTGGAGGCAGACCGACCCCCCGTTCTGGGAGTAGCTGTGTCGAGGTGTGTATGCGGGGGACAAAAGAGAGGCGTGGGAGGAATACTGATGCTGCTGACAGGATGCAGGAGAGAAAAGAGAGAGAAAAAAAAAAAGGGGGGGGGGGGGGGGGGGGGGGGGGGCGGGGAGGGGGGGCGGGGGAGGAGGGGGGGGGGGAGAGTTGAGAGAGGGAGGGAGGAGAAGAGACAGAAGAAGAAGAAGAAAAAAAAAATTGTCGCTTTTTTTTCCCCGTAGGGACGCTGATGAAGGGGGGGGTAAGAGGTAATTATATCTCCCGTCTTCTGGATATTGATGCGTTCCGTTAGAAAAAAAAAAAAAAGATCAGGGTAAGAGAAACGACTGTCATTCCACTGCAAACGGAGTTACCTTTTCTCATTTCGTGGGTCAAGCACACAGATCTACTAAGTCAAATATTTGATTCCCCCCCCCCCCCCCCCCCCCCCCCCCTTTTTTTTTTTTTTGGAAGCGCACGCCAGAGTAACGATCTGGATATCGACTGTCTGCATAGCAGGCGCATCTTTTCGCGCCAGTGTTCTGGCCTTTTTTCTTTTCTTTCATTGATCGAACTGCTATGTTCACCGTGTGGGCAAACTTGCTTTGGGCATGCTCACCAACGGCATCTGTCCCGAGAAAACGGAGAAGTCACTCTCTCGCTGAACACAGATGACCTCCCTTGAAGATCTCCGAACATCGTCCGTGGTTGTGTGATAGTAATTTCCCCGTTTCTATCAATTTCTTTGACTCCGTTCCCCCCCCCCCCCCCCCCCCCCCCCCCCCAACCCACCCCCATTATCTTCCTCCACTCTCGTTCACCTTTTCTGTACCATTGTGATTCATTCATCTGTCTTTGCTCTGGGGAAAAAACAAAGTTTGTACTGTCATCTTCTCTTCGGTCATGCTTTAGATCACGCTAGTTGTTCTGCAGTGATGTGGCAGCTATGCAATCAGACTCTGAGCTCTGGAATGGGCTCCGGCAGTCCGTTCTGCCGTGCTGTGAACCAATACGGCCAGTTCGAAATATTCACGTATTGAAAGATTGTTTCTTTGTTTGTCTTTTTTGTTTTTGTTGTTGTTGTTGTTGTTGTTGAAAATCTGGCTTAATAAGTAAAGCGTCATATCTGGCGCGCTAAGCAGACCATTGTGTGGGATTCTCTATGAAATATGACATGCTATTTTTGCAGAAGGAGTGACTTCTGTTTTATGTCTAGGTGGACAC
>JADBJO010000292.1:761494-773994 GCA_016801955.1 Conus betulinus
ATCATTCTGGGAAGGTCTCTAATGGGCGTCCAATGAGGCAGACGTTGTCCAGGCCATTCTTCTCCGAGACAACATGTTTCTTCTGGGGCCCCGGGACCTTCAGCAGCCAGCAAAGCCAGCATACAAACAGCAGGGAACAGAGAGAGAGAGAGAGAGAGAGAGAGAGAGAGAGAGAGAGAGAGAGGGGGGGATCAGAACAGAAAACAATAAAGCCAGATGTTTATCAGGCACTCAAGCTGAAACCCAATCACCGGTAGAACAGACAAAAAAAAAACAAACGCTCCCCTCCCCCGACCTGTTTATCCCTCAAGAAAGCAAAGAAACAGACCAGGAAATAACAAGGCTCTGATCCCAGTCTTGGATCAACTCTCATCCGCCCCCGTCCAGCCACCCCCCACCCCCAACCCCAGCACCTTCCTATCCCTCCGCCCCCTCCCTCACCTTCCCCCCTCCCCCCACCTCCACCCTCTCCACCCCCACCCTCAATCTCCTGGTCCCTCCCTCCCTCCCTCCCTCCCTCTTTCCCTGCCACGTATTATCGTACACAAATCAACCCCTGCCACTTAAGCCCTCCTGTAACAAAAGTTTCCATTCAGCTACCCACCCCTTCCTCTCTCTCTCTCTCTCTCTCTCTCTCTCTCTCTCTCTCTCTCTCTCTCTCTCTCTCTCTCTCTCTCTTCCACCACGCCCTATCGGAGCCATCAGCCCAGCCAATTAAAACCCACAGTCAACAACCAACGCTTCTTTCCCGTTTCACCCTTAGTTCTGGTCGTGCCCAGAAGCAGATCGATGCTATAAAGGCAGGGCGCGCCTAGATCGTCACCAACCGTTACACAGTGGACAGTGTTCGGCCCAATGGTGTAGCCTGACACGAACGTGCGGCACAGATCTCTGTAAATGAAAACAAAAAACAAAAAAAAAAAAAAAAAAAACCCGAGATTTAAAAAAAAAAAAAAAAAAGGAAAAAGGGTAACAGCGTGCTTGTTGTGCCCACAAACAGATGGGAAGCGGAAGACTCTCCAACTCCGGGAAAAGCATAAACCCAGACCTTCCTTGACCTGACCCTAACTCTAAACCTAACAGCCAACTTCGACCCCTAACTACATCCGAAGATGACAAAAACCGGACAAAAAGCTTTCGCCAAGAAACTGTGCCGCGGTATTAAGAGCAGTGGAGTTCTCTTCCCTTGCTTTTTCTCGATAAAAGGACAGAATGTCGGCCAATGGAAGTTGGGGGCCTGATAAACTGTGCAGCAGTGTGGGGGCAGAGGAGTTATCTTCTCTTGCTCTCCATTTATAATGGGGGGGGGGGGGGGGGGGGGGGGGAGAGAGAAAAAAACAGCTAGGGTGTGTTTGATAAAGCAAATGCCGCAGTGTCGCGCGGCAGTGGATTCGTCTTCTCTTGCTCTCCATCGATAAAGGAACGAACAGAAAAAGCCTGCAGTGGGTCTGATGATGAACTGTGCCGCCGTGTGAAGGAACTGGAGTTGTCTTTTCTTGCTCTTCCTCAATACAACGCGTCTTCCAGGAGACAGGAGGCAGAGTGTCTGATCAACCGCGCAGCAATGTGAGGCAGTGCAGTTGTCTTCTCTTGCTCTCCATCAGTACAGGAAAGAACGTCTTGACCAAAGACCGTATGAGGACTCGGTGTGCTCAACTGCATGAAGCCTTCACGTGGGCAAAAATGCGGGTGTACACACCTACACAGTCTACCCGCCTTTGCTCTTTCTTCGTCATCTAGCGCAATTCACTTTGTAACGGCGCGTTCACTAACCTACGGTTCAAGATCAAACACCCTCCGTCAGTTGAAAGGAGTCCGAAAGAAGGCCTTCTGGATGCTTCCTTGACGTGTCACTCAAAAAACCACTGCGCACTTCACGGTCGGGAATAGCGAGGTGAAAAGGCTGGCGTCTTTCCTTGGAGCTGGGTGACAACAATCGCTCAGTGTCAAGACAACACCTGGAAGTTGTTGCGGCTCACCGATCGGCCTGAATAACACTTGGACCGAACTGTCGAACTTCTTCCTCTACTCTTCTTTCTCGGCTCTTCTCCGTGGGGACGATAAGTCGCCGCAGTTCAGCGCCACTCGTGTGTGTGTGTGTGTGTGTGTGTGTGTGTGTGTGTGTGTGTGTGTGTGTGTGTGTGTGTGTGTGTCCCTGCCAGCATGTTTCTGTTCACCTTGCCCAGTCTGTCTGCATTTAACTCAGAAGCGAGCTGAGGTTTGTCTACGCTCCGCGGCTGGCTGTCGACAGTCAGTGTCGGTTCCTTCAATGTTCAGAGGACCGTTACATGCAATGGAGACTGTTTTCTGGGAAGGACTCTCGCTTGGCCAACTCCATCAAAAGACTCTTGACATTCAATCTTCAGACCATCACCTACACCTTGAGACGTGTTCCTCAATCCTGACAGAATCCACATTGCACATTTTCTTTCAGGCCAACAGCACCCCTGTATTTCACAGAAAAGCTCCACAGTGACAGAGCTGCCAAGCCAGTTCATATTGCGGAACATTCTAGAAAGTTTGAGAACGTGCAGCACAGCGAATAGCTGATGAAATACATGGAACATTCTAAATCTTATTCCTGAAATTGAAATCTGCAAGTTCCTGGCACTTTCCAGAAGGTTCTAAACACTCTCAAGAAACCCTAGAGTTGTGTTATGTATTTGTCACGAGCATATACGTAATCCGGTGAAAAAGTCAAATAGAACATTTCTTGAAGATAACAGGCAGTCAAACTCAAACTCTTCGATCTGGAATAGCCAACTACGCAAGGCGATCTGGATGTGTGCGTGCACTAGATTTCCCTTTCACTCTGATGTGCGAGTGAAGATAACGTAACTAATAAGATCTACGAATGACACGGAGTTGCATCGCAGCCAGTCGAGGGTCCTTTCTCGCAAGTTTACAAAGGAAACTATTGTTTGGCGAACTACAACAAGGAAAACGCTCTCATGGAGGCTAGAAGAAACGTTTCAAACACAGAAACACAACCTCAATCTTCCCTGAAGGCCTTCAACATAGCCACACAACTGGGAGCAGACCAGTGACCAGGCAGAGGACGGGTGGGCGATCAGTTGTCCGCCAAAGGTGAGGAAACTGTGAAAATAACAGAATTGCTGCAGTTGAGCAGCGCAGGATGATCCAGGAAGGACCAGCGCCAACAGATCTCCAAACTGCCGCCACTGTACACCTGTCCATACTGTGATAGGTCTTTCCGGGCGAGTCAGATCGGCCTGACCAGCCGTCTACGCACTCATCCACCGATCCCCAGGAATGACTAGATGTCTTCATCCGTCTCGACCGAACAAACAAACACACAATTGTTTGGTGGGAGCTCGCAGGCTCTCTCTCTCTCTCTCTTCTCTCTCTCTCTCTCTCGTGTCAGTTGCAAAGCACACTGGCAAGGGAAAACGGCGTCTCGCTCTCTTCTCTCCGGTCTCTCCTCTCTCTCATCTCATCTCCGCCCGCGCCTACTCTCTCTTCTCTCTCAATCCCCAATTCAAGCTCGTCCTCAGTCGCTCTCACTCTCCTCTCTCATCTCTCTCTCCTCCTCTCGTCGTGTCAGCAGCACACTGGCAAAGAAAACGGGCGTCTCTCTCTCTCTCCTCTCTCTCTCTTCCTCTCCTCTCTCGTCTCTCTCTCTCAGGTCAGTGCTGTGCACTGGCAAAGAAAACCAGCGACTGTGTCAACCGCCCAGTAATTTTTTTTTTGTCACTTGCAATGAAGGTTTATCTTTCCATCAATAACACATGCTACTTCCCAGTAGACTATTTATGATCAGCAAGCTTCCGGGACAGTCGCATGACACTTTTAGAGAAATATGAAATAGTTTGCAAGAAACATCCAAGAAATCGGCAGAGTATGCGCAGCTTCCCCGACGGGAATGACAATTCCCCAGCTGCCTGGGGAAAGAAATCCAGACTGACCATCCTGGAAAACTCTGACGGCCACCCTCTTCTTCTTCTTGTTCTTCTTCTTTCCTTCTGCCTAAGCAGGCTGATACTCCTGCGGAACACTCCCTATATAATGGACAGGCAACGTGGTAATCTCCCATCTACTAAACAAAGGGAGTGGAGTGGAGCCTTACAGTTTGTTTTTTTTTTAGCATGACCCGTTTGTTTCCCCGGCCATATCCCCGCCATTAAGGCAGCCACGACTTCCATCTTCGGGGAAGGTGCATGCTATGTGTAACGTGTCCTCCATACCAACGGGCCAAAAACTGGCCTTCTCTTCCGACAAGTTGGTGAAGGGATTTTTACGTGTGTGCAAGATGTTATGCGTGGTGCGTTATCAATACGACGGAACCGCTCCCCCTTCGGTTTATAGTATCATATCGAAGGGAACTGGGAAATGTTAAGTCAGAACTAATGTTAACTCCCGAGGGAAAATCCCCCCGCAAAACTGAAACTACCGAAAACCCAGAACGAAAAACCCGGACAGGAGCCCATTCGAACCCCCCCAACCCTTTTCCGCAAACCCCTTGGATTACAGAAGTCCGGCGCGGTCTTATAACAACTGATACTAGATTTCTGAGTGGAACCCGGTCCGCCGTAAACCCAACTGACGTTAGGTCCAAACCATACCAAAATCACGATGGACAGAATCATCAACATTTCTGTGCGTCCCCCTAATGACCACAGTGACGCACCGCGGTCTGGCTTCCATGTTGCGTATCCTTTATCATTTGTGCTCAGTGTTGTTCATGTTAGTTCACCTTCCATGTCTCCTTCGCCCCTTTACCCCACTCTCCTTCTAAATGTGTCAATCACCCGAAACGACCTGACGCATGAAACCATTCATATTCGACATGTATATTCTCACTCTCGTCTCTCTCTCTCATCTCATATATATAATCGATATACATATATATATATTATATATATATATATATTATATATATTATAGTTAGATAGGTGAAAAGACAGACAGACGGACAGATACTTCCTTTTTTTAATTTCAGTCCCGTAATGGCAATAGTTTACTTTGTGTCGAAGATGACGTGTGATTAGACGGACAGCGAAAGAGGCTCGAAGGAAGGGGCTCTCTTCTCTCTCTCTCCTCCTCTCTCTCTCTCTCTCTCTCCTCTCTCCGTCTCTCTCTCCCCTCTCTCTCCCCTCTCTCTCTCATATCTCTCCATCGATCTACACAACGAGTACACTTTATGTCCAGTCAGACCACGACCGACCCCGTGCGGTCCACTTCATGTGGCCAGCGGTCAATTAGCACTTTCCCAGGACCGCTTGCGCGGCCCTACCGTTACTTTCCCCCCACTTCCGCCAGTAGCAACAGACCACATGTGGCTTGCTGACCACCACTACTCCCCCACCACCAGCAGAAAAGACCCCCTCTTTATCAGTCCAGCCACCGTACCGCTGACAACACCCTCCGGGGACCATCCGACCAACACACCGCCCTGCCCATGCCAGGATCCGCCAGGATAAGAGTCGTATAGTAGACGAGTTTCGTTTCATCTCCTATCTCTGCACGTGAGTTAGCGCGTGCAGACAAATTGGCCTGGGGCCACGCACGCACGTGCTGCTGACAGTGGCGAGATGGCTGGCCAGGCTATCTTCACGACTCACTACATGCCGCCTCTCTGTGAACTGCACGCTCCATTTGAACCATGAACTCTGCATGAGGGGAGGGGGGGAGGGGGGATGAGGAGAGGGCGCGCCGGGAGGGGGCTGTCAGGACAGCTGGTCTCTTGTGTCTAGGTCAGGGCGTGGGTCGAGAGTTCGGTTCTGTCTACGTTCTGTTCGGTGTCTGGCAGTTTTGTCTCCCTATGACCGACTGCAGAATAATCCCCAGTGACCTTCAACGGTGGGTTGAGTGCCAGACGTTTTGGTTTGCTAATTCAATGAACCGAATTCCCTTCCTGAAAAATTAACAAAAAAACCTCAGAAATCTTTACTGTAAATCGCATGATAACACAACAATTACAGTAACTAGGACGACGACGTAATAATGATGATTATGACGACGACGAAGAAGAAGAAAAGGACGACGACGACGACGACAATGACAACGACGACGACGATGATGATGAAGATGATGATGATGACGATGATAATGATGATGATGTTAAAGTGCGGAGGCTTTAGCCACGACGGTAGTTTGCTGACCAACACCGACACTTTCTGACTGTATCCGTTCGCAAAACTGGACTTCCCTGTTCCCAGCAATTCCTAAGTTTGGAACTAACACACCTCAAAACTGAACTCCGCGTTGGGACTAAGACGGTCTGCTCAAAACAGTGTATTTCTCTTTGATATTCCGGGGAAACTGGATACAGCCCCCTACTCCAGAGAGCCAAGTAAAAGAGATCTTCCCTCTTCAGAGCCCGCATGTAGTAAGGCTCCAACCCCCACCTTTAGTCCTTCAGACGGGAACTGTATGTGGACAAAAGCATCACAACAAACAAACTTGCACGCACCTTCAATCTTATTCCATTTTCGTAGAACAGTAGTCTTCTCTTTCTTTCTTTCTTTCTTTCTGCGTTCGCAGGCTGATACTCCTGCGGACACTCCCTGTGTAGACAGGCAAGGATTAATCCATCTACCCAACAAAGATTTCTGTGTATGACTTTTTTTTTTTATCCCACCATTAAGGCAGCCACACTCCAACTTCCAGGAAAGTGCATGCTATGTTTAACGTGTCATCCATACCAACGGCCAAATTGACCTTCTCTTCCGAAAGTTGGTGTACGTACGGATTTTACGTGTGTGCAAGATGTTATGCATGCGTTCACTCACGGAACCTCGGTTTTATAGTGTCATTCGAAGGACTGTATGGGGAATGGAGTCAGAACCGATGTTAACTCCGAGGGAAAAATCCCCCTGTACCGAAACGGCCCGGCGGATATTCGAACCCGCAACCCCCAGGATCACCAAGATTACGAGTCCCGGCGCTCTACCACTGAGCTATTCCAGCCCCCGTAGAACGGAAGTCGACCTTCATGTGTCATTGGGATCTCTCTCTCTCTCATCTCTCTCTCTCTCTCTCTCTCTCTCTCTCTCTCTCTCTCTCTCTTACACACACACACACACACACACACACACACACACACACAAGCGCGCGTGCGACGCACACAGAGAAAAACACACTGCTGTCATGTTTACACATCATCCCCCTAGCCGAAGTGTGGCTACCTTCACGGTGGGACGCAAAAATTTCGCCCGTGGTGAACCTCAGGTTTTAATTAAACCGAAGGAAGGAAAATAAACATATGTTGAGATAAAAAAAAAAAAGAAAAGAAAAAGAACATATGCCGACTGAGGCATTACAAACAAACCCCGCAGAACTGGAAAAGATTCACCCAGCCAGTTTTAAAACTGGCTTGCATGCACACGCACACATACACACACCGTGCTCGCGCGCGCGCGTGCGCGCGCGCGCGCACAAACACACACACACACACACACACACACACACACACACACACACACACACACACACCACACACACACACACACACATATCCATTAATCCATCCATTCATCACCACCGCCTCAATTTTCGCCACAGTAAGAACGACTTGAGGACGGCGAGCACTTAGGGATGCTTGTTTTTAGTGTTCAGTGCACTGAACACTAAACAAACATCCCTAAGATTCCAAGACTGAATCCTACAGCAACTAAAAGCAACACTGACCAGCTGGACAAGGCGCTAAATACCGACAGTCCTGAACTGACCAGCTGGACAAGGCGCTAAATACCGACAGTCCTGAACTGACCAGCTGGACAAGGCGCTAAATACCGACAGTCCTGAACTAACCATCTGGACAAGGCGCTAAATACCGACAGTCCTGAACGACCTCCATTGCTAAACTGGAGAAGATGGCCTACCATCACTCCGGGAGAGAAGAGACGAGAAGTTCCAGTTCCTGAGACAAAGCGAGAAACTGAAGGCGCTCCCCATTTCACCCTCTGCGCTCCAAGCTTCAGGCTCTGACCAAAAACTGAATCAAGCTGCAAAGTCCCCAACTCGCATGGTAAAGCTGCTTCAGCAGAAACACAGTGGACATCTCCTGCTCAGAAACCCAAACGAGGTGCTCCAAGACAATGAGGCTTGGTCAGCAGATACTCCACGTCATCTTTGACGTTCTGGAGTCGGAGCAAAAGAAGATCACAGCAACAGAACTGACACCCCGTACGCTTGAAATGCTGGACAGGGACTATCGAACCTGAGCTCCAGTCTATACAGATGATTCTGTAGAAGATCCTGTTCGAAATGGAAGAGATGGTGTCTACGTACGGCTTCCTGGCGGCTGCCCTGACAACTCATTCTGTCACCACCAGTCAGTTCTCCACCACCGGTCAGTTCTCCACCACTGGTCAGTTCTCCACCAACTTTAGAGCTGAAACCCGCGCACACTACTGCTTACTGCTCTGACCCTAAATGCTAGAAACGGTCTGTCGTCCCACACCATCTTCCTCACTGACCGTCAGGCCTTTCTCCTCCACAGTCTTCAGTTCAGCCACACAGACCAGATCCTCCAGGACTACAGAAAGGAGTTACAAACACACAGCTCCAAGGATGACCTGGACCCCCCTCCCGCTGTGGGCACTGAGGAGGCTGACAAACTCTCCTGGTTAGGGCAGCAAACAAGAGCAAACTGTCCGTCCAGTGTCATGTGGAGAAACTGACACCTACAACAGGAAATGTGGGCCGGTGCACCCTGAAGGAGAAGCTGTGGGGGGACCGATGGCACCGCTGACGCTCACGACGGACATCGCCCAGAAACACTACACTACACATTTATCATGGATGGGAACGCTGAAAGAAGAAAGAAGGAGGAGGAGAGGAGGGAGAAGGACGAGGAGGAGAAGGACGAGGAGGAAGAGGAGGAAGAGGAGAGGAAGAGGACGGAAGGGGGGGGGGGGGGGGGGAGGGGGAAGGGAAGATGGAAGAGGGGGGGGAGGAGGGGGGGGGAGGAAGAAGGAAAGAGGCAGTGAAGGAATCCGACGAGCCTCAACATAAAAAAATGGCTTCCTCACTGCCTATCCCAATGTTGTGTCGTTATGGGGGGTACACCAAGGGTAGTGTCAGTCTCCCCCCCCCCCCCCCCCACCATTACTCCTGGCCCATCCCAATGTTTTGTCGTTATGGGGTGTACACAAAGGGTAGTGTCAGTCTCCCCCCCTCCCACATTACTCCAGGCCCATCCCAATGTTTTGTCGTTATGGGGTGTACACAAAGGGTATGTGGTCAGTCTCCCCCCCTCCCACATTACTCTCCTGGCCCATCCCAATGTTTTGTCGTTATGGGGTGTACACCAAGGGTAGTGTCAGTCCTCCCCCCCCCCCCCCCCCCCACATTACTCCTGGCCCATCCCAATGTTGTGTCGTTATGGGGGGGGTCACCAAGGGTAGTGTCAGTCTCCCCCCCCCCCCCCCCCCCACATTACTCCTGGCCCATCCAATGTTGTGTCGTTATGGGGGGTACACCAAGGGTAGTGTCAGTCTCCCCCCCCCCCCCACATTACTCCTGGCCCATCCCAATGTTGTGTCGTTATGGGGGGTACACCAAGGGTAGTGTCAGTCTCCCCCCCCCCCCCCACATTACTCCTGGCCCATCCCAAATGTTGTGTCGTTATGGGGGGTACACCAAGGGTAGTGTCAGTCCTCCCCCCCCCCCCCCCCCCCCACATTACTCCTGGCCCATCCCAATGTTGTGTCGTTATGGGGGGGTACACCAAGGGTAGTGTCAGTCTCCGCCCCCCCCCCCCCCCCACATTACTCCTGGCCCATCCCAATGTTGTGTCGTTATGGGGGGTACACCAAGGGTAGTGTCAGTCCCCCCCCCCCCTCCCACATTACTCCTGGCCCATCCCAATGTTTTGTCGTATGGGGGGGGGGGGGGGGGGGGGAGGGGGTACATAAGGGTAGTGTCAGTTCCCCTCCCCCCTCCCCACATTACTCATCCGGGAGAGTTAGTCCCATATATGTCTCATCACGTGGTGAGTATGGACGTTAAGGCCACCAACCAAGGTGAACAGGTCGACGTCGTTTTCCCACCTGTCTTCTGACACGAACCACCTGTTCCCCCCTACACGGCTGCACCCCCCCCAACCCCCCCCCCCCCCCCCCCCCCCCCTGCCTTCTATGGCAGCACAGAAGCGTCACTGAAAGCATATAAGACTTAATTTTCCTCTTTTATCCGAGGAAAGTGACGTCATCATCCAAGCAAACAATGATAAGGATATCAGTTATATCGCCGTTATCCCTGAGATAAGCAGTCTTGATCCGTCAGGAAAATAAACTGTGAAAAGGATAACAGTTAATTACTGCAGTGATCCCTTGGGAACATAACTTTTTTTTTTTTCACTCCGACTCCTATTTCCGGTTTCTGACGTAATACCGGTCTACATTCACATTTCAAGGGAGAACAGCCATGATGATGGGTTTCCCTGTTATCGCCATGATTGTGGGTATCCCTGTTATCGCCATGATGATGGGTTTCCCTGTTACCGCCATGATTGTGGGTTTCCCTGTTATCGCCATGATAATGGGTTTCCCTGTTATCGCCATGATGATGGGTTTCCCTGTTATCGCCATGATGATGGGTTTTCCCTGTTGTGCCGCTGTTGTCCTCAGGATACAACGGGTTTCCTCTGAAAACAGGGAAAAGCATTTACACCCCCCCCCCCCCCCCCACCCCCCTCCTTCAAAAAGAAAAAAAAAAGGGAGCGGGGGAGGGGGGGGGGGACAGACATCACCTTAAGGAAATAGGAAAAAAAAAACAGTTGTTAGCCTACGAAAAACAGGTTAAAAAAAAAAACAACCTATAACCTCAATGTCAACAGAGATCATAACTGGCTTCCCAATAACCGCGATTTTTTTTTCCTTATCTGCACAATAACGAACGACGTATTCTTGCGAGAAAACAAAAACAAACAACAACAACAAAACCCCAAAACGCTGTTATCAGGTTCTGGCGCTAGTATGCTCCCATAGCCACCACCAGTCCCATTTTGCCTTTTCTCCATCCCACCCGTGACTCCATTCATCTTCCCCCTCAGACCTCGCAGACTCTCTCCCTCTCCACGCCATCCCCTAGTGAGGCAACCTCCCCCCCCCCCCCCCCCCCCCCCCCCCCCCCACGCCCACCCCCTTCCAACCACTTACTGCGCCAGCCTGAAGACTGGACGCGGAATAGGAGAGCCGCCATGTTCATTTTCACCTGTCAGCAAGGGGGCGCCCGTTGCGCCATCTGCCGGCCACTGACAAGCCCCCCTTCGCCGCCGCCGCCGCCGCCGCCCCCTGCCGGTGCTTCCTTCTGCTTACTTCCCTTGGAAGCAGTGAGGCGTGGCTCCGTTATCTCCCCTCGTTACCCAAAAGGCCACGGTGGGGGCCAGCACGCGTCACGCAGAGGTGGTCCGAGGAAGTTTGTGAGATCATCAATCTGAATGGTCGGCAGATGGGCTGGGGGTTGGGGGGTGTTGTGGGGGTGTAGGAGAGAGGAGCCCCGGGAGGTGGAAGGGGGAGGTGGGGTAGAGGCAGAAGGAGGTGATTAAGACGGAGAACTGACTGACGAAAGATGTACTGAGCAACGGCATCTCGAAGCGCAAAGAAAACGTGAAGAAGTTCTCCCATCCCACATTTCACATTATGGTTGACACTGCTCTCAAATCGAATTTTCATTTCTACCGAAGGGTTACTATGTCCATAAGTTTTTTGTTTTCACTTTTTTTTAAAACGGTTTATAGCTATTGCCTCTTCCAGACGGTGGACCCTTAACCCACTGCACTGAAACCACCCCAGAACCACCTGACCTGGATGGGAACCCCACTGCACTGAAACCACCCTCAGAACCACCTGACCTGGATGGGAACCCACTGCACTGAAACCACCACTCCCAGAACCCCTTGACCTGGATGGGAACCCACTGCACTGAAACCACCCTCAGAACCCCTTGAACTGGATGGGAACCCACTGCACTGAAACCACCCTCAGAAACCCCTTGACCTGGATGGGAACCCACTGCACTGAAACCACTCCCAGAACCCCTTGACCTGGATGGGAACCCACTGCACTGAAACCACTCCCAGAACCCCTTGACCTGGATGGGAACCCACTGCACTGAAACCACCCCCAGAACCCCTTGACCTGATGGGAACCCACTGCACTGAAACCACTCCCAGAACCCCTTGACCTGGATGGGAACCCACTGCACTGAAACCACCCCAGAACCCCTTTGACCTGGATGGGAACCCACTGCACTGAAACCACCCCAGAACCCCTTGACCTGGATGGGAACCACTGCACTGAAACCACCCCAGAACCCTTGACCTGAATGGGAACCCACTGCACTGAAACCACTCCCAGAACCCCTTGACCTGGATGGGAACCCACTGCACTGAAACCACTCCCAGAACCCCTTGACCTGGATGGGAACCCACTGCACTGAAACCACTCCTAGAACCACTTGACCTGGATGGGAACCCACTGCACTGAAACCACTCCCAGAACCCCTTGACCTGAATGGGAACCCACTGCACT
>JADBJO010000292.1:786494-787860 GCA_016801955.1 Conus betulinus
AACGTCTACGTCTGGCGTGCCTGCAGGAAGATGAATGCACCACCAGGAACACAGCCTGATCTTTGTGTTTTGTGCACATGTCATTGTCGTCCCTGCCAGGTTCCAGCCTCTCTGTCTTTGCTGCTCTTGAGAGGATCTCCGGTCTGGACCCCTCACTCCTAAAGCTGGATCCCAGCTAAGTGAACTGGGTTCTTTCCCACGAACACCAGTTCATAGCCCCAACAGCTATACTATTGACATCTTTTTGTTTTTCTCCCCCGAAGAGTTTCATTTGATAAAACAGATGATGTGCCAACAACCTATCATCAGCCTGTGTGTGTCCACTTCGTGATGAACAGTCTCAACTCTCAAGCATTTGATACACACAAAGTCTTGAGTTGAAAGACGGTTTGTCGAGGATCTATTGGACACATCGGTAGGTGCTTGAATGCGATTCACAGAGAGAGCCAGTGTATACAGAGGTGGAAGGACACTTTCGATGTGAAGAGGTTTTCATTTGAGGACGGTAAGGGTAATGTTGTTTATAGCCCAGCCGACCGCAAAGGGCCATATCTTCATTTGAGGAAATGATACAAGGAAATGTGTGTGTGTGTGTGTGTGTGTGTGTGTGTGTGTGTGTGTGTGTGTGTGTGTGTGTGTGTGTGTACATATATAAAGGAGATAAACAATTATCTATAAAATATTTTTCTGTCATCAATATAGTCTTAATGTCTTCGGAATCATGATTGTAACTATCGTTATCGTTACCACTGTCATTACCATTGTGAGTGTCGGAGAGTACGTGTGGGGGTCTAGGCGCAGCTTTTATGCGTGTGTGAATGTGTGCGTACGCGCGCAAGCTTGTTGTGTGCGTGTGTGAATGTGTGTGCGTACATGCGTGCGTGCGTGCGTGCGTGCACACGTGCACGTGCGTGCCGTGCGCGCGCGCACGCACCACGCACACACACCCCACACCCACCACCACCCACCCAGCACCGCCTCTTTATGTGCGGTGGTCATTAGCTCATCGTTTCTGACCGTTCACTGGATGGTCAGAGCTGCACGTTCTCTGACAAAAACCAGTTTGTCTCTAAGACTGGAGGTCGAATCGACCTTAAGCGAATGCAGTTCATTCTTAAGGCTTTGGGTTATACTGACCTTTAATCAAGTGAAAGAGAAACCCAAAACGAATTCTAAAGTTAGATAATCTGAGTTAATTCCAAAGAAATTGTAGATTAAAAAAAACAACAAACAAAACAAAGTGAAACTGATTAAACGAATTTGAATCAGAACGAAAAAATATTCATCTCCTCCTCTCTCTCTCCCTCTCTTCTCTCTCCTCTCTCTCTCGTCTCTCTCCTCTCTCTCTCTCTGTCCCTTCTACCTT
>JADBJO010000292.1:793649-803649 GCA_016801955.1 Conus betulinus
CGTGCCCGCCTCGCGCCAACACTCAAAGTCGGTGTGAGGAGGGGAGGAGGGAGCGGGTGGGGAGTCAGGTTGATGAAACTACAGCCGTTTGGTGTCATCCCCCCACCCCACCCAAAAAAAATAAAAACAAAAGAAGAACAAAAACAACCTCCACCTTTTTTTCTACTTTCCTTTCATTCTTCTCTTCCTGTCTCTGCCTGATAGTTTCGTTCGTTCGTTCCTTGCGTCCTTCCTTAATCTCTCTCTGCTCTCTCTCTCTGTCTCTCTCTCTCTCTCTCTCTGCATGCGCTTCTGGAGGTCGGAAAGGTCTAACAATGAATTTTGTCGAGTCGGCAGGTCTTCAACATCTCTTCCTCCCTCCCTACTACCCCCCCCCCGGCCCCCCCCCCCCCCCCCCCAATTGCCCGTGCCTGTGGCATGCTCACTTCCAGAACTGTGAAGTCGTTAGTCTCCTGTCTGTACTATCTGTCTGTACTATCTGTCTGTCCCTGTCTGTCTGTCTAATGCCCTTCACTGCTTTCCTGCCTGCTTTCTTCTTCTTTCTTTTTCTTCTTCTTCTTCTTCTGCTTCTTCTTTTCTCTTTCTCCCTCTCTTCCTCCCCATTCAAGCCTCTCTCCCTCCCTCATTTCCTCTCAGTTTCTCTTTTTTTTCTTTTTTTTTTTTTTCGTTTAACTTTTCTTTACTTCCTTCCGTCTCTCCAGCTCCTTTATCTCTCCTCTCCCCCTTCCCTCCCTCCCCCCTCCTCCCCATCCTTCCTTCCTTCCTGATCCCAGAGCATGGCAACAGGTGATGGCACAGGTAACATGACGACATTCCCCTCCACCCCTCCTTCCTTCATCTCCCCTCTGCGGCCCTTCCTCCTTTCCTTCCTTCCTTCCTCTCGCGCCAGCCGGCTCCACAGCCCACTTCGCCCTCCGACGCATCCTCCCTTCCCCCTTCCTCCTTCTCCTCACACTCCTCTTTTTTTCACATTTTCCTCCTGCGAGAGGAAATTATACACACACGCGCGCGCACTCACTGCACGCGCGCAACTCACGCACGCATATATACACACACCATAAACAACACACCATACTCACAAACACACGCATACACACACCACGCGCACATACACACACACATATATATTCTCTCTCTCTCTCTCTCTGCTCTCTCTCTCTCTCTCACCACCCACACACACACACACACACACACACAAACACACACATACACAACAACGCCGCGCCGCGCGCTCACACGCAGGCAGAGAGAGAGAGAGAGGAGAGAGAGAGATGAGAGAGACTCTGAGAGAGAGAGAGAGAGGAGAGAGCGTAGGGGAGAGAGAGGAGAGAGAGAGGATTCAGAGAGAGATTTAAGCGCTAAGGAGAATTATATCCTTCGCCCCCTGGCCCTTCTCTCCCCCCTGCCCCCCCACCCCTTCCTCACCCCCCCATCTTTCCTCCAAGAACAATGGTCAGTGTGAGAGGGTGGAACGGTCCAGGGGACTCGAACACTCCTCAGACATTGCGGTAGAGGTGGGCTGTTTCTTGGGGTTTGGTCTGACCAGAACTACAACCGCTCTCTGACACCGACGACAGAGAGAGAGGAGAGAGAGAGGGAGAGGGGGGGAGGGAGACAGAGAGAGAGAGAGAGGGAGAGAAAGAGACAGGCAGAGAGGTGAGAGAGAGAGAGAGAGAGAGAGAGAGAGAGAGAGAGGAGAGAGAGAGACAGAGAGAGACAGACAGACAGGCGAGACAGACAGACAGACAGACAGACAGACAGAGAGAGAGGAACTAGATCGTTATGAGTTGCATCCTGTAGTCTGATTTACCTCTGTTCAGGAGCAGTTATGTCCCTTGATATCTTAATGGAGTGTCCTGCGCGTGCCTGTACCCATCGTCAACACAGCGCAGGCCTCCAAAGGTGGTACAGGACTGCTCTAAAGGCAGGTGCAGACAGTGCTTCTCTGGGTCCCCCAGCACCTTCGGTGTTTCTTTTTTTCTTCTACGAATGAAAGAGAGAGACATGAGGAAAGAGACAGACAAACATGGATGCCTGATGGTAAACAGGATTATTTGATCAATATTGTCATCATTCTTATCATTTCTCTCATTACCGTTGCAACTCCTCCTCCTCCTCCTCCTCCCCCTTTCATCATCACACCACCAGCATGTATAATGACCTTATCCGTCCAACTCGTTTTTCATATCAAAATCATTTCCTTTCTTCATTCTGGGAGCGACTTTTCCTACCATCACCATTCAGCCTAACATCCACCCATCCGCAGACCACACACACACACACGCGCGCGCGCGCGAGAGACATCTACCTTCCTTACTATCTATCCACTTGTCTGTCTGTCCCGATCTGTCTGTCTGTTCTCTCTATCTATCTATCTATCTCTCTATCCATCTATCTATCTATCTATCTATCTATCCCTCCTATCTCTCCTCTCCCTCCCTCCCTCCCTCCCATCCACATCCATCCATCCATCCATCCATCCATCCATCCATCAATCCATCTATCTATCTATATCTATCTATCTATCTATCTATCTATCTATCTATCTATATCTATCTATCTATCTATCTGTCTGTCTGTCTGTCTATCTATCCATCTTTCTATTTACGTTACACAATTAAGTAGCAGGGGAAACATAAGTGCAGTCAAACAACCCTCCCTGTATTTACATTCAACGGCTTGGCAAAGATTAAAAAGAAAGTGGGAAAAAGAAGATGGGGGGGGGGGGGGGGGGGAATGGGAACGGAAAATCAGGCGAATAGATGATAACCCTCCCCCCCCCCCCCCCCCTGCACGAACAGCCCCTGAGGACCATTGTAATCCATCCTGAAGACAGAACCATTCCTATTGTCTGCTCCGAGGTCTTCCGTTCGCCGATTCGGACTCATCAGGGAGACACGGCTGATTGTGTCTGTGCTCCCTTGGCATCGAAGGGAGACATACCAGTCTACAACTCTGTGGTATTCTCACTGCCAAGGGTTCAGAAACGGAATCTGACAGCACCGCAAAGCAACCAGTGAAGGGTTGAAAAGTATGTGTGTGTGTTGTGTGTGTGTGTGTGTGTGTGTGTGTGTGTGTGTGTGTGTGTGTGTGTGTGTGTGTGTGTGTGGGTGTGTGTGGTTGGTGTGCATCTATGTGTGTACAAAGATAGTAGAGATGGACAGACAGACAAATATAAACATTACCGGATCGTTCGTCAACAATAAAGTGTGATCTCAAAAGTGCTAAGACTTCATTATCTCTCAAAGCGATTATCACCTCTCTCTCTCTCTCTCTCTCTCTCTCTCTCTCTCTCGTCGTTTTTTGTACCCCTTCCCGTTTCGTGTATTGCTTGGGCGTGTTCCTTGGTGGTTTGTGCTACGACACAGTGGCAATCCTCAGCTGACTGGGGATGGACTAAGAGCAGGACATTGAAATAACAACCACGTTGTTAAAAAAAACACAATTAAAATAACATCAACTTTAAAACCGAACTCGGGTAAACGCTTTCACAGGATTTTCAGAATCTCAGTGATCTAATCTCATATTCAACTGTAATATTTCGATTGAAATAATCAATATCACAATAAATAAGTAACTGAGCCGTAAGGACCCCGTGCAGAAGAAAAGCGAAAGTAGGATACTGGTGTGTGTTCATCACCCAACTGTGCTTGTCTCTGTAGTTTTGTTGCCAACACATTTGGCGCGCCACAACGCTTAGTCAAGGGTCCTCTGCTGCTCTCCCTTCATATCCATGGTCTGCCTGCAGCCTTTAAAATACATTGTGACATGTTTGCTGATGACACAACACTTGACGCAAGTAAGTATAAAGCTCAGTAGGCACGTATTCATTTGAAAGAGAATGAACAATTTTTGTTATAATTATGGATGCAACTCGACCATATGGCTTTTCATCCTGCTAAAACTAAATTCATTTTGATTGGCAACAGGGCAAAAGCCGTCAAAAGCTTAGCCAAGATTTGCCAGTCCTTTGCATTGCCAACGAAGGAATAGTACGTTTCCACTCATGACTTGTTCGAAAACAAAACAAACAATCGAAAAATAATCTATCCCGTCCAGAGATCTTGCCACAAAGCCAAATCAGTTCAGAAAACAAGAATGACAAAAATAACAATAATAATGCGCTAGAAAACTGTTTACACCAATATTCACCCTAGTATTGATCATTGTTCTACATTCTTTGAATCAGCTGGAAAGAATTGCTTGAACCACGGACTAGCAGACAGAAAGGAGCTTTTAGAGTAGCGAATGACACTCCTTCCCCCTCTGGTACACTGACTGGGAACAGGCACGCCCGCTTCCACTGAAGTCCAAACCTTCGTACAATGAAGAACTCCTCATGCACAAAAAAAAAAAACAACAACAAAACAACAACAAAAACAAAAAAACCGCTCCATGGCAACGCTCCTTCCTTTTAATTTCAACGAATACATATTTATACTTAATGATTATCGAACATCACGTCCATCAAACATTTTAATCTCCTTTCCCAATGAAAATTCCATTCAAAACAAGCCTTGTTTGTGTTTGAGTCATTGACGAGAGTGATGAAAGTAAAAAAAGGAAGGAAGCGCGCGCGTGTGTGTGTGTGTGTGGGGGGTGAATAAAATATCAGTAGGTCCAAGTTCTGTCTTTATACCTACATGATGAATCTATCCAATCTGACCCTGCCTTATCCAATGATGATATATGCTGATCAAAATTCAGTGCGTTTCTTCTTCTGTTCTACTGTCTAGCATTCCATGCCGTCTTTCCCCCGCTGCCCCTATTCCCCTCCCTTCCCCTGTTCCTCCCCCCCCCCCCCCCCCCCCTCCCCAACACTATCCAGACAAACATTCCCTCCGTCTTTTTGTCTCATGATGTATATAAACATTCTGTTTCCATGCGGTATACATTTGCTACGTATTTTTTTCTTTCTTGGGGGGAGGGGGGGAAGGGGGTGGGGGGATTTTGGCTCTGAGGTCTGGATGTGAAAAAAGCATTTATGCTTGTTGTATTTCCCTTCATAAACTGATACTCTCTCTCTCTCTCTCTCTCTCTCTCTCTCTCTCTCTCTCTCTCTCTCTCTCTCTCTCTCTCTCTCACGGTCACCCATTCCAGCTCCACCCAAACCCTATCCCACCCCTCTCTCTCTCTCTCTTTCTCTCTCTGCCCACTCTCCCTCTCTCTCTGTCTGTGCGCGCGCGCGCTCTGTGTGTGTGTGTCACCCATTCCAGCTCCACCCAACCCTATGTGTGTGTGTGTGTCTGTAAGTGTTCTCTCTGCCCTCTGAGAGTGCGCGCACGTTTGTGCGTTCCTGTGTGTGTGTGTGTGTGTGCGTGTGTGTGTGTGTGTGTGTGTGTGTGTGTGTGTGTGTGTGTGTGTGTGTGTGTGTGCGCACGTTTGTGCGTGTGTGTGTGTGCGCGCGCGTGTGTAAATATGTGTGTGTGTGTGTGTGTGTGTGTGTGTGTGTGTGTGTGTGTGTGTGTGTGTGTGTGTGCGTGTGTGTGTGCGTACGTGCGTGCGTGTGTGTGCGTACATGTGTGCGTGCGTGCGTGTGCGTGCGTGTGTCCGTGTGTGTGTGTGTGTGTGTGTGTGTGTGTGGTGTGTGTGTATGTGTGCGCGCGTGCGTGCGCACGCGTGCGGTGCGGTGCGCATGTTTATAGAGGCAGGCAGTCCGACAGACGCCGCAGACACAAACATGCAAACTTTGACAACACAGACGGGTATTCTTCATGAACGCCAAGTTTCCGACCTCTCACTCCGGACAAAATCGCCTGCTGACCGCTGCAGGTACACACAGTAGCACTGTCCTTGCCACCTCTAAAGACCAGATGACCAGCTCACCCAACACGCAAACACACACACACACACACACACACACACACACACACACACACACACACACACACACACTGAATACGAGGCATGATTTTTGCTCTGCGTGCTCTCTTCATCTGCCTGGCCCTCCGAATACCATCAGCAAACAGACAGAAAAACAGACAGACACCAAGAAAACAGACAAGCCAACCAACGTGTTGGTACTTACCCACTTTCCAGAGACACGTCGGGGAAACAGAATTCTTGGCGTATGAGCGCCTGAAACAGAGTGTAAGCGGGTATTGTTACATCTTGGAACATTTCCTTGATAGAAAAATAAATAAATAAATAAAACAAGAAGACAAAGAAAGCAAACACAAAAAAAAAATGAAAGCACAGAAGGAATGAGAGAAGGAAGGAAGAGAAGAAGAGAGGGAGGAAAGAAGTGTGAAACGATGGAAAAAAAAAAAAAAGATGCAAAGCATATAAACGTACTCCCAATTTATCCTGAATACGCATGATATATTCCATAAAGAGTAAAAAACCGTCATGGGCTGGTGTAACCGTTAGTAATGGCTATTCTGGTAAACACTGGCATCATCTGTGACCTATAATGAACATACTTACAAATTTTCAGAAAGATCGGCCAAAGAACTTCTGAGATTTTCCATCAAGAAGAAAACCATTATGGGCCGTTAGTACGGCTATAACGGTAAACTTAAACACCGGGCTCGGGCATCTCTGTGACCCATATGATGACATACCTACAATTTTCAGAAAGATCGGCCAAGTACTTTCTGAGATATTCCATTCAATATTCCATAAAAAAACAAAAACCGTTATGGGTCGTTACCGCCGTTAGTAACGGCCATAACGGTAAATTAAACGTCGGGCATGATCCGTGACCCATAATGAACATACCTACAAATTTTCAGAAAGATCGGCCAAGTACTTTCTCAAGCATTCCATAAAAAAGAAAAACTATTATGGGCCCGTAACAGCCGTCAGTACCGGCTACAACGGTAAACTAAAACGTCGGGCATCATCCGTCGCGCCCATAATAGACACACTACAAATTTCAGAAAGATCGGCCAAGTACTTTCTGAGATATTCCATAAAGAAGAAAAACCATTATGAGCCGATATAGCCGTTAGTAACGGCTATAACGATAAACTAAAACATCGGGCATCATCCGTAAGCCATAGTGAACATACCTGCTAATTTTCACAAAGATCGGCAACGTACTTTCTGAGATATTCCATAAAGAAGAAAAACCCTTACAGGCCGTTACAGCCATTAGTAACGGCTATATAACGTTAAACTAAAACATCGGGCATCATCCGTGACCCATAATGAAACATATCTGCTAATTTTCACAAAGATCAGCCAAGTACTTTCCCGAGATATTCCATGAAGAAGAAAAACCGTTACAGGTCGTTACAGCCGTTAGTAAAGACTATAACAGGGTAAACTAAACATCGGGCATCATCCGTGACCCATAATGAACATACCTGCTAATTTTCACAAAGATCGGCCAAGTACTTTCTGAGATATTCCATAAAGAAGAAAAAAACGTTACAGGCCGTTATAGCGTTAGTAACGGCTATAAACGGTAAACTAAAACATCGCTCATTATTCGTGGCCCATAATGAACATACCTACAAATTTTCAGAAAGATCGGCCAAGTACTTTCTGAGATATTCCATAAAGAAGAAAAACCGTTACAGGCCGTTACAGCCGTTAGTAACGGCTATAACGAGGTAAACTAAAACATCGGGCATCATCCGTGACCCATAATGAACGTACCTGCTCATTTTTACAAAGATCGGCCAAGTACTTTCTGAGATATTCCATAAAGAAGAAAAACGTTACAGGCCGTTACAGCCGTTAGTAACGGCTACAGCGGTAAACTAAAACATCGGGCATCATCCGTGGCCCATAATGAACATACCTACAAATTTTCAGAAAGATCGGCCCAGTAGTTTTGTCTGGAGCGAGTGGAACACATTTTGAAAAAGAGAGTGAGGAGAAAAAGAGGATTTACAGAACATGAAAAGAAATAAAAGAAAAGGAGAGGATGGGAGGGAGGGAAGAACAACAACTGGAAAAAAAAAAAAAAAGAAAAAAGCGACAGAGGAAAGAAAGAGAAAGAAAGGAGGGAAGGAAGGAAAAAAAAAAAAAAAAAAGAAGGAATACAAGAATAGAGGAAGAGGGAAAAGGGGATGAATAAAAGAATACAGGAAAGGAAGAAATGAAATACAAAGAGAAAGAAGGAAACGAAAGAATCGACCCAGGACACAAACAAGCGAATATTTCTATTCATTCATAACAAAGCCGGGAATAAAGACTGGAAGCATCCAAGGACATACTGTCTGACATATGTTGTGTGCAAAATCAATCTTTTAATTAAATTTCGATTAACCAGTGCTCAGGAGTCTGTTGGTTTGTTCATTTTCCCGTGAGTCTGTCAGCTTACTTACTTAGACGCTCCCGCGTCTTGCGACGCATAAGGCAGTCATCCTCAGCCAGTTTGCTAGTGTCACTCCATCCTCTGTCAACGAGTCTGAGGTCTCTCTCCACTGTCTGTCGCCAGCTCATCCTGGTTCGTCCTCTTTTTCCCTGGCCTGCTGGGGTCCATTTAATGGCCTGGTTTGCAGGTCTTGAAGAGGGTAATCTTAAGACATGACCCAGCCAGTGGAGGCGCCCGTCTGCAGACGATGGTTGAACACGGGGAGCTGTTTGGACCTCTCCCTGACCTCTTCATTTGGTATATGAGTCTGACCATTTGATGCCCAAGATCTGGACGAAGCCGTTCAGTTTTGGTGTGGATGTGGATCACACGCGGATGCAATGGGATGGAGTCTGGAGTCAGCGGAGCTCTGTGATCAACTGGTGGTCATGGGTCTGGCGTGAACAGGTTAGGCAAAACCAGGTCCTGTCATTCCACGCCCAGCCAGTCCCGGAGGACATCATCATCAGGGTCGACAAACAATATTATATTATAAATCTTTGGCAGTCATTGGGATGCCGTTGATGCAGAATGCCTCAACTTCCGGTCGGAAAAAAAAAAGCGGACGGAAACTGCACAGAGGCTGTGGCTGTGACCTGCCCCCCATTTACAAGAGTGTGCTGACACACCAATCACTCCACCAGAGAGGACAACTCAGAGGGCACCAACACCCACCACAACTACCAGTCAGTCTGGGCTGATGAAAGTAGCTGGCCGAAAATTTCCCCTCTGGTAAATTTCATTAGACTCTTGAGTCAAAACACACAGAAACACGAAAACTGCACTACTAAATGCTGCGTGAAGAATAATTAAACAGCAGCAATGGTCAAAATATACCAACGTTGAACGTTAACTACACCACACTACACTGAAACTAAAACAAAAAAAAATCCAAATAAAAGAATCGCACTACACTTAAGGAAGTGAAAATAAAACCAGGAAGTTAATCAAAATGCAAAGAACAAAAAAACGCACCACCCCCTCTAGTTCCCTGTGATGAAATAGTCAGCCGCTCAAAGCTACAAACGAATGCGACATACTGCACAAAGTCGCCCAGTACTCACAAATGTCCATCTTAAGGTCACAGAACGAACAAGGATACATGCTCCGCCGCTTAACAGACTGTTCCTAGCTTGTTCTTATACCCTGTGACCGACACATGCGTACAGAAACAACAATTACAGAAATGAACAAACACACAGAAATAGCTATTATAGAAATGAACAAACACACAGGAACACAATGATAGAAATGAACAAAGACACAGAAAAACAACAATTATAGAAATGAACAAACACACAGAAACAACAATTACAGAAATGAACAAAGACACAGAAACAACAATTACAGAAATGAACAAAGACACAGAAACAACAATTACAGAAATGAACAAAGACACAGAAACAACAATTACAGAAATGAACAAAGACACAGAAACAACAATTAGGAACACAGGACATGATAGAAATGAACAAAGACACAGAAACAAACAATTATAGAAATGAACAAACACACAGAAACAACAATTACAGAAATGAACAAAGACACCAGGAACAACAATGATAGAAATGAACAAAGACACAGAAACAACAATTATAGAAATGAACACAAACACACAGAAACAACAATTACAGAAATGAACAAAGACACACAAACAACAATTACAGAAATGAACAAAGACACAGAAACAAC
>JADBJO010000292.1:813649-826055 GCA_016801955.1 Conus betulinus
GTCCTAAGCTCATGTAAAGTGGCCTGGCTCAAGGAAGGTACACATGGAGGCACAACCAAGTGCTCAAAGAGATTGTACAAGTAGTCTGGGCTAGTAACAACACCACAAAATGGAAAATCAGGACTCCAAAAGCACCCGCAACATTCTTCACGGCAGGAGGCAGCAAATCATGGCCAAGAACAACAATGCCACTCGGAACATGCAGGCAGAGTCTGCTGGACGGGGCAGATGACTGGGAGTGCACTGCAGACCTCCCAGAATGGAAGAGTCACCCAGAGATCATCAGCAAGAGTGGCATGAGACCAGACATAGTAGTCCACTCTCAGTCAACTAAACAGCTGATCATGATCGAGCTCACGGTGCCATATGAGAACAGAATGGAGGCAGCTCAAATCTACAAGACTCAAAAGTATGCTGATCTGGCAAACAGCCTGAGGAGAGAAGGCTATCAGGTCAAAGTCCTCACTGCAGAAATTGGAGCTAGAGGGTTTGTAGGAACGTCTGCATACAGCCTCATGAAACAGCTCTCAGTTGCAGGGAGGGAATAAACCAGAGCCCTGAAAGCAATGGCAGAAGCGCAGAGAGGTGTTCAAGCTGGATCTGGTCAAGGAGGAACAAAAGTGAACTTCATAAGGCTTAACTTTCCTACAAATATCAGGTGTCCCAGTGGCTCAGTGGTTTTGAGTGCGAATCATTAAGTGGAAAATGAGCATGTCCAGAGGGTCATGGGTTCTAATCCCAGCCATGCTCGTCCCAAAGATGGGAAAAAAAAAAGGGCAGCAGAGGGACATACGGAGTCATGAACCGGGTGTGGCCCCAACCCACCTAGAGTGTCGGGAGATAAGGGCGAAAACACTTGCTTGAAGGGGGCTTCTCTTCTGAGGACTCTCTGCTGCCACACTCTCCACGAATTTCTTTCTACTCTACCCAGCAAATTTTGCCGTTCTTAGGTGGAAAAGTCTGGCCAGTGTAGAACCCCGTCTAGAGAACATTCCCCCGGATACTTCGCCTGTGTATGACTGGTCAAGATGCACTCCTGTTCCAAGTGTATCCCTGAGACAAAATAGTTAAAAAAAATTAACCTCTCCTTGGTTAGACTTAGCTTGCCAAGATATACCCCCTATCATGTACACCCTTGGTCCTGACTCTGATCTCACTTTGAAACGCCACATGGCCAAACTTTACCCATCCTCCTATCTTGAACTCCGTCGCATCAGCTCTCTATCTGACCTATACATACAGAGCAGACCACACAAAAAACATTAGTGTCTTTCTGCATCCTGTCAAGATAAGATTACTGTAATGCTCTTCCGCTAGGTGGACTCGCAGCCCTACTCCAGCCGCTTTGACATGTTCAAAACCCAGCCGCACTGTTAATCTCTAAGGCACCCAAATGACATCATACATAGCTCTAAATGAACAAATCACATTGGCTCAAAATCGAGCATAGGATTCAGTAGAAAAAAAAAAAAGAAAACCTGCCTCTGTTCTAACATTGTCCCACACAAAGCGCATGTCTTACGTCCATCTTTGAGATGTACATTCCTGCCCGTTCCCTCCGTTCTTCCTCTCAATCGAATATTTCTGATTTCCTTCAAAAATACCGAACGGCGGCACACTTCCAGAGCGTTCTTATTCTCTGCGGCGGCATTCTGGAATTCACGATCTTACCCACTGCGTCTTGCCCCTTTCTTCCCACCCTTACCCACTGCGTGTTGCCCCTTTTCTTCCCGCCCTTACCCACTGCGTCTTGCCCCTTTCTTCCCGCCCTTACCCACTGCGTCTTGCCCCTTTCTTCCCGCCCTTACCCACTGCGTCTTGCCCCTTTCTTCCCACCCTTACCCACTGCGTGTTGCCCCTTTCTTCCCGCCCTTACCCACTGCGTCTTTGCCCTTTCTTCCCACCCTTACCCACTGCGTGTTGCCCCTTTCTTCCCGCCCCCTTACCCACTGCGTCTTGCCCCTTTCTTCCCACCCTTACCCACTGCGTGTTGCCCCTTTCTTCCCGCCCTTACAAGTCGACACACTAAAACTTGTTTGTTCAAACGCCAGTTGCAGGACGCCACCTGAAATTGGCTGAATTGATACCTGTCTGTCACTCGCACACATTCCTTCGTGCACGAATGCACTGTTCACCTGTGTTACGCTGGTGTGTGTGTGTGTGTGTGTGTGTGTGTGTGTGTGTGTGTGGTGTGTGTGTGTGTGCGCGTGCATCCGTGCGCGCGCGCGTGCGTGTGTGTGTGTGCGCGCGCGCGCGGATGTGCGTGTGTGCGTGCGCGAGCGAGCAAGCGAGAGAGAGAGAGAGAGAGAGAGAGAGAGGAAGAGAGAGAGAGTGAGAGAGAGAGAGAGAGAGAGAGAGAGAGAGAGAGAGAGAGTGTGTGTGTGTGTGTGTGTGTGTGTGTGTGTGTGTGTGTGTGTGTGCACGCGCACTCACGAATGAATCACTATTCGCTGCTTTTGTGTGTGCGTGCGTACATGCGCGCGCGCGTGTGTTTTGTGCGCGCGCGCTCTTCATGTCTTAGATATTAATTTGTTAAAATTTGTAAACCGCACAGTAGCCTCGCTTGCCCGGACAGGCGCTATATTCTTCTCCTTCTTCTCCTTCCACTTCTCCTTCCTCTTCTCCTTCTTCTTCTTCTTCTTCTCTTCTCCTTCTTCTCCCTCTTCTTCTCCTACTTCTTCTTCTCCTCCTCGTTCTCCTTCCTCTTCTTCTCCTCCTCCTCCTCCTTCTCCTCCTCCTCCTCCTCCTCCTTCTTCTTCTCCTCTTCTTCTCCTTCTTCTTCTCCTTTTTCTTCTTCTTCTTAAGTTGTTTGGATGGAAGCTATATTATCTTCATTATTATACATTCAAAGTCGCAGACACTGCGCTTTCTCTGCCGGATGGTCTGGCTAAGACGGGGACGGCATTCGGATGTGGATGTTTTTAGCCAGGCTGTTCAATCAGCCAGACCACTAAAGAGAAATATGAACTTTACAGTAAGTAGGCGGGAGGGGGGGGGGGGAGGGGGAGTGAAAGCGGGCCAGATAGACATGCATAAAAGGAGGGGGAGAGAGAGAGGGGGGGGGAGAGACAGGGGGGAGAGAGAGAAAGGGGGGGGGGGGGGAGAGAGAGAGAGAGAGAGAGAGAGAGAGAGAGAGAGAGAGAGAGAGAGAGAAAATAATAATCTTTTATGCTCCCCAACGTAAAGCAGAGCAATAAAGGCAAAGCGGCTGCTACACATAACAATTTGATTCACTGTGTGTGTGTGTGTGTGTGTGTGTGTGTGTGTGTGTGTGTGTGTGTGTGTGTGTGTGTGTGTGTGTGTGTGCGCGCGTGCTTGTGTGTGTGCGTGTGTGTGTGTGGCGGTGTGTGTGTGTGTGTGTGTGTGTGTGTGTGTGTGTGTGTGTGTGTGTGTGTTGTGTGTGTGGTGTGTATGTGTGTGTGTGTGTGTGTGTGTGTGTGTGTGTGTGTGTGTGTGTGTGTGTGTGTGTGTGTGTGTGTGTGTGTGTGTGTGTGTGTGTGTGTGTGTGTGTGTGTGTGTGTGTGTGTGGTGTGTGTGTGTGTGTGTGTGTGTTGTGTTGTGTGTGTGTGTGTGTGTGTGTGTGTGTGTGAGAGAGAGAGAGAGAGAGAGAGAGAGAGAGGAGAGAGAGAGAGAGAGATGAAGCGATGTTTTGCACGAGAAACAGGATAAACAGACACATACAAAGACATCAGACACATATGCAAGAGCATACACAAGCAAACATACACACACGTAGATGCGCGCGCGCCTCAGACGCGCACGCACACATACACATAAACAGATAATTATGGTGGCTCAGGAGGAGAGAAACAGAAACAGATACGAAAAAAAAACTTACAGAAGACAAAAATAATGGAGATGGAAAGAGGACAAAACAGAAAAAAAAAAAAACTCCAGCCCCTCCCCCTTTCAACAACGTTTTGAAACAATTAAAGGTTCCAATACAGTGCTCAAAACCATCTAATCTCACCTCCAGTCCTGACAATTTTGTGACCGACTGAATTTAAGGCCACCTACAAACCATACTCACTTGCTTGCAATGCTTCTAATCCCCAGCCCAAATTTCGGTCAAGTGGGTGCTGACCATTAGCGGACAAAATCTCTTACTCCCTTCCAGATAGTCTCTTGAGGGCATGCACACGCACGCGCGCGCGCGCGCGCGCACACACATACACACACACACAGAGTGAAGGACGCACGCACGCATACACGCATGCACACACACACACACACACACACACACACACACACACACACACACACACACACACACACCACGACAGAAACGTGCAAGCAAGCACTACGCGCGTGTGCGCGCACGCACACACAACACACACTGATTGAAACCATTCATTGTTCTGCCCCCCCCCCCCCCCCCCCCACACACTTACTCTCTCTATCACACACACACACACACACACACACACACACACACACACACACACACACACACAGAGGCACACACACAGAGGCACACACACACACACACACACACACACACACACACACACACACACACACACACACACACACACACACACACACACTTGGCGACCCTCTGTTCCTTTGTGTGGACGTTCTAATAGCGATGCTCCGGGGTTATCCTCTAATCACGGGGCCGGGTCCATCCCACCAGAAACGCCCCATCCCCCCCAGGCCCGCCCCTTGTCTTCTTCCCACAGACCACCCTCACTGGTGGGCTCTTCTGACGTCAACCAGCCACAGCATTTAGACCATACTCCGCGGTAGGCTTAGCAGCGTCGGACTCTTCTTAAATAGCGCCAGTAATTAGAACACAGAGCAGAAACAAATGGCTGAGTCTCTTAGATAGTGCAAGCGTTCGGAGAAGAAAAAAAGAAAAAAAAAAAAAAAACAAACAACAACAACAACAACAACAAAACGAGTTTTAAAAACGCCCGCGTCTTTTAAAGGGCACCGACGTTTTTGGAGAACACGCCAGGGTGCAAATGGCTGATTCTTTTGAATGGCGTCAACAATTCGAGAGCACGTTAATATGCGGATGGCTGAATCTTTTCTTTCAGTGCCAAGATCATCAGTGAACAAACGGCTGAGTCTTTTAAATCACGCCGACATTTTAGAGAATGGTTGAACCTTTTAAAACAGAGCACATATCTACTGGAAGAGAGCCCACCGGTGTTAAAAACGGCGGAATCGTTGAAATAACACCAACGTTCAGTAAAGCAGAGCGGGGTGTTCAGTTGGCCGAATCTTTTAAACAGCGTCAGCATTTGGGAAACCCCATCAGCATCCAAATGGTATCATCTGTTAGATAATGCCAACACTTCAGAGACAACCCATCAGTGTGCAGATGGCATAATCTGTTAAAATAGCGCCGACATTTTAGAAAACCCATCTGTGTGCAGATGGTTTAATTTGCTAAATAACGCCAACACTTTAGAAAACCCATCAGTGTGCAGATGGCATAATCTGTTGAATAGCGCCAACACACTTAAGACAACCCATCAGTGTGCAGATGGCACGATCTGTTATATGGCCCCAACACTTTAGAAAACCCATCATTGTGCAGATGGCATGATCTGTTAAATAGCCCCAACACTTCAGACAACCCATCAGTGTGCAGATGGCATGATCTGTTAAAATAGCGCCGACACTTTAAAAAAAACCCACATCAATGTGCAGATGGCCTAATAATAAAAACCTACACTTCAGAGAACCCATCAGTGTGCAGATGGCACGATCTGTTAAATAGCCCCAACACTTTAGACACCACATCAGTGTGCAGATGGCATTATCTGTTAAATAGCCCCAACGCTTCAGACAATCCATCAGTGTGCAGATGGCATGATCTGTTAAATAGCCCCAACACTTTAGAAAACCCATCAGTGTGCAGATGGCATGATCTGTTAAATAGCCCCAACACTTTAGAGAAAACCCATCAGTGTGCAGATGGCATGATCTGTTAAATAGCCCCAACACTTTAGAAAACCCATCAGTGTGCAGATGGCATGATCTGTTAAATAGCCCCAACACTTTAGAAAACCCATCAGTGTGCAGATGGCATGATCTGTTAAATAGCCCCAACACTTCAGACACCACACCAGTGTGCGAATGGCATGGTCTATTAAACAGCGCCAACATTTTAGAGAACAGATTTGTCCACAGAGGGCAGTCTTTACACGGCGCCTTAATGCCAGAGAAACACATCAGTGCGCTTATGCGGAAACATTTTAAAGAGAGCACCGATACTTAGAGAACTCAGTGTGCGTGTCTGCTGACCGACAATGGAGGCCAACATCTACAGGATACAGAAGCGTGCAAATGGTCGAATCTTCTGACTTAAAAACACCACATATACAAAATACGGCATCATATAAAACGACTGAATTAGTGAATAAGCAGCAAGCGAAAGACTGTCTTTTAAAAACAAAAACAAAAAAAAACAAACAAAACGTCAATACAATGTATCCCTTTGTTGATCACTGCTTTTCCAAACTAAACCTCTTCCCCAACCTGTATTCTGTTATCATGAAGAAAGTGTTCCACAAAGAGTTCACCAGATTCTTACGGTTGACTTTGTAGAAGAACCTGAACGCAAGAAATACCTCTGTCCAAAAGATATTTGATTTACGAAAAAGAAGAAAGCATTTCTGGTCTGTTTTTTTTTTTTTTCAAAACATCATTCTCTTGTCTCAAGTCCAGTCCAGTTCTCTGGTCTTGCCTTGCCCTGTCTTGTTCAGTTGTCTCATCTTCTCCTGTCTGGCTGCCTTGTCTGGCCCTGTCTAGTTCTCTTGCCTCATCTTATCCGGTCTAGTTCTCTTGTCTCGCTCCGTTCTATCTAGTTCTGCTGTCCCTCCCTGTTCTATCTAGATCTGCTGTCCCTCCCTGTGTTTTATCTAGTTCTCTGCTCTCTCTCCTCCCTGTTCTATCTAGTTCTGCTGTCTCTCCCTGTTCTATCTAGATCTGCTGTCTCTCCCTGTTCTATCTAGTTCTGCTGTCTCTCCCTGTTCTATCTAGTTCTGCTGTCTCTCCCTGTTCTATCTAGATCTGCTGTCTCTCCCTGTTCTATCTAGTTCTGCTGTCTCTCTCCCTGTTCTATCTAGTTCTGCTGTCTCTCCCTGTTCTATCTAGTTCTGCTGTCTCCCTGTTCCCTGTTCTATCTCCCTGTTCTGTTCTGCTGTCTCTCCCTGTTCTATCTAGTTCTGCTCTCTCTCCCTGTTCTATCTAGTTCTGCTCTCTCTCCCTGTTCTATCTAGTTCTGCTATCTCTCCCTGTTCTAGTTCTATCTAGTTCTGCTGTCTCTCCCTTTCTATCTAGTTCTGCTCTCTCTCCCTGTTCTATCTAGTCTCTGCTGTTCTATCTAGTCTCTGTCCCTCCTGTTCTATCTAGTTCTGCTGTCTCTCTCCCTTTTCTGTTCAGTTTGCTGCTGTCTCTCCCTGCTCTGTCTAGTTCTGCTCTCTCTCCCCGTTCTATCTAGTTCTGCTGTCTCTCCCTGTTCTATCTAGTTCTGCTGTCTCTCTCCCTGTTCTATCTAGTTCTGCTGTCTCTCCCTTTTCTGTTCAGTTCTGCTGTCTCTCCCTGCTCTGTCTAGTTCTGCTCTCTCTCCCCTGTTCTATCTAGTTCTGCTGTCTCTCCCTGTTCTATCTAGCTCTGTTGTCTCTCCCTGTCCTATCTAGGTCTGCTATCTCTTCCTGTTCTATCTAGTTCTGCTGTCCTCTCCCTGTTCTATTTAGTTCTGCTGTGTCCCTTTCGATCTAGTTCTGCGATCTGTTCTGCTGTCTCTCCCTGTTGTTCTATCTAGTTCTGCTGTCTGTCCCTGTTCTATCTAGTTCTGCTGTTTCACTCTCTATCTATCTAGTTCTGCTCTCTCCTCTCTCTCTCTCCTCTCTCTCCGTCTCTCTCCTCTCTTCTGTTCTATCTAGTTTCTGCAGTCTCTCTCTGTTCTATCTAGTTCTGCTGTCTCGCCCTTTTCTGTTCAGTTCAGCTGTTTCTAGTTCTGATAACTATCCCAGTTCTGACTAGCTCTGCTGTCTCTCCACGTTCCGTCTAGTTCTGCTGTCTATCTCTTCCTGCTGTCTAAGTTTTCTCTCTCTCTCTCTCTTCTCTCTCTCTCTGTCTCTCTCTCTCTCTCTCCCTCTCTCTCTCTCTCTAAGTTGTGTACATGTCTGTAATCTCACCCTGCTGTCTAGCTCTCCAGTGTCTCCCTGTTCCGCCAAGCTTTGTCCGCTTCCCGTGTTCTGTTTAGCTCAACTGTCTCTCCTGTTCTCCTCCTGGCCTTCTCTCTCTCTCATCTCTCTCTCTCTCTCGCTCTCTCGCTCTCTCTCTCTCTCTGTCTCTATCCAGTTTCTGCTCTCTCTCTCTCTCTCTCTCTCTCTCTCTCTCTCTCGCCAAATCCCAAAGCTCTTGTCTCGCCCTGTTCCGTGCCTTTTGTATAGAAGCCTGAACATAACCAGCAATCTCACGGGCTTATCCCTTAATAGCTGGCCTGAAGATAACCCCACGGAAACTCTTCAGCGTCTTTTTTCACTCTTCCTCTCCCTTCTCCCACTCTTTCTCCTCTCTCTCTCTCGCTCTCTCTCTCTCTCTCTCACACACTCTCTATCACACACACACACACACACACACACACACACACACACACACACACACGCACGCACGCACGCACGCACACACACACACACACAAACACACACACACGCACACCCTAAAACGCTTGAGGTCTTCTGACTTGGAAAACAGCGCCAGTATTCGGGGGGGGGGACCATCTAACCATGGACAAACGACAAACATCATGTTTTACACTTTCGGTAGAAGTGAGAGTGGGGTGGGTGGGTGGAAGAGAGGAGAGGGAGGGAGGGGGGAGGGTGAGGTAGGATGGCAGGTGTCATAAACACAGCCCGATTAACATCACGGAATGTCCACGTTTGGATAATAAACTTCGTTGCAATCTGATCTGGTGTGGTCTGATCAAGCATTCTTTGGAAATACTCCCCCCACCCACCCCCCACCCCTTTTTTTTTTTTTTTTTTGTTGTTTTTTTTTTTCTTTTCGTTCTTTTTATTTTTTCCTGTTGTGGTAGTCGTGGTCGTGGTTTGCTGTATGTTGTTGTTGTTCTCTTTAGGGACACAAAAATTCATGAGAAAACACACACACACACACACACACACACACAAAATGGACTGGCCCTTTCAGCTGAAAAATCGCACATGGTTCTGTTTCAATACTGGTTATGATCCTAATCCTCTGCCTTCATTTCAAATAGATGGATTGTGCCTTGAATATAAAAAAAGTCGTAAAATTTTTAGGAGTAAATTTAACTTCTAAATTGAGCTGGAATTATCACATACAAACTATTCTAACAAAAGCTAAGAAAACTTTAAATTTTTTGAAAATGGTGAGTCAACAACAGGCATGGTGGTAAAGACAGTAAAGTATTAACACATTTAGCTACTGCGCTTGTACGATCAAAATTATCCTATGCCCAGGAGACATTTTTTTTTTCAGCCCCAAAATGTTTAATTAAAAAGTTGCAGAGTATTGATAGTAAAGCTTACAAGATAGCTCTTGGCGTCCCGGGTTCATGCATCAACTTTAAGAACTTATATGGAGATCGGAATATTGCCTTTTGAAGAAAATATGAAACTTGCATGTGCAAAATATATTTTAAGAAGTCATACACAACAAAATCTTAATACCAGTGAAACTGAATTAAAATCAGAAATAAATTTTCCTAAACGGGCACAAAAAATCGATTCTCTAAAATCGATAGCCTCATACACATCTGACTTATTTACAAAAGCAGGCACTGCACCTCAAAACGTAGCTCCTCGGGTGTCTTTTAGCACTATCCCGGAATGGGAACTTAGTAGAGCAAATTATGACATAGACCATTGTGACGGGTCTCCGACGCTCCCCCTCGTTATTGAAATATGATTATCATATGCAGGGATGCAGGGGTTATAGACAGAAGTATTTACGCTTTCACAACCAAAAATGCGCTCTCGCATAGGCACATAATCAACTTTTATTTAACTTGACTCCGAGCCCCCCCACCCGTCACTACACAACACAATTATCTGTATCATACAACAATGTAAACACCATACAGACAATCTCATAAATCGCATCCCCTGTTCTTCAGTGATCCTTTACTTAACCAGGAAAGACAATATTTCACTATTACATTTGCACATTTATTTATAACTTAAGAACAAATAAAACGTCCATAACTTGCCAGCATTCCTTGGTTGACCGTCAGTTTCTCTCATCACACTGTGCGACCACGAGCTGAAGCTGCCACACTGTTGTGTCCTCCCGATTGGCCAAATCCCAGTTGGGGGACACTGGCAACGTAGCTTTAGTCGCACCCTCACACCGAGTCTTCCGGACTCCACCGCACTCCGCCCTCTCCACGGAAAGGGCTCCTGTCAGCCTCTCCCACAGGTCTTCTCTGGCTGCAAACACCCACCCGTTGTCTGGCAGCTCCCTGTCTAGGCTCCAACAGGCTAACACGTCTTCTTGCTGTCGACCGTCCCCACACGGGAGACAATTCTTCTCTCGTCGTCGGCTCCGAGGCTACAGCAACCTCCACTGTCTTACGTCCCCACCCAGGAGACAACGAGGCGACAGCAAACCTCTGCTTCTCGCTGTATTTTTCTTGAGCCCTCAGCAGAAAGACGGGCGAGTTCACTTTCCCTTAAAGTGAGTCACACACTTCCTCCTGGTTTTCCAGGCACCTTATATCCATTCTCAAAGAAGAGAACCCGAGTTTAACTGGTTCAACCAATGGAATCACTGGCACACACACATCACACGATTTGTACCAATAAATCCCCCAGTTATTTTTATTCCACCAATGGAATCACTAGTCACCTACACACACCCACACACACACCACAGCTGTTAGCACCAACAAGGACTTGGGTACCAAGTGGTTAATGCATAACCTCCTATTCAAACTCATGTTCCATTCCCCAAAGCTACCCATTATACTAACAGCCTGGACTTCTCTACCAGCCAGGACTGATGCTTTTCAAGTATTTGCTACCTCTACAGACGACAAGGTGCAAGTTACTCAATAGGCCGAAGCCTTCCATTCATTCCTCAGAACAACAAACGACTGAAGGGTCGCTGTACTCTGCCTGCAGGCTGGCGGTCGCCTACCCGGTGACGGTCACCTGACACGATTGCCTTCCTTTCAGCCCACTGGACAACCCAGTTAATAGCCAGTCTCAAGGTGGACACTCTTCTCTATCCAGGACCGGCAGGTCGGCAACTACTTGTCGCTATCCCTCGGACATGTGAAACACTTCCCAGTACTCTCCCCTCCTTCAGTAAACGCGACTCGGGGTATTCCCCTCTGGTGATGCCTGAATTCGCACACTTGAAGAACCCAAGGAACTTGCTCTCAACAACAGCAAAACTACCCTTAATTTGCCTAAATGCTCGAGAACATTCGGCCGACCCCACAATCCCAAAGCCACGATTCAAATTCAGGCGTGTGCCCCAACGTACGTAATATCAAAATCAAATTCAGGCGTGTGGCCACAATCTGCTCACAAGGTCTCACACACAATATGCAAAATCAAACATTTATCCTGATTTCACAACTTAAAGACATTTTCACACTTTACGAGCTGTGACAAAACAACATGAGCAAACAGATATCAACCAAAAAATCATAAATCATAACACGTGACCATGTACTCAACCCCGCCCCATAATGGGCAATGAACAAAAGCACCACTAATAGTAGACAATCAAAAAAAATGAAAAATCAGAACACGTGAGCACGTACTCGATCCCGCCCATAATGGGCAATGAACAAAAGCACACATATATTATCAATTAAGAAAAAAAAATGAAAATAGCACATGAACATAGACTCAACCCCACCCTATACTGGGCAAATACGATCAAAAGGAAACCACTATTTTGCTATTCCCACACTAGCGTAATTCACCAGCCACATAATTCGCCTAAAGCCCTCCGTTACGGGTGATTTCCCTCCATCTGGCTCACCCCACCAACACAACACCCCCGTAGGCATTGCTCGTACCATTGTCTTTACTGCTATTGTTTTCACACGACAACAGCAACACCCGAAAGGCATTACTCCTCCTCTTGACCTACTTCTACCCCTCTCAATCTTGACCGCCGTTTGTGGGCTCGCCAATAGTACCTGGGGCAGATAGTTTGCGCATTCCAGGCTTCACAAGAGAGTCAGCGCACCTTTCACAGATTTTAGTCCTTAAAGGAGCGCGTGAAAATCTGCGCGATCCTCTTCTAGCCTGTTTCGGCAAAATCACCTTGGCAATCAGTCCCCCCCTGACTTTCATTGCCTCAGGGTCTGTCGTGCGAAGATCACGTGAACTGGGCTGTCGCGCCCATTCACTTCCACGACGATCATCTCCCCTTTCTAAAATGT
>JADBJO010000293.1:0-10000 GCA_016801955.1 Conus betulinus
CATGTCCCCTATCCTTTATACCCTACAGAATGGTTTTTGAACCAGGACTCATGGCAAGATAAATGTCCACCCCGCCACTGTACGCTGTAGCGTAATCTTGGCCAGGGAGTCATGGTCAGATGCATGTCCATCCTCCCAGAACCCTGTAGGATAGTGTCGGACTGACTGTCATGGTAAGATGAATGTCAAGCCTCCAGAGTATCCTGTAAGATGGTCTTGAAGTGGGAATAATGGCGAGGTACATGTCCACTCTCAGGTATACTCTGTGGGGTGGTCGTGGTGGGGAAGTCATGGTGAGATACATTGTCCACCCTCCACTGCACCCTGTAGGGTGGTCTTGATGTGGGAATCATGGCGAAATGCACGTCAACTATCCGCTGCACCCTGTAGGGTGGTCTTGATGTGGGAATCATGGCGAAATACACATCAACTATCCGCTGCACCCTGTAGGGTGGTCTTGATGTGGGAATCATGGCGAAATACACGTCAACTATCCGCTGCACCCTGTAGGGTGGTCTTGATGTGGGAATCATGGCGAAATACACGTCAACTATCGCTGCACCCTGTGGGGTGGTCTTGATGTGGGAATCATGGTGAAATACACGTCAACTATCCGCTGCACCCTGTAGGATGGTCTTGATGTGGGAATCATGGCGAAATGCACGTCAACTATCCGCTGTACTCTGCAGGATGGTCTCGGTGAACCGGGAGTCATGGCGAGGTACATGTCCCACCCGTATCCTGCAGAATGGTTTTGGACAGACAATCAGGGTGAAATGCATGTCTACCCTGCATTGTCTGTACCCTGTGGGCTGGTCTTGGACGGAGAGCCAAGGACAGATACATGTCCCACCACCACTGCATCCTGCAGGGAGGTTTTGGACAGCAAGTCATGGAGAGATTCATGTCTATCTTCTTCTGCATATGAGTGTACGTGTGTGCGTGCGTGTGTGTATGGGCGTGTGTTTACGCGCGCGGCTTCGTGTCCGTGCGCATATGCACATATGCATGCTCATATGCATAGATGCAAGCATGCAATGCAGTTTACTGCAATGTGTATGCCAAACCAGTACAAGCTAGACTGAAGCAAGTGGTCAGCACCAATCGTCACTGGTGACAACCTTCCAGCTGACGCGACAAATTTTTGTTGGTGACATTTTACGGGGCCTTAGTGGAGTTTGGAATATGCCAATCTGATCAGAAGTAAGCGTGAACTTTTTATAGGGTAGGAGAATGCGTGTGTAACATGGAACTGAAGTTCTCCTCTCTCAATTTTTTTTTTTCCTCTCAATTTCTGATCTTTGCCAAATCATTACTATAATGATGAAGAATTGTTAACCTGCACTTGTTTTCCCCCCTACTTAATTGTTCAGCATTATACTGTTTGGTCAATCAGTGGGTGATTGCATCTCTTACGAGATCCAAGGAAAGGTTGTTCTGCACAATTCTTAGCCGCTGACAATGCTTGGGTTTATTGAACAGCAGAGCTGACCACTCAGACTGTTCCGTATCTTTTGATCTCCCTTGCATCCTTAGATGGATCCTCAAGCATAGGCTCAAAGATTGTCCCTTACATTTTTTTTATACTGTTTGCGTAATATTTTTAGTTTTCAACAACTTTTTTCCTCTCCAACTTTCGTTTTGTTTAATTCTACTACCTTTCGCTGGCTGCTTTGGGGGGTGCTGTTGGATTCTTTTTCGAACCCTTGGTGGTCGGAACACCACAGAATTATGGACTGTGGTGTGTCTCTATCTGACGCCAAGAGCACAGACACAATCAGCCGTGTCTCCCTGATGAGTCCGATCCAGCGGACGAAAGGCCTCGGAGCAGGCGACACATATAGATCTGTCTTCGGGAGGGATTGCGATAGTTTCCTCAAACAGCTAGTGAAGGGGTTTTCATATTTATGATATACATTTTCCCATTTATTTCATCTTCAAATATATATATAGAGAGAGAGAGAGAGAGAGATTGGGGTCACGCGTACATATGTGTGTATGCATTTTCAAACTTCACGATTTATAAGAACTGACAACAAAGTAGTTCTAAAATGTTTAATATCCCAGGAAATAACAGCTGTCACGGCAACACATCAAAACTCAGCATGAAAGTATGTAATTAAAATAATTCGTTGGTCTGCAAATAAAGATACACTGGAGAACATTCGCATGCGCCAGCCACACACACATACGCGCGCGCGCGCAGCGCCTGCACACACACAGACTTGACCACACACACACACACATAAATGCAGGGATGCCTGCATGCGTGTACGCATTTAGAGAGAGAGAGAAAATCTCGAGTCTTGTGTCTCATACTCTTTCGCTCGTGAAGAAGCATAACCTTTTTCCACGATACTGTATATGTTCATTAAGAAAAGCCAACATATTGAAAGACATTGAAACTTTGAAAATAAAAAAAAAATCAAAATCGTGTAATTTAGAAAAAAAAACATCCTTGGTCAAGTCAAGAAACAGACTCGCACAAAAGAAACAGGCAGATAACATCATCATCGAATGGACAGCAGCTGCTGAGCAGTTATTACTGTGACACACATACAGGCTAGTAGGTCCTGGGCTCGATTCCCATCAAAAGCATTTATTTATAGGATTTTTTTTCAGCCCGACTTACTCCTACCCACGGTTGAGTATGTCTTGTTTTCAAATGGGAAGACTAAAACCACACAGTCGGACATCATCCTCTTGACGGTCACGTCTCTGTGAGTGTCGCTCGAATATCCTGGCCACCACTGCAGGGGTTTGTATCTCTCGGGCCTGGTTGAAGTATTATGACATGGAGTGTACAGCACAGCCTCGTCATATGGTTTCAAGACCGGAACGGAACTCTGTGGCATCATCCTCATCCTCATCGATCAACCTGGAAAAAATATCTCCAATTATGTGGACCTACATGCTCTGGTTTCGTGGTGATCTCCATTTCGATTTCTTCTCCACGCCCGTACCTGTGTGAGGTTGTGTCCACGTTATCAGTAAGTTCATAGAATTTATCTGTGGATGGCCCTGGGGCTCTCTCTCTCTCTCTCTCTCTCTCTCTCTCTCTCTGGAGGGGGACACTCACCCATGCTGGCTCAGCCACCAAGCAGCTAATGTCGTCAGAAAGGGACTCAGCTGTGGCGTCCTGCATACTTTGGATCAGACCAGACACCACTGAACATGACCCAAAGTAATTCTGCAGCAGTGCAGTGACTCCTCTGAGGGGTCGTCCTACAACAGACTGATGCAGGTTGCTCACTGTGGGCTGTGATGCAGCGGCTGCGACTGGACAGCTTGGGTGCGGCTGTGTAAGGGGGAGCCGGAATGAGCGGCATGGAGTGCTGCCGCGGAGCGGGCATGGAAGATGTGTCAACAACAGCAGCAACAAAACACAGGTACACGCACACTCACCACCGTGTATGTAATGGACAGATACGCAGTTGTGCATGGACGCACACGCGCGCGCGCGCACACATACACACTCACACATACATATACACACACACACACACACTCTCTCTCTCTCTCTGACTCAGCTCTTACACACACACACACACACACACACACACACACACACACACACACACACGCACTCGCACACACATACACACACTGTTCATCTTACAGCACAGCACAACCCTTCCCCCCACGGTTTTTTCTCAGCGGATGACGCCTGCGGCGAGTCACAATGTATGGCACGGCAGGACCGAACCACTGCCTTCCCCACCCTGGCCCATGTTCCACACAACTCGTCAGCGCAGGCCACGTCACACGCTGAGCACCGGCTCCCGTTCTCACCCGAATCCCAAGACTCCCAGTCTTGTAGCGTCTGTGGTAGTTCCCTCCCTTGTGTTTCCGGGAGGAACCGGAAGAGGAAGATCACAATGAGGCACAAAATTCCGGTGATGGCGCCAGGAAGCCAGACAATGACTTCAGACTGGAAAACAAGCAAACAAACGTAGTGATACTGGGTTCAACTTAGAAACGAAAGCATACTGAAAGAAGCCAAAAATCAAACAATCAGTAGAACAAACAAGCATCAAAACGGCAAAATCAGTGATTCAGTGCTATCAAGACACTATGAACGTTGATTTTTTTTTTTATTTATTAAACTCATGATCGTTGTTGTTCTCTTGTAAAATAACTAACCTTTAACAAAGTCCGTGACGTAATCCTCTTCAGTCACACTTTAGATCACTTCGAATGTTCATCTCTTATCCTCCTGCCCTCCCTCATGCGCCCACCCCCCCCCCCTTAACGATCCTTTTTCCTCCTACTGACGATCCAACTCTCTCCTCCTCCTCTCCTACATCCTGCATTTGGAATTTCTTAATGATAACATTCCAGTGGTGAAAATCATGCTTTCAGATGTTACGGAACATTAAACTGAATTTCTCCGATGAGAAATAAAAACAAATATTGCAAGTATTTCTTGAAAAAAAAATCACTCAACTTTTACACTTAATATACCTAATAGGGCACAGAAACACACGTATGCATATGCACCCCCCCCCCTCCACAGAAACACACACACACACACACACACACACACACAACACACACACACACACACAGAGAAACACACGCGCACACACACACACACACACACACACACACACACACACACACACACACACGCACACACACACGGAGTAAAGCATTACATAGATTACCGAGTTGGCTTTCTCGACTCAGATAGTACTGAGAAGTCAAACTGGACTCAAACTGCCTTCAAACAGCGTCAAAGCCTACAGAAGTCTAGATACTCTTTTGTGTAGACGTCATGCTATTCAACAGCCCAAACAAAATGGCGCATGATCTCCTGGTGCGTCTGTTTGTTGTGCTTTTCAATCGAACTGTGCTTTTCATGATAAACAAACGTGATTTCTCTCTCTCTCTCTCTCTCTCTCTCTCTCCTCTCTCTCTCTCTCACTCTCACACACACACACATCTCTCTTGAAATAGGTCAACCGACTTTAAAAATACATTCTTTATTAATGGAATGTAGCCAAACTTAACTCTAAAATAACAAGATTTTAACCCTAGCCCTTTGCTTTATCTGGCTAGCTTTCACCTTTGACGGCCTTTAAAGAAAAATTTGATTTTCCCCGGAGAGATCAGCTTCAACATACATGTATTTATGTCAGCAACTACTTAGATGGCACATTCTAATAACATTTCAAACAGCAATAATATGCCAGGATCTGTGCCAGAAAAGTGCTTCTCCGAAAAATCGCCCTACATTTCTGTGTTCTGGAAAGTTTCATTCATACACACAAACACACACACTCACTAACATACGCACACGCAAGCACACATATACTAACACACACATACACTAAACACACACACTTAAACATACACACACACACACACACACACACACACACACACACACACACACACACACACACACACACACACTAATACACACACACACACACACACACTAATATACACACACAGACACCCACTAACACACACACTTACTGTAGCAATACACCTCACACAACACATATACTAACATACACACACACTATATATATATATATATATATATATATATATATATAGTGTGTGTGTATGTTAGTCGTTTGTTGATATATATATATATATATATATATATATATATATATATATATATATATATATATATATATCAACAAACGACTGAACCGGATACAAGCCAGCCCCAGTGGCAAACACACCCCATCAACGTGACGATCTGACAAAAGCTCATTCGTTATAACTCGTGCCGAACGTATTCGTGCTAGTTGTGTGACACTGTCACAAGTGATTCACGTCATTAATCACCCTGTCAAACAGGTCCAGCTCACAAGCGGGTCAGCTCAAAACCATAATCCACCGGTCATGCGTGACACCATGTGCGTGTCGACGAAAGAATGCTTCCTATTTTGGAGCCAAACTACTGTGACGTGCACGTGTGTGTGTGTGTGTGTGTGTGTGTGTGTGTGTGTGTGTGTGTGTGTGTGTGTGTGTGTGTGTGTGTGTGTGGGTGCGCGCGCGCGTGTGTGCGTGCGTGTGTGTGTATATGTGTGTGTTCGTGTGTGTGTGTGTGTGTGTGTGTGTGTGTGTGTGTGTGTGTGTGTGCGTGTGTTCGTATGTGAGAGAGTGCGTGAGTGTGTGTGTGTGTGTGTGTGTGTGTGTGTGTGTGTGTGTGTGTGTGAGAGAGAGAGAGAGAGAGAGAGAGAGAGAGAGAGAGAGAGAGAGACAGAGGGAGACAGTCGACAGCCTTCTGTCTCACAAAGCATAAACTCGCACATGCACGCGCACACATATTCATACCCACAGACACATAACGTACGCACATTCCCTCCCCCAACTACACAATGGTACAAATCTAATCCATCATCTTTTCTGCTACACAACTGTCCTCCTTATAATCTTCCTCTTTTACCACCCTCCCTCAATCGCAAACATGCTACATATAAACAAACGCATGCACGTGCGCGCTTATGTGCACAGATCCCTTCCCCACCCCTCGCTTGAACGCTCTCTCCTTCATACAGTCCTACACACACACACACACACACACACACACACACACACACACATATATATATATATACATACATATTTACACGTGTGTATGTATGTGTAGTGTGTGTGTGTGTGTGTGTGTGTGTGTGTGTGTGTGTGTGTGTGTACATAGATAATATCTAAATAAACACACACAGACACAGACACACAGACACACACACACACACACACACAACAAAATTATATCCCTGTTACCTCACTTATGCATATAGTCATCCAACTATAATCAAAACTCTCCCCCATAACTATACTCAACGCCACTTTTCTCATTCGTCGCCCTTCGCATCCCCCCCACCCCCCTTTCCCTGCTCTGTCTCCGCCAACCTGCCTCTACCTCCCATCCACTCTCCCTCCTTAAATACACAGCTATGGGAACTGAAGACTGTAAAACACCTCTCAATAAAGATTCTCTAAAATATTGTGATTCTCTTTCGAGAACGATCTTTTTTTTCCTGGGATATTTCTTAATTTGTCTTTATTGGAATTGCCTCATAAACATGACATTCTCTCTTCAAAAGTTTTGTTTCCTCTGGAACATTTTTGCTATTTATGTATGCTAGACACCTCTGTGTTTTGATACTGTCTTTTCAAAGACTCGTTTTCTCCAGCAAATATCTCCGTTTGTCCATATCAGATTTAACTCCCGATCATTTTTTTTTAATCTTTTCAACGACTTAAATACCCCTGCCCGTTTATTCTGCAACTGTCTATTTTTGAAATAAAAATACAAATTATTCCGGAAAAGCCTCCGACCCACACCACCCTTTACCTCGCCTATTCACCCCCTCCCTTCGGGTGGGGTGGAGGGGGGTACACATAGGACAGGTTATACGTGTACTGACCAGAGGCACCATGAAAGGGGCGATCATTCCGCCCAGGCGGCCGAAAGAGGAAGCGAACCCCAGGGCTTGTTGCCTGCACAGGACGACACGTGTGGTACCGATCAGCTGAATATACCACTCGGCCACTGGGACCCCGCGCACACACAGATTCACACACACACACACACACACACACACACACACACACACACACACACTCTCTCTCTCTCTCTCTCTTTCTCTCTCACTCACTCATATACATACGTGTGCAGAGAAATACAGGTAAAACGCATACAAATGCGTGCTTAGCGTGATGAATGAAAGACACCCATACATATATGGAACATACATAGTGAAGAAATATTATCTTCAAAACATACACATAATCACAAACACATGCACGCACACAAAATGATCATGCACGTGCGTGCATCACACACACACACACACACACACACACACACACACACACACACACCACACACCACAGAGAGAGAGAGAGAGAGAGAGAGAGAGAGAGAGAGAGAGACAGACAAAATTCTTTATTTACGAGGATAATAGATAAGCACTTGCGTGCTTTTTTACATCCAGTCCTAGACAGAGAGACAGAGACAGTCAGTGTACCTTGATCCTCCCCCCCCCCCCCCCCCTTCCGTCCCGAAACCCCTTTTTACTAAAACGTGCCGAGGACCCGTGATCAAATGGTAAGAGCGTTAGTCTGCGGAGCTGACGGTTGAGTTCCAGCCACGAGTGGGGTCGGAGTTTTTATTATTATTATTATTATTATTATTATTATGGATACTCGGCCTGGAACTCTCTCTCTGTCCACCCAGCAGTGAATGGGCACCTGATTCAGTTCAGGGAAGGTCAAAGGCGACGAATGGCAGGGGATGGGCTCCGTCTTCCATCATGCAGTGCCCTAGACACGGTGAACCTCTTACAGTATCTGTCCCTACGGCCGATAAGCTACAGAAACGTTTTTTTCAGCGGTAACACACACACACACACACACACACACACACACACACACACACACACATGCGTGTGCGCGCGCACCAACGTGCACTTGACATTAGCCAAAGAGTCGAGCATGGATTTGAGTAAAAGCCGGCGTCCTACAGCGAAGAGACAAAAAGAGGGAAACCGTGGACCAAGCCCGAGGGGGGGCACTGACCTGACGTTGGTGGGGTACACCTCCGGGGTATAGAAGAACATGGCGCCGAAGACTCCCGTGGATCCCATCATGGCCAGCATCGCCGTCAGCACGGACAGCACCCCGAACAGCCAGCTCTCTGCACCGTCATCACACACCCCGGGTCACTCGGGCCCATGCAAGTGTAACGCGCACATTTACCACACACACTTGTGGCTGACGAGGGTAACTAGGCGAGGAGAGTGGAGGGCGGAGCACTGACATACACAGAGAGACAGGCAGCAAGGCACTGTTTTCCTGCTAACAACTTGCATCGTAGAAAAGTTGCGGCCCCTTGCATGATGACAGTCCATGTTATTAGAGCAAGCTCTTTGTTTTCAAGGGAAGACTTCTGGGAGGACTCAAACTGAATATATATATATATATATATATATATATATATATATATATATATATATATATATATATATATATAGTGCTGAACAATTAAGTAGTGGGGAAAAACAAGTGCAGGATAACAATTCTTCTGTCATTATAGTAATGACTTTGCAAAGACTTGTACTGGGGGTTTAAATAAATAAAAAAAGGGGGGGGGGGGGGGGGGGGGGGGGGGGGAGATGAAAAAAGCAGGAACATAAATACTAAGTAAATATAAGTAATATATACATATATAAAAACCTTTCTCTAGCTGTAAGAGCGAACCATCGTAATCCCTCTCGAAGGCAGATCTATTTATATATTGCCTGCTCTTAGGCCTTTCGCCCGCTGGATCGGACTCATCAGGGAGACACGGCAGACTGAGTCTGTACTTAGAATCCAACAGCACCCCCAAAGCAGCCAGCGAAGGGTAGTAAAATGAAACAAAACGAAAGTGTGGAGAGGAAAAAAGTTGCTGAAAAACTAAAAACATCGTGCTAATAGTATAAATCGTAAGGGACAATCTTTGAGCCTATGCTCGAGGATCCATTCAAGAATATATAGACATATCTCTATCTATCTATCTATCTATCTATCTATCTATCTATATATCTCTATATATATCCTGACGAACTTACGGTTTGGTATTGTTTTCGTCAAAGAAGTGTTTTTACCATGTTACACCGCTTTTCTTTGGTTTCTTTGTCCGTCGGGTCCGCTGTGGGTCAGCGTTTGTGTACTAAGCTGGCAGTCACATGTTTCAAGTTCGAATCTCGCCGACGCACACCGTACAGTTGGTCTTCTTCGCTGTCCTTAACTTTCTGTGGATGTCAGTGTAGCGTGAGATAGGGCCGCTCCTTCCTTAAGTGGATAAAGAAAAACCTAAGCATGAAAAGGTTATCCCTGCTGTTGACCTATGCTGTCTCGTTTTCACATGACTTCCTGGTTGGGGTTTGCCGTTGTTTGTGATCGTCGCCCCTCCATTAGGGGAGTACAGTGGCGGGCGACGGGAAACCAGGGCAAACAAAGCAGACACGCCCACCCAGGTCTGTGT
>JADBJO010000293.1:12500-22500 GCA_016801955.1 Conus betulinus
GTCGCTTCCTTATGGAACGATGCGTTTTCAGGCGTCAGAATCTTTGATGTCAAAACATATCAGTATCGTTACTAAAGTTCAGTCTTAACAGTCAATGCATTTGCCTATGAAAGACTAACCGTCTACGGCTTAGCTGGCCCTTATAAACACGATTCATAACCGGGACTTGACAAAAAGGGAAGGCACAGAGTGACTGAACTGTTCACAATACACTAGAAAAGCGGAAAAGAACAGACCTGAATGCAAAACTGAATCCCCATGTCAATTACGAAAGTTGTATCAAATCGAACCGCCCTGTGCATGACTTAGAAGTACAACAGACACAACTCCCAGTCCACGGTGCGGTAGAACAGGGGAGAGAATTAACCTGTCTGCAATGCAGCAGAACAGCGAAAAAACTGACCTGTCGGTGATGCCATCGAACAACTGATTAAACTGACGCGTCGCAGGATACAGTAGAACAGGGGAGAGTACTGACCTAGTCATAGCACAGCTGAACAGAAGATAGAATTGAACTTTCCAGTTGCAGTAGAACAGGGAGGCGAACTTATACACAACTGATCTGTCCTCGGTGCAGAACAGGGAAGAGAACTAACCTGTCCACTGAAATGTAGACCACCTGACAGAGCTGCACAGCAGCACAGTGAAACAGAAAACAACCGACCTGTCCATGGTACAATGAAACAAGGGAGAGAACTCAGCTGTCCACGGTGTAGTTCTTAACCAAGGAGAGAACGGACCCGTCCACCGTACAGTAGAACAGGGGACAGAACTGACCTGTCCACGGTCCAGTACACTAGGGGGAGAGAATTGTTGTCCACGGTACTGTAGAATAAGAAACAGAACTGACCTGTCCACAATATAACAGAACAGGGGAGATAATGACCTATCCACAGTACAACAGAACAGAGAAGAAAACAGACCTGTATTGTAGAACAGGAAATGCAACTGACCTATCCACAGAGCAGCAGAACTGGGAAGAAAATTGACCTGTGGACAGTAAAACAGGAGAGAGAACTGACCTAAGTACAGCAGAACTGGGAACAGAACTGACCAATTCATAACATAGTGGAGGATAGGGGTTAGAACTGACCTGTCCCACGGTAGTAGAACAGGGGAAAAAACTGACCTGTCCACAACAGAAACAGGGGAGAGAGAACTACATATCTACAGTACAGTCGGGCAGGGGAGAGATAACTAACTTTACCACGGCGCAGTAGAACAGGGGAGAGAACTGACCTGTCCACGGCACAGTAGAACAGCAGGCAGGCGGGCAGTTCCATAAGTACTATCAGGACAAAGTTCAAGAACCGATCGCCATGGAGACTGGATGACATCATATACAAGGTGAAGTTGCAGAAGGCACAAGTGAACCTGTTACACACACACACACACACACACACACACACACACACACACACACACACACACACACAAATGACACATCCACAAACACATACTCAAACAAACAAATCAGTAGATGCTTATGCTGTACAAAATCGATGGAATATATATATATATATATATGTGTGTGTGTGTGTGTGTGTGTGTGTGTGTGTGTGTGTGTGTGTGTGTGTGTGTGTGTGTGTGTGTCGTGCGTGCGTGCGTGCGTGCGTGCGTGCGTGTGTGTGTATGTGTGTGTGAGCATTACTAACATCCCCCGTGTGAAAAAGGCGTTCAACTGGGAAACACATAACATCGGCACATGCACGTCCAATCATCACTAAGTTTTATTCAGCTTGCCAAATAATAATATTTACACACTGTTTTGTCAGTCATAATTCATGGCATGAAATTTGAAATTTCAATGCATATTTGTTTATTTTTTGCATTCTGCATGAAAAAAATAACCTTTCGAGTCCAGATGCTGCTCTTCACGTTAAGATGTCTTAAAAAAACACAAACAAAAGAGAACCAACCAACGAAAAAAGCACTGGCCTACATTCGTAGGATTCTTCGGTCCCAGCTGGGTCCTTACCAGAGCTGAGTGTGCTATGAACTCTGATAGGAAGACTGAAACCTCACAGAAGTGTTTCATCCTCTTTACGGGGGAGTCTCTGACGGCGTCATTCAAATTTCCTGACCAACACCATAAGTGCCTGTATCCCTCGGGCCTGGTTGGCACCGGGATGCATCATGAAAGGAAGCACAGAGTACATGCCTGCCATATAGTTTCAGGCTGAAATTGGAATTCTGCAGTATCATCTTCAACACCCGCGTCCTCCAAGATCATCTAGAGAAAATTGAGTTTCTGTGGCTGGCCCCTCTCGCCCTGCTCTTGTGGTGACCTCAGTTTTCATTTCCTCTCCGCGTCCACGCCGGTAGTGAGTTCGTGTTGAAATCGTCAGCATTAGTAAGTTTCCGGGGGGTAATCGTTGGACGGACATGATGACACCCTCCACAGACGGAGAAAGGGGGGTGGGGGAGGGAGGGAGAAGGGAAGGAAAATGGGGAACGTGGAGGGGAAGGAGGACGCTTACTCACTCGGACTCCACGATTTAGCAATCATTGTGTTAAGAAAGGGTCACAGTATGTGATGTTCTGCACACGCTGGATCAGAAACAGGCCCACTGAGCACTGATCGAAGGCTCACATCTGGGTGTGGCTGCGCACAAAGGAGCTGGAATGAGCGACTTGGCAAATAATGCAATTGGGTGGGTGGGGAAAGGTGGGGGGGGGGGGGGGGGGGGGGGGGGGGGGGGGCAAAGAAGATGAGACATAAATAAGAATAAATGCAAGAAACAGGAAATCAGCGGGTGAGAAAGAAGGAAGCTAGAAAAGACGGAAAAGGGAAAAAAAAGAAAAAAGAAAGAAAGAAACAGAGAAAGAAAGAACGAACACGCACCATGTTGTCCAAATAACCAGCGTGTTAAAACGTAACGACTGTGCGTGAAGAAGTCACAAACAGTCAGCTTGCTCTGCACTCTCTTTTAGACCTCATCGTTGTACTGGTTTCAAACTGGTCACTACTGGCCGGAACTGGTACATTTTTTCCCCCTAGAGAGCCGCCTGGCGAAAGTTCCCACTCCTCATCCACAGTTCTGCTTCTCTGTCGGAAGTCGTCCATCTGGGATTCCGTTTTGGTACTGTCCTGATCCAAACTGGTGACAGTTGTGTTCTGGTCTGCGGGGGAATCTGTGTGCATACAACCGTACAACCGTAGGATTACACGCAACAGTACTGGTAAGCACGGGTGTGTGTTTGTTTAAGTATTATACATTACGTAAACTCAGGCATTCATTTGGGTGTGTACTCTTGCATGCGATGCGCATGTATACAAACCCGTATTACAGACATTCGCTCGAACAAATAGGGTACACACATAAACGCACACATGCTTGCAAACAAACATGCACGCCCACACATATCACATTCAAGAAGAATAAAGCATTCATTACGAGCATGCATAAAGCATCCATGATGACACATACATTCATCCATTCAAATTCTCCCAAATTATGTCCATAAAATTATAGAAACGTACATTATGATTGTCACTGTCTTCGGAGTATTAAAAAGGCCTTGGAAACCAAGGTCAAAGTAAAAATGACCACCAATGTCAACAGATTCCGCCTATATTTGTGGCCAAAAGTCTTCAGAAGCCTGAGGCCAAACGAGTATGACAGGCTGTATATAGCCTTCAACTTTACCACTGGCCAAGGTCGAGGCCAAACAGGAAAAGGCGAGATCTGCGAACGCTTGACGTTTCATCTTTGCGCCAGACATCACCGAAGTCTACCCAAATGTAACATTTTAATCACTGTATATTGGATACCATAAACTTTAACTGATTTCTAATAAAAGAGGAAACGATCATAATGTCGACTCTCTTCACTCAAACGTTAAAAATCGCTGCAGGATTAGGTCTATCTATCTGAAGAAGCTTTGTATTCACTGCCAAACGTACCTACACACACACACACACACACACACACACACACACACACGCACACACACACACACACACATAAACAGAATCCCCCCCTACCGATGCACCCCCCCCCCCCCCACTTGCATTTATACATGGATACAGAATTACTCCATACGCAGAGATGCATACACATGTACACACTTCATATGCAGACATGCCTTGGAAGTAAAAAAACAAAAATAAATAAGTAAAATTATCTAAGATGATGAAGAAGTAAACGAAAGAAGCAAGCAGGAAGAAGAAAGAAAGAAAAGAACAAGAGTGGGAAAGAAGAACACACAGAAGAAGCAGAAGAAGAAGAAGAAGAAGAAGAAGAAGAAGAAGAAGAAGAAGAAAGACAGAGAAGACCTAGAACAAGAAAGCGAAAGAAACACACAAACAAGGAGAAGAATCAAGATCAGAAGAAGAGAAGAAGAGAAGAAGGAAGCAGAAGAGAGCGAGAAGCAGTAGGAGGAGGAAGAGAAGAAGGAGGAAAAGAATGAGAGGACGAGGAGGAGGAAGAGAAGGAGGAGAAGGAAGAGGAAGGGAGGAGGAAGAGAGAAGAAGACAAAGAAATAAGAAGAAAGAAAAAGATGAACACGGTACAGAAGATTATGAAGATGAAGACAGAGGAAGAAAGAAAAACGAGAAGACGAGGGAGAAGAAGAATTAGACGAAGAAAGAGGGAAAGAAAAGAAAATAAACGGAAAAACGAAAAAAAAAAAGAGAAAATGGTTAAAGGAGAAAGGGAGAAAAGAGGACGAATATGATGACCGTGAAATCCTCCTCCTCCTCCTTCTCCTTTTCCCCAACACTGTCCGAGACAAAGAAGGAAAAGCCCACAGACCGATGTTGACAGCGGTGTCGCCACTGTTCCCATACAGGGCGCTCAGCACAGCGTTGACGTCTTTACGGTTGACACGTGCCGCACGCCGCAGCACACCCGTTCCGCTGCCGCCCGTCGTCCGTTTGCCACCAACCACCGCAACGACTCGTCCAGATACCTGCCCAGAAGACATGCTGATCACAGTCCTTTCAGACACCAGTCAGAAAGGAAGTTCACAGACTTTGGCGAATAAAGTTGCCCGACAAGTTTACTGATATTCACATGTGAAAGAGACAGACATAAAAAAAGACACTATACATAAAACAATCAGACCTCTGATTCAGCTTCTGGCCGTTTAAAATCCATCTCATCTTCGACACACATGAGATAATTATCGTCTCTATAGGCTATGGATAAGAAGTAAAGCTATTTTCCAATTATCATGTACAATTATCACGCAATTATTGTATAATCATTACTTTACAGCTGTAGCCGGGTGCTAACAGTGTATGTTTCTTGGTCACCCGTCGTAAACGAGATATTTTGTTCATGCGTATCTTCCCCCTTACCTCCCTTGGTTGAATCTCATTTTTTTTTATTGTGTAAATTCTTTAAATCATGAATACCTCAGAACCTACATAGTTGTGTATACGTCGCCGAAGTCACAAAAATAAATGTATTCTATTCGTTACAATCGTGTTGAACTGAGAAGCCCGTATTTTCCTGAAAACTGGTATTTCGACCAAATTAATCTTGGCGCCATTTTGAATTGTTCAATGAACAAACCGTAAATAATTCTTGATTTCACAAAAGGTATGAGAGAATCCAAAGAATCCATGAATGCACATTGAAAGAAAAGTCCATAAGCTCTCATTCCGTATATCGCATGGCTATGATCTTTTCTGTACAAGCTTGCGACTATACGAAATGACTGACGGCGCCGGTCTCTTGAGCGAGTCCCTTCTTTGTTCATTGTCGGAGTTCTGATCTAAATTGTTGTTTTATGAAATTCGGACTTTCCTATCCAAATCTTTTTAATAACTTCGTTTCTATGCTAGGAGAAGCCGAAAATATATATAAAATTATTATCCTATGGACCATTCCAACGGAATAACATTTTATCGAAAATCGTGTTAAAAGCACATGGCGACGGCCATGTGACGATAAGGCAAGTTGTGTTTTCTATCAAATTTTAAACACAAAGTTCTCCACTCGGACGGCATCTTGGATAATGAAATTTATATGTATGAAAAGAGCGAAATGCCAGCTTTTCAGTCATTACAAAATTATTTCACGCAGTTTGCTTTTTTTTTCATCGAAATAAAGGAAAATATGACGTTAACTCGTTAAAAGTGGCTTCACTCTCGGACTTTAATCACCAATAACTTTACACAGCCACAGAACTGTCAAATATGACTTATTGCATTTTATTCCTTGGCTTCTGAGGTTTTCATCGATATCTAATATGTTTGGACACTTTGAACGAACGGCGAGCTAGACAACGCAGAAACTGCGGCAGATAGCACATATTTCGTCATTTGCTGTCTTGCGAGGCTTATTTTGCCTGCGGCGCTGCGTTGTCGGCTTTGCGGTCCGGTCAAGCTGTATATGTTTGAGGCGCGGCGTGAGTGGTCGCCTAGAGTGTCGTCCAGAGTGTGGCCTAGTGTGGTCCCCGACAGCGTGTCCCGAGAAAGTGCTCGGCGCGCTGAGTGAGAGAGAGAGAGAGAGAGAGAGAGAGAGAGAGAGAGAGAGAGAGAGAGAGAGAGCGAGCTCCCAGGGCTGTGTTCCTGGTTTGAGCATATTATGGAAGGGAAATAAAAGGGAGAAAAAACTCCCACGTCGTCTCTGTGTCTTCTTGACTGGCTGCTGTCCCTTGGTTCCTGCACTTCACCACCATCTACCTGTCTTCACCTGCACACCCCTTACCCCTCCACACCATCACACAGCCATCATTTTTTCCGTACACCATCGATAACAATGTTTTCAGATCGGTGCCTGGAATGTTTGGTGTTTCCACTCTTTAGAGGCCAAGGTAGTCAGGATAGTTGTAAATTTAGCAGTAGGAACAATAGCACCAATATCAGTGGCAATGGTATTGTTGACCTCATACTTTAAGCCGTAACCACTGGCAGCAGCAGCAGCGGTGGTAGTGGGAGCAGAATCAATAGTATCAGTATCATTTGTAGTGATAGCAATGCTACTTGTGATAAACTTGGTGATGGGAACACTTAGTTATAAGCCAGATCATCTGGGCCTATCACGTCTTCAATCAATGACGTCAGACTGTGGTCCTATCACGTCTTCAATCAATGACGTCAGACTGTCGGACCTATCAACATCATCAACCAATGACGTCAGATCGTTGGAACTATCACCATCAACCAACGACATTAGACCGTCCAGCCTATCAACGTCATCAGCCAATGAGGTCAGATTGTCGTGTTTCTCAACATCGTCAGCCACCGACGTCAGGTCGTCCGGGCCTGTCGACACAATCAGCCCATTACATCAGATCGTCCGACCTATCAAACTTAATCAGTCGATCAGATCCACTACGTCTATCAACATCACCAGCCCATGACATCAGGTCATTTGAGCTTGTCAGCATCGTCTGTCTAGGTTGTCTAATTCCTCTGAGTCAGGGATCTCCACCCCCACCCTGTTCCCATGTCAGAGGCGTTATAATCAGTCTAGTACTCCACCCTCCACCCCTCCCCGTTCCCATGACAAAGGCGTTATAATCAGTCTACTTCTCCATATTGTCCTCCCAGGACTTCTGTGATCTGTCTTTGGACGTCCATCCAATACCGTTACCAAAAAGAACGCAAGTCACCGCTGTTTGATGTAGCCTTACAACATCAACAGATCAAGGGAAATAAGATGAAACTGATCGACACACCCCACCCCTCCCTGATTGCGCTTCCCAGCTACATCCCAAAAGCTATTAAAAAAAAAAACCCCTCACTCTCCACACCTCACAAGGATCCTTTGTCCCCCGCCTCTCCCCACTGCCAGTTCCATCTGCAGCAGTGCAAGGAGGAAAGGACGAGGTACCACAGAAATCATCAGCTGTGACCCCGCAGGAATAAACTCAGCACCCAGTTCATCCTCCCCACCGCTTCCATGACTAGTCACCGCCCTCAAGTCCCTGCGCACCTTTTCTCGCTTGAGTCGACTCAAGCGAGTACTTGCCCGCGAGCGACGATTCCTTGCCGTAAGGTCTGAATGATATGACAGTTCACCTCCATCAGCGACCACTTCACGGCACCACTTAGGGAGGTGTAGGTGAACGCATTGTTTCATCAAGATTTTCTAATGAACAAATTATGGTGATCCAGTGATGAATGTGTGTGTGTGTGTGTGTGTAAGTGTGTGTGTGTGTGTGTGTGTGTGTGTGTGTGCAAAGCGCGTGCGCGCACAATAATAACATGGAAAGTGAGCCAGTAAACTTACCAGTAAGACAATGGTTGACATAATTGAAAAGGAATACCCTGAAATACACCCCCCCCCCCCCTTTTGGGTTCGAATCCCATCAGAAGTCATGTGGTTTTTTCTGCCCCGACCAGCTCCTACCCAGAGTTGAGTTTGCTGCGGACTCAGTTGGGAAGACTGGGACCACACAGTCGAGTTTCATCCACTTAATGGATGCGTTTCTGAGAGTGTTGCTCAAATTTCCTGACCAACACTGCAGGTGTCTGTATCTCTCGGGCCTGGTTGACGCCGGGATATATTATGAAAGGAAGCGTAGAGTACAGCCCTGTCATGTAGTCTCAGACCGAAATGGAAATCCGTAGCATCATCATCATAATCATCCTCATTCTCATCGATCAGCATAAAAAAGTCTCAAAATTCTGTGGCCCTTCATGCCCTGCTCTCATGGTGACCTCAGTTTCGATGTCCTCTCCGCGTCTGTGGCCTTGGTTTGGTTCCGTTGGGGTCACCGGTATCGGCGAGTCCATGGGGGCTGTCGTTGGACGGACGTGGTGGCGCCCTCCGGAGGGAGAGCTCACTCACGCCGGCTCCGCGACTAAGCAATTATTGTCGTCAGTAGGGGGCTTAGTAGGTGGTGTCCTGCGTATGTTAGATCAGAACAGGCGCCACTGAACACCACTGAAGTGACTCGGCAGCAGTGCAGTGTCTCCTCCGGTGGGTTGCCACCTGACGACTTAACACATTGACTGCTGCCTGTGGATTGCCGGTGCCGGGGCTGGGCGGGGCCGACCGGGTTGTGGCTGTGGACAGGGTGTCGGAATGAGCGGTGTGGGTGCACTGCCTCTGGGGTGGCGCAGAGGTTGGGACAGCAAAAAAAACAAAACAAAAAAAAAAAAAAAAAACAAAAAAAACATTGGCTCTGACTCCATTCCCCATACAGTCCTTCGAATGAGACTATAAACCGAGGTTCCGTGCGTGAACGCACGCACACTATCTTGCACACACGTAAAATCCCATCACCAAGTTTCGGAAGAGGAGGCCAGTTTTGGCCGTTGGTGTGGATGGCACGTTACACATAGCATGCACCTTCCCCCGAAGATGGAGTATGGCTGCCTTAATGAAGGGGATAAAAAAAAACGGTCATACACACAAAACTCCACTGCCTGTCTATACAGGCAGTGTCCGCAGAAGTATCAGCCTGCGTACGCAGAAAGAAGAAAGCTCACCCAGACTCCCCACTGCCTCCTTCCCACCCCCGCCCTCCTCCTCCCCTCCCCCCCCCCCAACCATCCTCCCTCCCCCCCCCCCCTCCATCCACTGACCCCAGCTGCAGCAGCCCCACGACGGAGGCGGCGGACAGAAGGCACTGCAGCGCGCGCCAGCCGTGGTGGCGCATGAGGAAGGCCGCGAGGGCCAGCAGCGTGTTGCCGCCCACCCACATGACGGCCATGGCCACCATCATCAGGGACCGCCGCTCGCTGGGGAACAGCTCGATGGACATGGTGGCCTTGCCCGTCACCACGCCCTGCACCACGCAGTCCAGAGAGAGAGAGAGAGAGAGAGAGAGAGAGAGAGAGAGAGAGAGAGAGAGAGAGAGAGAGAGAGTTGACAGTTTTTATTCACAATAGCCTAACTTACCTTCATGCCAAGGTGGGCAATTAACAGTGTTCTTGCAAAGGGCACACGAAAATCTAGCACACACAAATATATATGTCACAGCCCAGACTGGAATCCAGTCCAATCCGGAATCGGTCTAGTCCAAACTAGAATCACACACACACACACACACACACACACACACACACACACACACACACACACTTTTTGAGTAT
>JADBJO010000293.1:27500-32500 GCA_016801955.1 Conus betulinus
TTTTTACCTGTTATCAGTATACCAGGTCAAACTGAAACACCACGCACATGTATCATTTTTACCTGTTATCAGTATCATTAAAGCCCAGCCGACCACAAAGGTAAAAAGAAATCCTCTCCATAACACACACATGCGCGCGCGCACACACACACACACACACACACACACACACACACACACACACACACACACACACACACACACACTCACACACACACACACACACACACACACACACACCCCAATATACAGCTATTAACAAAGTATGCTTTAAACTTACAGTGATATTTACGATCAGTCTCGCCAGAAAAAAAAGTGTAGCTCTGACGGAACGAAGCTCGACGAATCACTGGAGTGTCAGTGAATTGTCTTCTCTCAAGCGGCCTAATGTTACTGTAGCCAGATTTACAACTTGAAGATGACTACACCATTGACCACGTTACGTTAGAGAACATAAGAATGCCAGGCTGAGGGTGCCAGACATTCCGATTAATCCTTTCATCCTTAGAGAGAGAGAGAAACGTTAATAACAACAACAACAAAATATATGAAAGAAATCCACATGGGCAAGTTGGCACTTCAGAACAGACGACCAGCGTCCATTACTAACAGCATGCACAGTCTCGCTACCTAGCCATAGACTATAACAACAAAGCTGACTTTTTATGAAGGTTGCAACGAGACAAGTGCGTAAGGACTTTTCAAATCAAAGAAGCGACAGTGGACATAAAACGACAGAAAAAAAAACTGTGCACGAGAGTGCAGAAAGAGCACAACAAAAAGACACAGGCTGAAACGGAGTTACAGAAAGAGGAAATCAACAGCACCCAATTTCCAGAGCCTCTTGCTGTCAGTATAATATCAAACACCCCACCGACATCCCCACCGCACATCGGTATTCCCGGCATGTAGTGAAAAACTTTTAATTCCGGAACTAGCCCACACAACTCATGACATATGAACGTTCAGTAGAAAAGCATACAGAGCGTCATTAATGAGAACACAGGCAGAGAACAAGACGCACATCACGGGTGTGAATGCCGTGATCTCCACAGACCAGCGCTGTCCCCCCTGCAAAATACGCGTGGGTAGGCTTGAGACTGTTTCTGTTTTACGTGTGCATGCAACCACAAGTATGAAGTATGAGCCAATGACTAACTGAATGTAAAACGCGGTGTGTATCTGTAGAGCGTTGTGCGTAGGTGTCTGGAACGTGCGCCACACTAACATCTGAGATCAATGCTACTTGCCGTTATCACCATGATAATGACGATGACCGTAATTGTTTTCTGTAAAATCGTTTGCAATCATCTTTAAGGCGCATGGTGCAGTCTGATTACCAAACACTGTGGGGAATGTGGGGTTATTTATCAATCTCGCACTAATTATGCTGGTAATCACTTGTTCGCACTAATTATACTGGCAATACGTTAGCCACTTACGATACAGAACCGCACACACACACGCACACACACACACACACACACACACACACACACACACACACACACACACACGCACGCACGCACGCACACACACACACACACACACTCCACCCACCACACACACAAACCCAGTCTCAACTCTCCTCCCACCTAACATAAACCCCATTCTCAAAACCTCCGTCCTAAACGACAGTTCCCTGGGATAGTCGTAGTCGTAGCCAACAAGCAGGGGTACGTGGCGACTTCACCGTGGTCTTTATGGACCGTGATTTGGCATGGGCCATACGTCACGTGACCCTCTGAGGTCCCGTTGAAAGCCGCCCTGCAGAATTGCTGCTCTTCTGCTGTCTGCCCAGGAGCGGGGCGGGGAGCACCGGTGCCAGGTCACCTTCCGGCCTGCAGGAATAAAAAAAAAAAAACTGTAGCAGAGCGCCTGTGTGACACGCCTGTGTCACCCCACGAAGGGGGGAAACTACCGCTCATTCATCTCCCCTAGCATCACTTCTCTCCCTACCGTTTTCGACCCGTCAAAGTTCAAACCGAAATCACTATAAAAACAATAAACAACTGAAAAAAAAAAAACAACAAACAACAAACAACAACAAAAACCCAAAACCCAAACACCCGACAACAAACACGAAAAACCCTTTATGTTCTATGTAAATGCCAAATAAACATATACGGTGACACAATTTATGTTTTAAACGAATATTTGACAGACACCAGCTCTCTTGTTAAGGGAAATTATCTCGCACAGTTTTGAATAGGAGCCTCCTACGGAACTAACCAGCCAACCACATTAGCCTCCTGCCTCCTTCAAAGAAGTATTGGTTTCGGTATAATGGCCAAACAGACAGGTCGGTTGGTTATTAAATGGCAGACACATGTGATAACGGACACTCCATGATGCGTACTGTTCACTTGTATGTCTAGGTCTGTGAGCTGAACCAGGAGTCCCACCAACAACCTCCCCCCCCCCCCCCCCCCCACACACCACCCACTTTTACTTTTCTCCCTCGGAAAAGTTTTGAAACGCCAAATGGTGCAATCAACGTTAAGGAAAAAAAAAAATCGGTGTATCGTCCTCTTTTCAGTCCAGCCATGACCAGGACCATCACTGATTTTATTAGTACGGCTTTTCTCTGTCTCATTCCTTTTCGAAACGTCTTCTTGCCGACGCAATTGCCTTTTCTCGCAGGAGTGTACATGGGGTTCTATCATATGAATATAATATTTCTTTCCTCCTTTTTTTTTTTTTTAAATCGTCGAGGGGAAAAACACCAGTAAGCAAAAGACAAAGTGATATCTCTGAAGCTGTCGAACCGATGAGTCATGGTGTTATCACACTGACAGGCTCAACGTACAGCACTGCTAAAGGCAGAAAACAACGTCCATGCTGTGACATTTTCCGTTGCTGACTGAAATGGACCCACAATCTAACAGCGCTGAGTCAGCATGGTTCGTCGATGGGGCAAGCAAAAAGCAAAGCAAAGCTGGTTCAAGCCATGAAACCAGTGTGAAAGTGATCCATCGTATCAACAGATTCCATTTGTGCAGGCTCAGTTGTTTCAACACTGGGCACAGCAAAGCATGTGTGAAGAAAAATATTCAAATGAATGAGTTGAGTCTTGGGGACATTTGTAATGGCGCGATACAGCACAAGAAGCATCAGAATTTTAAGTAACAGAAAAACAAAAAAAAACACACACACGGAACAAACATGTTAAAAAAACAAACAAACAATGATAACAAAAATAAAGTAATACATACAGCAAAAAGAAGGATTTGAAATTAATGAACGGAAAAAAAAACAAAACACGCACAAATGAACATACTAAAAATAATAAAGAAAATAACAATAACAGAAAAAAAGGAAAGAAACGGAGCCTGTTCTGTTTAATTAATGTGATCACACACTACGAATGGTGACAACACTATTTACAAATAATCGTTGTACATCAACTTCTTGAGACGTTCATGCTTGCATAATTAAAGTTTAAAGAATCTTCTTTTATCCAGTTGTTGTTCACATTTCGCGTTCTTCACACCGGAAACCGTCTCACCAGTGAAGATGTTGTCAAAGAGCTGAAAGGCCGCGCCCCAGGCTCCCAGGTTGATGACAAGCACCTGCAGAAGCTGGTACCGACCCCGTGCCCCCAGGGCCCTGAGGGCGGGGTCCACGTGCCCCCCAGTCATTGCCCACCTGCAGCTCCCTCCGCACACCCGGGTCCACACTGATCACGTGCGCACTTCCACGTCTGTCATCTCTGTGTGTGACGACATAGTTTGGGAGTTGTTTTATGAGGAGGAGGGACTGAATGAGGGAGGAAAGGGGGGAAGGAGGGGGAGAGGGAGGGGGAGGGACGAGAGAGAGAGAGAGAGAGAGAGAGAGAGAGAGAGAGAGAGAGAGAAGAAACTAGAAACAGTTCCAGACAAAACCTGACCCAAAACTACGTTGTCACCGCCTCCTCCTCCTCCCTCCCCCCTCCCAGGCCTACACCCCGAGGGGGATGATTGTGCAGGTCGCAGGGTCACCTCACCTGACTACATTCAGCTATGAGAGCCCACTGGCCGAAAAAAAAGCTTCGCATCGTTACTTATGTCCGTCACCAGAAACAGCAGTCTGACCCAGGGAAAGACCACCCATTCATCGACAACTCTCATGCCATACTGCAGATTCTGGAGCAAGGGAAAATACTGCATGCGAAAGGCGAGTGCCATCGGTTGTCTGCACCTTGCACAAGATCCTACGACCAATGACCACGTCAGACTAACACGTCAGCACGCATGTTGACTGGCAGACCACAGTCGGTCCTCGCAGTTATCAAGCATCGTAAGCTGACCTGGTACGGGCGCGTATTTCATCATGACACCCAGTTCCATGACCGTTGTACAGGGTACAGCGCAGGTTGAACCCCCCGAAGGCAGAGCAAGGATGGAACTCCTGGAAGGATAACGTAAAGAACTGGACGGCTCAGACCACCTCTGGCCTGTCGCGCATGACTGATGACCGAGGGCTGTGGGTACACCTGACTGTTCAGTCGTCCGTCACGGCTCCCTTACGACCCATTGCCGTGGGACACTTATAAAGATATGAAATGTGAATATTAAGGATATGATATATAAAAGGTGTGGTATAGTGATACAAAGATGATAACGGTAATGCGGCCTGGCTGGAGTTTTGGAGGACGCGGTGTTCTTTTGATCCAAAGAAGACATTATCTATATGAACATGAATTCATGGCTAATAATCATTCTTCTCTTGAAGATAACCACTTAATGTAAAGTAGAATGTCGAACATCTGACAAAAAATAATCTCCCATACACTGAAGTCTCGACTATTTCATATCAGTACAGTTCAAATAATTTTTTTTGTCATATTCATTTCTATAACCCTTAGATCATGTAGGAAACATTTGATATATTTTTAATGTCATATGGCAAACAGTTTACACAGCTTTTGTTTCATGCAACGGTTTATACAGCATTTTGGTCACTTACACAGTTTTGTTTCTTTTGATGAGGAATATACGTAACACTAGAAAGAAGTTTGC
>JADBJO010000293.1:42500-45000 GCA_016801955.1 Conus betulinus
AACCACAGGAAAGTTTAAGGCGTCCATGCATCAGTCAGCGCAGGGGACAACAAAAACAACAACAGCAACAACAACAACACACTGCCACCACCACCACTACCACCAGCAACAACAACAACAACAAGAGAGAAGAGAGGAGAGAAACTGCTGTTAGATGCATTCGTTCTCGGTTGATTTCAGTTTCAGTTTCATCAAGGATGTGTCACTGCGCGCAGATATACGTCCATATACGCCACACTATATCCTCAAAAGTAAATATGAAACGAGGCAGGGAACAGTAAATAAACAACAAACAAGTAGGGTAACTCTTGCTCCTACAAGAAAACATAACTCCAAAGGAATGCTGCTTACGACATCGAATCAAAGACTGTACGCCCTACGGAGGGCGAACTATCTTTGATCGAATCGCCTAGCAGACATGACAGCACAGAGCACACAGAACAAACAAGGAAATGTCTGCTAGTCGGTGTCGTAAGCAGCATTCCTTTGGAGTTACGTTTTCTTGTGGGAGCAAGAGTTACCCTACTTGTTTGTTGTTTATATTCGCTAAGTTTCGAAACAACACTGCGCATGACTTGATCAACTTAGTTATCAGTTAAATGAGTGCAGATGATGACAACAGTATACTTCGCCAAGCCTACAACATGTTGCTTGATTTATATGCCAGAGGAATCGAAACTAGGTACCTAAAATACGGCTCTATTTGTTGGAGTGTTGTACAGAATTTGTTTGGTTAAGTGAAAGTGTTGGTGATGTTGCGATCTTAACAGATATTAGTAACAGCTGGCAGTTGGCAGAAATGGTCTGATCACATTCAAAGTAGTGAACGGTTTACATAACGGTTTTACAGACATCCTGATCTTAACCTTCATGTAAAGCTTGTCATGGATAAACATTTGAAATATGTAATTAAAAACAAGTTTCGTCGAGAGAGAGAGAGAGAGAGAGAGAGAGAGAGAGAGAGAGAGAGAGAGAGAGAGAGAGAAGGTATATCTCTGTCTATCTCTCTCTCTCTCTCTCTCTCTCTCTATCTATCTACAGAGAGGCAGACCGACCAAGCGACAGACACAGACAGACAGACAGACAGACAGACAGACACACAGACACACACACACACACACACACACACACACACACACACACACACACACACACACACACATTGCAGAGTGTGACACACAGGGAACGAGACGCATAATATTCTTGTTTTGCGAATGTGAAATCATCCTGCAGATCAATTTTGCATGAGTGGAATTTATTTTTGTTGGCAGTCAGCAAAATTGTAGGGACAGGAACTTTACTCTGTAGTCAAATTTTTTCGGGAGGTAACAATCTCATGCTATCCCCCCCCCCCTTCTCCCCCCCTCCGCCCCATCTCCCGCCCCATGTCCACAGCCACAACCTAGCACGTCTCGCCACAACCCCGGCAATGGCAATGCACAGGTAGCAGTCAATGTCAAGGGGCTCATGAGGAAACCTGTCAACGGAGACACTGCGCCCGCTGTCCTGTTACTTCGGTGCTGGTATTCAGCGGTGTCTGTTCTGTCTGATCCAACATACCCAGTCAACCTCCTACGTAGGCCAGTGCCGACAGAGAGAACGGCATGGTCGCGGACGCAGAGTCAGCGAGCGGGCCATCACAGCGATTCAACGAACGTCCCCAGGACTTCGCCGATACCGGACACTCCGACACAACCAAACCAAGGGCACAGACGTGGAGAGGTAATCGAAACTGAAGTCATTAACAGAGCTGGACATGAAAGACCTCAGATTTGAAGACATTTTTTTCATGCTGATCGATGATGATGATGATGATGATGATGATGATGATGATGATGATGATGATGACTGAAGATGATGATGTTACTGGTTTCCATTCTGGTCTGAAACTGCACGACAGGGCTGTACTTTATGTTCATACTCTCTTGATATTTTATGGCGTTAACCAGACCCGAGAGACACAGACACCTGCAGTGTTGGTAAGGAACATCGAGCAACACTCTCAGAGAAGAATCCATCTAGAGGATGAAAGTCGACTGTGTGGTCCTGGTCTTCCCAGTTGAGCCCGTAGCCAGTCTGACTCCAGGAAGGTGTTGATCGGGACAGACAGACTCCACGAATAAGTGGCTCTGATGGGAATCGAACCCTCGACCTCCTAGCCAGGAGTCCACAACGTTTGCGACTTCGCCATGGCCGTTGGTGTAATTCACCCATACCGACCTGTTTGCTTTCCAGCTTCCAAACAAATTGCACGCACGCACGCACGCACGCACACACACACACACACACACACACACACACACACACACACACACACACACACACACACACACACACACTTACATGCACACACACACACACACACACACACACACACACACACACACACACACACACACACTTGAAATGTACACTTACAGAGCTTGAACCTCTAGTTCAAATCGCGCTCTCACCGAAACAACAACAACAACAACAACAACAACAACAACAACAACAACAA
>JADBJO010000293.1:50000-65000 GCA_016801955.1 Conus betulinus
GAAAAGAAAAAAAAAATTCTGAATTCTGTTTTGTTCTGTCTTTACTCTTTCTTTCCATCCATCCATCCATCCATCCGTCCGTCCATCCGTCCATCCATCCATCCTTCTTTCCTTCCTTTCTGTCGTTCGTTCTTCCTTTACCTTATATACCTATTTATTCTGTTTCCTCAACTGTCTTTACCTGGCCTCTTGCGTCATTACTCTACTCATGTCTGACCTAGTTTCATGTATGAGACAATTCTCACATTTTAGGCAACCAGTCTTAACACGAACCATTCGTGAAATATCCCCTCCAAGACAGTCACAACCAATCCGCTGCGTCGAGGACTTAGGCACTAACGCACCATGATCATGGATGTGGACAGACAGTCGATATGGCGTGGGGCCATGTGGACACTGAGCAGTTACAGTGGGTAAAAAGAGAATGCCTGATAGTGTTCTTCTCTACGCCACGTATTCTGCTGCATGCTGGGTAATAATTGTTATGTTATGTTCCATAACCCATGTTTTATTTGGGTTATTTTCCTCCACCAATCTTGCTCATAACATAAAATCAGAATCGACTGGATTTTGAGTAGATAAATCCTGTGTGGCTTACTGCCTTTCTGAAATGGCGACTGTTTTTTTTTTTCTGTTCTAGATTCAAGCATAAGTTCATTCCCACAGAGCCATGAAAACGATGAATTGCAATGCAAAAAAAAATCACACAGCATTACATAAAAATCAGCTGAGTGACCAGCTGCCGTGGCGAAGTGGTTAGCATAGCGGACCCCTGGCCGGGAGGTCGTGGGTTCGATTCCCACCAGAGCCATTTATTTGTGAGTCTTTTTTGTCCCCAAGCTATGTTTGGTTCGGCTGGGAAGACTGGCACCACACGGATGTTTCATCCACTTAATGGATGCATCCTTGAGAATGTTGCTCAAATTTCCGGAAAGAACACTGTAGGTGTCTGTATATCTCGGGCCTGGTTGACATCGGGATATCTTATGTTAGTAAGCATACAGTACAGACCTGTATGTAGACTCAGACAAGAATGTAAATCCGTAGCACCATCTTCATCTTCATCGATCAGCCCTAAAAAACAGTGTTAAATTATGTGTCCCTTCATGCCCTGTTCTCATGCTGAATTCAGTTTTGATTGCCTCTCCACGTTTATGGCCTTGTTTAATTCTTCGTCGAGGTCACCGGTATCGGCAAATTCGTGGGGATCGTCGTTCGACGGACGGATGTGGTGGCGCCCTCCTGAGGGAAAACTCACTCAACACAAGCTCTGTGACTAAGCAATCATAGTTGTCTGTAGGGCACTTTGTAGGTGGTGTCCTGCTTATATTGGATCAGAACAGTCACCATTGAACACCGCCAAAGTGACTTGGCAGCAGTGCAGTGTGTACTTTTGTGGGTTGCTTCGTGACGACTTGATATTGACTGCTCCCTGTGGATTGCCGGTGCCGGGGCTGTGGCGGTTTGGGCCGGGCTGTGGCTGTGGACGAGAAGTCTGAATGAACGGCGTGGGACGCACTGCCACCGCGGTGGCACAGAAGATGGGACAGCAAGCACCCAAAAGAAAAAAATCAGCTTCGTGTGGTAAATGTGGAGAAGCCTCTGTCGTCCAGTTTGAGCTGTGTTGAGACGTACTGCAATGATCGATAATGGTTATACGTGTACCAGCAGAGTCAAATGTCAAAGTTTGCCGGCAGGTATCTGTGTCAATATCAAAGCAGTATCGTCTCATTGTTTTACGTCATCCATTGCTGAAGTTTTATGCATTAATGATCTAGGGGTTGATTTCAATCTCTGTAAAGAACAAGTAGGGTAGCACTTGCTCCCTTGATGATGAAATGAACAGACGCCCGTAACTCCAGACGAATGCTGCTTACGACACCCAGTCAACTAGCAGAAATGACAAGACAGAGCACACAGAACACACAAGGAGACATCCCCCACAAAGGATGTTCCAGGCTTGCCCATATATCCTGTACCTGAAACATCTACACGTCTCCTTGCTTGTCCTGTGTGCTCTCTCTTGTCACAGCAGCCTTCGTTTGGAGTTATGGACGACTATATTCATTTCATCAAGGGAGCAAAAGTGAGCCAACTTGTTCTTTAATCCTTTTTACTGTTCCCTGCCTCATTTAAGATTTCTTTCCAATCTCTTTGTTTGTCTGAGTGTTTTCAAAGGAGTGAACACGTACATAAAGTAAGCTGAAAGACCAGGTATGCAAATGCTTTCACATTGTGTCGGTTCTACAGCTGTTAACTCCTGCGGGGCGAGGATATTGGCGATACTAGTTGAACACTTGTTCAACACTGTACCTATTGGGCCGCCTGAACAACGTTGATAAGGGGAAAAAACGAAATAAAAACACCGTTCTAATTCGTCAGCCTGCAGAAGACCAAAGAGGTCGAAACGCGTCGTGTTTTGTCTTGTAATTTGTCCCTTTCGTCCGGCGGTATAGTATTCTTTCTTTCTTTCTTTCAACTTTGTTTCAGTTCCCCCCTGCAGTCGCCTCCCTTTCAAACTAACTTGCCAGCTAGCCATTTTCTGTCTTGAAACAAAGAGCGTTTCGACCTGTGAAGCCCCGAAACTTGCCACGTCTGCAGGCTGAATTATTGCACGTCACGTTGGCCTTACGGTTCCCAGTAAACCATTTTTTGAACGTAGGCTACGAGAACGGGGGGAAGAGTCATTTGGGGAAGAGTCTTTTGAGAGAGAGAGAGAGAGAGAGAGAGAGAGAGAGAGAGAGAGAGAGAGAGAGAGAGTGATGGATGGAGGAGGTGGTGGAAATGGTGCGGCGGGGGGAGAGAGGCAGGGGGGAAGAGAGGAGGAGTTTGGGGAGGGGAGTGAGCTTTGTGATTTGCTGGATTGATCCTCTTCGATGTAAAATCCTCCACCTCCCTCCAGTCCCAGCCTCCCTTTCCCCTTCCCCACCACAGCAGGATAATGGTGTTACTAAAGTTACCTTCAGGGGCAGGGGGGTGGGGGGTAGGGAGGTGAGGGTATGTTTAGCACATGAAAAATGCCGCCTCCAGTCCCCTCCTAATCCCCTTCTGTGTCCCCCCAACACAAGCATTAGCAGGGTAGCCTAATTTTGTGCGTAAGAGAATGCCCCCCCTCCCCGTCTCCCTCCCCTGGTATTGATTTCAATCGGGTGAAGGAGGAGCAGTCGGTGGAAACTGGATTTAAAAAAAAAAAAAGAGGAGGATGGGGGTGGAGGGGGGGGGGGGGGGGGGGGGAAATTGGGAGAGAGAAGGAGGGGGTAAGGAAGGGGTTAAGGAGGGTAGTCGTGTCACGCGCCCGAGTTCACCCGCACACTGTTGATCACTGCCTGTCTGGTCTCACCCCTCCCTAACCAACCGATCCCCACCGTCACTCTGTGCCTTGTCGTTCTAGTGTTATCCATGATGGAACTGTAACACCTGAACCTCTCGCTCTCCTGATGATGTTGTGCGCCAACAACACACACCCACCCACCCACCCACCCACACACACACAAACGCGCGGGCGCGAGCACGTACGCACGCACGCACGCACACACACGCGCATGCGCTACACACACACACACACAGACACACACACACACACACGCATGCGCGCGCGCACACACACACACACACACACACACTCACAAACACATACGCACGTACACACACACACACACACACACACACACACACACACACATACACACACACGCACACGTGTAAGCAACTAAAACGTAAATAATGCGAGAAATAAGAAGGAAAATATTGCAACCATTCTTCACAACAAAGAGAATTACTTACTAGCTTTTTTTATTTCGTTTGCTTGTTTTTGCTTCGGTGAAGATCGTCTGTATTCACATACAACAGATACAGATGTGAATATTTACCGTCTTCAGATCGTGGGATAAGATCCTTTAGAGTCGAAAAATACAAGTTCATTCTCGTATTTTACCTCTTCGTTCTTTTCCTCCTTTTTCTGCGTACGCAGGCTGATACTCCTGCGGACACTGCCTGTACAGACAGGCAGTGGAGTTTCGTTAAATCGTGGAAGACTTAACGGTCTGGAAAATCATGACGTTGAATTGATTAGGACTGAAATAAAGACAATAAAAATCATTAAACACATTAAAGTGAGTTTTCTTTAAATACAGAAATCCAGCTCAAACCAAGACTGACACGATCAATTCTATCTTTTATGGAAGAAGTAATAATGCTGATTTTTGAAAAAAAAGTATTTTTGGTGATATCAATGTTGATTTATTGAAACTAGAACAAAATAGCAACAAAGGCAACAGCATTCCTGGTTTAGAGTAACTCACTGACAGACCAGTAAGTCTAACCGAAGAACTCAGCCACACTTTGACCGATCACATCAATACAAACACCAAATAAACCTTCGTTGAAATAAGCGCCCCGCTATGTGCATGTAGCAATTAATACCGTGTCTGTCTTACTTGATACAAAAACCGTTTTAAAGTCCCAAAAGTAAACATATTATTACCGTGTCTGTCTTACTTGATACAAAAGCCGCTTTACAGTTCCAAAAGTAGACATATAGATTTATATATATTTGTAGATAGATCGTAAGAGTTTTAGAAACTTTGTAAGAGAAAAATTTCTTTCGGGTTTTATTGCAAACACCACTAGATGGCATCTTATCAGCGAAGAGATCCAGACGAAGCCTCTGAATTCTGGACTGAAATATTTAATTCTGTATATGACAAACATGCTCCCTTCACAAAGAAAAAACAAAACCACCGTGAATAACAAAAAAAAAAACCCCCCAAAAAAAACAAAAACAAAAACAAAAAAACCCAAAACAAAAAACAAACAAAAAAAAACAAAACAAACAAACAAACAAACAAAAAAAACACCCCAACCAACCAACCAAACAAACAAGAAAACAAAAAGAAAGAAAATATGACATCGGAATTGAAAAGAACAAACAATCTCATAAATTCTGGAATTCATAAACAGTTTGTGGAACAAAGAAGCAAAGTAATATCCACGGAACATCATTCAAATGGTAACTGTTTAAAAAAAAAAGTGTCATTTCCACCAGTTTCTACCTGTCAAATCTGGAAAGCTACACATAATGTTGAATAACAAGCAGGTGTCGACAATTCTGCAAAATATTTCTGATGCATAAGCATATCAGTTGAATACCGATTTTTCAAATATTTTCGTTAAAATCATATTAAATGACGGGTGGAGTGACAATGATCTATGCTATTTAAAAAGTACCGTTAGAAATCTATCTATGAGTTTTCCTTATATCTTACAACCCAACGACAGTTTTGAACGTAGTAAATCTCCATCACGTAAAAACCAGTCAGTTACACGTGATTTGCAAGGATTAGTTAGATGGATTATGAAAGATTCATGCCCAAGGATCGTCAATACATTGACATATTTATATAATTTGCATACAGAAAACAGATCCCCTCGAAATTTAAGGAAGCTGAAGTCAGTCCTCTCCCTGAATCATAAGATTCATCAAATCGTTTAATTACAGACCCATTCATGTTTAATGCTCAGACCCATTCACGTTTAATGCTCAGACCCATTCACGTTTAATGCTCAGACCCATTCATGTTTAATGCTCAGACCCATTCATGTTTAATGCTCAGACCCATTCATGTTAATTACAGACCCATTCATGTTTAATCCTTCATGTAAAAGTCCTGTGAAAAGGACATACAAAAGTGTCTGTATTTTTATATTTCTTAAAATAATCTGATTCATTATTTTAAAAAAAGATGAAAATATAGACACTGTTTTCTTATATTCTAAAACTTAATCTGATCCACGAAGATCACACTGGGTTCCGTGCAATCATTCTTATCATACAGCTCTCAAACAGCTTATCGATACTATACAGAATAACTGAAAATGAAATTTTTACAGGCATTGTCTAAATAGAGTTTGAAAAAAATCCTTTAATATGATTATGCCCCTGTTTGCTATTGCGCAAATTGCAGTTCTGTAAATTACCACCAGAATTTATTCACCTCATGCCATTTTTTCTATCTGATAAGAAACAGCAGATAGAAACAGTCCGGTATAGAAAACAATCAATCATCTTAACTTACATCCGTCAGATATGCAGTACCACGGCGATTTGTTTTAGGGCCCCATTTTGTTCTCCATTTATCAACGACTTACCTCGCTTTTTCGAATGCATTTGTAAAATGTTGGCAAATGATTCACCGAGTTATTCAACTGATAACGATGCCTGTAACCGTACTAATAAACTTTAAGATGATACTGAAAGACTTGTCGACTGGACCCAGCTAAACAGATGTCCATAGATGCCCTGAACATTAAGTGCATGTATATGTGCGCCCGAAAAAAAAGGGCAAAGAATGACTTCATAGTTCAAACCATTATCTATATGCGACAACAAACACTGAAGAGCTGACTCGCATAAAATGTTGGCTGTCCTTGCGGCCCAACACTTATCTTGGAGTCACCACACAGTTGTGTCCCCAGTTCTTGATGTCAATTTCGCAAGCTGTTTCCTGTGTGCTCATATTTTGTCGATAACTGATTATGTTTCACTCTTATGGGATAACCACAGAGACACTAACTTTTTTAAACTATTTCACCGAGATCAGTAAAATTAGTACAGCTGAAATCAAGCCTCTTAGTCTCAGGGATAATCTCAGGGACCATAAGCAACTCAAGCTTTTAACTTCCCACAAAAGACTTTTCTTCAATATGTCATATACAATGTTATGAATGGAGATGCTCGTAAAAAAGATTAGAGATATACTTAAAATTATCGGAGACATAAGTATGTAACAGCACTTCCAAGACCAATAAATAATCTATACGAATCCAGTTTTTTATGTTCTAGTGGTAGTTTATGGAACAATTTAGCTTACAGTATCAAGCAAAAATCCGGTTTAAGAATACATAAAAATTCTGCTAGCAGAGACAAATGATGATATAATACAAAGCTCAAATCATTGATGCGTCTTCCAAAATATTATTCATGTTTTTTTCACTTGTTCACTTAATGCGTTGTACAGAGGGAACTAAGGGGAAGGGTGGGATAATTGATATGCGTGTGTGTGTGTGTGTGTGTGTGTGAAAGAAACAAAGTAAAGCAAGAGGGGATAGAAGCAGCACCTACACCGACTGTCTGCTCCTATCCCCCTGTACTGAATAAGCTGACAGTGCAGGGCAGGACAAAGAGTCCAGTGAGCTGGGAGTGGAGGTGAGGGTACAGAGGAAGGGGGAGGCAGGCGGGATTAGTGGTAGGGAAGTAGTGGGGAGGAGTGTGGGAAAGGAGGAAACACGGGGAGCGGATGGAAGCGGGTGTGCGTAGGTGGATGGGGGGGGGGGGGGGGGGGGGGGGGGGGGGAGGGGGGAGATAGGCGACCGCTATATGCTAAGAGGAAGGGAGTACAGAGGTGGAGAGACCGAGACCTGTGGAGAAGATGGGGTATCGCGGGTTTAACTTGATTAAAAGAGACAGGGCCGCTGGTGCCGGCCACACGCCTGCGTTGTTAAAACGGGCACCTGAGCGCACGACAAAGTTCAGCTAAGGCAGAGGAAGAGGCGCGCTTCACTGGGCTGCATTCAAACGAAATCCTCAACAATTCTGTTTGATGAACATTTCTCTCAACCCCTCCACACTGACCCCCGGGGTTCCCATCTCGCTCCCCAACTCAGTCCCTGGAACTCTACACAGACGCCTCCAACTCGGGCTGGGGCGCCCACTTGGAGAACAGTCATGCCTCGGGAGTGTGGGACACACAGACTGCACGTCTCCACATCAACGTCCTGGAACTGGAAGCGGTCAGGCTTGCCCTCCTCCGCTTCCAACCGCAGGTCTCGGACCGACTTGTTCTCCTCCTCACGGACAGCACTTCGGTGGCTTGCTATGTCAACATGGAGGAGGAGGGGGCTGCCTCTCTCTTCACGCACGTGGAATTACCCTCCGCGCGAGACACACAGCGGGGACCCGCAATATCCTGGCAGACTCCCTCAGCCGGCCCAGGTCCCTCCTACACACAGAATAGACCCTCAGCAGGCTAATCCTGTCCACGGTGTGGGAACATTGGGTTCAGGCTCATGGTCGACCTGTTTGCGGCCCGATTCAACCATTGTCTGCCAGTGTATGTCTCTCCCGTCCCTGATACCCAAGCGTATGCAGTTGACGCTCTCTCCCTTCCCTGGTCGGGCCTCATAGCATACGCCTTTCCCCCCTTTCCCAATCCTCCACAAGGTGATCAGGAAGGCGAGGCTGAAAAGACCCAGCTCATCCTCATAACCCGTGGTGGCCGACCCAGTCCTGGTTTCCGGACCTCAAGTCCCTCACCCCCCCCCCCCCCCCCCCCCCCCCCCCCCCCCGTCCAGTTGAACACTCGGTGGGACATGCTCAGGTAACCCCGTTTGGGTCGTCCTCACTCCAACCCCCAGATGCTCCGCCTGCACGCCTGGCTTCTGTGCCAGCCCAGCTGCGAGCACCCGCCCCTACCTCGCAGACGGACAGATCCCAGTCCGTCCTAAACATACTCGCGGGGACGGGGGCCTCGCAGGGCCTACGGGACTTAGCGTCGACCTTGCGCAGGACCAGCACCGAGTCCCTCTACGATTACCATTGGGAGAGATGGGTCTCCTGGGTGCTCAGAAAACTCTTCCCCTATGATCACCCTTCCAATATCGATAGGCAACTTTCTATCTCACCTATCCTCCTCTCTTAAGCTCTCTGCTAGCTCCATACGGGGCTACAGGTCGGCTATCTGCACCACTATTCGCCAGCTCGGCGGACCCTCCTTTGAGAATGACTTCCTTCTCAGAGAAATCTCTAGGATGGTGGCTCTACGTGAAGCCCAGTCCCATAGGTGCATCCCCTTTGGGACCTCTTTATTGTCCTGGACGCTCTCAGAAAAACCTCCTTTCGAGCCTATCGCCACCCTTCCCTTTGACCTTCTTTCCCTGAAGACCACCTTTCTGCTCGCTCTGGCCTCGGCCAGAAGGCGAAGCGAGATTCATGCCCTCAGTGGGGACCCCAAATACATCGCCTTCCACAGGGATGGCTCTGTCTCTCTAAAGTTTCTTCCCGAATTCTTAGCTAAGAATCAGGAACTAGGCACTGCCTCGCCCTCCCTCGTCATCCGCTCACTGGCGGATATCTTGGGAAGAGGGGAGAGCGGGGGAGGCATGGACCTGTGCCCTTCTAGGTGTCTGAGATACTACTGGGAACGCTCGCGCCCCAGGCGCTCCTCCCAGAGACGTCTCCTTATTTCTATCAACCCAATAATAAGAAAGACATCTCGGCTGGCACTGTCTCTAGGTGGCTTTCCAAAACGGTGAGCTCTGCGTACGCACAGGCGTACAAGGATCTCCCCGCCCTATCTCCCCGGGCCCATGAGGTCAGGGCGCTGGCCACTTCCGCAGCGTTCCAGCACTCTGTCCCCTTGCGCCATCTCCTGGAGGCAGCCTACTGGCGTCGGAAAATCCCTTTATAAACTTTTATTTAAGGGATATCCACATGACCAGGGCTGATGGTTCTAAAGGGATCTCTCCTTCCTTTGTGGCGGCTAATGCAGCTACATCGGTTAACCCCAGGAACCACTAGGGCACTCGGCCCTCCTCCGATTCCTTTAAATTCTGCTATGGTCTGACATGGTATAGTATATGACGCCAAAATGGGGAGTTTGTATTATACTCCCTGTTTGGCTAGTATACTTACCATGTCAGACTTTAATGCCCGCCCTACCTTCCCCTCAGTGCCAAGGTTCTCGGGGTTACCTTGCGCACAGGCCTCGCTGAATGAGGAACAGGAAGCGGACACCGGCTTTCTTCCGATGGCGGAAGTAGGGTGGGCGTCAAGTGACTGTCTTATAGGCCTAACTGCATTAGCTACAAAAAATTTCGGCCTGGCAGAGCTAACTGCCGTTGAATGTTTATGGTCTGACATGGTAAGTTTACTTGCCAAACAGGGTGTATAATAAAAACTTCCCATTTTGATGAATATTTCTTCTGTATGTGCAGGATACACAATAATAGACTGACTACAAAGGATGTTTTGTTGTTGTTGTTTTACTGATGGACTTAAGAAACAGTTTAAATGAAACTGAAAAACAAATCCTTAGACATATCACTTTGAACATTTTCTTAAAAGCATTCTCCATACATACTGCTGGTATGGTATAAAACAACAATATTTGCTGTTTTCAATGAAATTATTGGTTTTGTTTCTTCACGGTTATTGGCACAAGAATGTCAATTGTTATGAAAATAGCAATCATGACGCACAAAAAAAGAGAAAGAAATAAAAAACACATGAGCATATACAAGGTAATGTCGTAATGTATAGAAGAATGGCGTATGCTGATTACTGAATATTAATCACTCCATACAGCACATGGGGTTATTAGTCTGATGAGTATAGATTTTTGACTTATACGTGTAACAAATGAGTCTACAAAATCATGCATTTGTGTGTGTGTGTGTGTGTGTGTGTGTGTGTGTGTGTGCGTGTGTGTGTGTGTGTGTGTGTGAAATTTTCATGGTGGCATCTTCTCAGCAAGTACAAATATGAGCATAACTGGACTTGATGAAATAGTAAATAGTATGAAGACTTATCAAGCTGTCACTGAAATGTGAGGGCCGGAAATCTGCGATTAACATTTTCAGTAATAAAATAATTAAACAAAATTGTCATTTTCTTCAAAATTATAATTTACACTTAGTGCTTTACATGATAAAAGACATGTTAAATAAGATATGGAAAACCTGTAAGAAATAACCATTTAATACAATGTTTACGACGCAGAGGCGGAGATACAAGTGTTTTGATGAATACAGCAACAAAAAAGACCACAAATTCTCACCAAAGCAGAATGCATCTTACGTCAAAATATGACGTCACGCTGATGATGCACGTTTTGAATACTTAAACGACCCACTAGTAAAAAAAGAAAACAAAATAAAACAAATTATCTGACAGAAACAGATCTCGTGGATAGACTTTTCACCTGGGGAGGCGCTCGTGTGGTCACAGCATTATAGAAAATCAATAATCATCGTCTGGGGATATCAGGCTGCTGCTGTTGAAAGAGAAGAGCTGGTAGAAGAGGGGTGAAGGGGGGATGGGGTGGGGGTGGGAGGGGGGGGTGGGGGGGGGGGGGTAGAAAGTGACAACGTGGACTGAGATAAAACGGCGAGATAGAGGGAGAAGGGAGTAAATGGGAACAGTGTGGATGCTGAAGAAACGAGTGATCAACACAAGTTCTCGGAGGTAAGAAGAACTTGCTAAGCTGTACCTGTAGTGATTTTCATGTACACTTTCTGTACTCGTCGTCAGGTGCCCTTTCCTCCCGACCATCCAGTGTCTTTCCTCTTGTTGGTGTGGTGAAGATTACCCTCTTGGGTAGTCTTCAACTTTAGAATACTAAACTCAGGGGGGCTGTTTAGACGAAAAAACAAAAGGTGTCTTAGGCTCACCTCGATGTGCTAAGTTGAATGGAACCCTCAGCTAAGCTGTACGACCACTACTTTCCCATGAAACTGCGACAAATACACAGTAAGCTCAGCCGATCACAGCCAGATCAACCACCTGCAAGCCATTTTGACTGCTGATCACGCGGGTGGTCGCGTCATAAATCTCTCTGTGTTTTAGACGAAAAACAAAGGGTGCCTTAGGCCTACCTCGATGCGCTGAGTCCTAGAGCTTAGCTGAGGGTTCCATTCAACTCAGCGCATCGAGGTGAGCCTAAAACACCCTTTGTTTTTTGTCTAAACAGCCCCCCTGAGTTTAGTATTCTAAAGTTGAAGATTACCCTCTTGTTGTTGTGTTGAACTCATCCATCGGGAGTCAGATAGACAGCGTACTTCGCTGCCATGTTCGTGACTAACACAGTGAAGGCCATCGCTTGGACATCACCATAACCCGTTTCCTTCACCCACACAATAATTTTCAAATTAAACAGACAGAAAATGATACCTCATCCCCCTTTCCCCCTCCCAAGTATTGTGAAGGTTTGAAACGAATAGCTTGCGAAGAAAATGAACGATGACATTAATTCATAAATCCAGAAATGGACAGGATACGCTGACTTCTGCTTCCACGCACTGATTCTACGGGGAGGCATTATTATGATCATGCTGACTGGTCCCTGTCATGCCCGACCCAGGGTTTTCAAAACAAGTCACTCATTTTGATGTGCTGTTTGGAAGCAGAAGCAGTTAGGTTGCATAAACGGAAAAGAAGAGGGACAAAAGAGTGGTTACCAACTTACAGACACAATGAAATTGAAATCAGAATGGGCTGGAGGCTTTCCAGAACACACAGGTCATAGTGAAGCCTACTAGTTATACGATGAAATCAATTATTGTCACCGATGTTGTCGATCTACAATACCTCAGTGTTTTCACGTCGTAACTGCCGGCGTATTATACTCTTGACCTATAGCCTAATGATAGTAACTGGGAGCACACATGGTAATTTCCACTCTGTGTGTGTGTGTGTGTGTGTGTGTGTGTGATTATCGCGGCCTAATGATAGTTTAGAAGGGCCCGTAGCCAAACGGTCGGAGTGTTCGCCTGCAGAGCAGACCGTCGTGAGTTCGAACCACAAGCAGGTTCGGATTTTATTTCAGCTTGAAGCCCTCTTTATCCATCCAGCAGCAAATGGGTACCTGATTCAGTTCAGCGAAGGTTAAAGCAGCGGAAGGAGTAGGACGAATCCCGCCATATCCTAGACTAACACAGTGAACCTCTAACAGTTCATTGACCTAAAGGCCATCATGCTATGGGATCTTTAACTTTGCAAACTTTCGGTGAGAGATTCAGTTTCGGTTTCGACGAGGAGGCCTTCCTGTCAACTAACCTATCGACCACAATACAACATGTGGTGAAACATGAGAACACAGATCACTGAGGGCACACTACTAGATTAACAATCGAATAAATGAAAAAAAAAAAGACCTGGAAAAAGCCTTCGCAGAAGCGCGGCTTACGCATTGACTCCAAGTACTTGGTCAGGTCTTGGATACTTAGCAACGTCTAGTAACATCTGTTGGCAATTAGCGTTGACATCACGAACACAGTAATTTCGGACTGTTAATTAAAGCCACCGACCTCGGGAACTGTGTGTGCCTGTCTAGCCAATCTGCTTTCTTATGGCATGAGCTTAGGTTTACGATTTATGCGCTTACCCCCTGGATCTGTGAAGGACCCACGGTCGTGAGAGAGAGAGAGAGAGAGATGGTAAGTTTCGGAGGGTGCAAGAGGAGGATGACGGGACCTAAAGGAGGGGAGGGGGAGGGGAAGTAACGCGAACTGGACGCAGGGCGTGCGCGCGAGACACACACACACTCACTCACTCTCACACACACACACACATACGCGCGCGCGCGATTGCACACACACACAGACACAGACACACACACACGCACGCACGCACGCACGTGGCTTGCAACCAGCACCGCTCATAAAAGCCTGCCGAACGCTATTTAGTCGTGACTGTGTGCACGCTTCGGTCCGGGCGAACGTCGTCCTTCAAGAACCACTGGCTTTTTGGACGTTAATCTTACGATCATCGTTCAGTCGTGTTGGTGCCGGTTGCGTTTCGGTTGGAAAAAGAAAACGTTGCGTGTAGAAGAGGAAGAAGAGGAGGAGAAGGAAGACGACGACGACGACGACGAAGAAGAAGAAATAAGTAGAAAGAAAAAGAAGTTAAAAAAAACTGCAGCAGCAGAAGAAGAAAAAGAAAAAGAAGAAAAGAGAGAGAGGAGGAGAGGAGGAGCAGGAGGAGGAGGAGAAGGAGAAGAAGAAGAAGAAGAAGAAGAAGAAGAAGAAGAAAGAAGAAGAAGAAGAAAAGAAAGAAGAAGAAGAAGAACAGGAGGAGAAGAAGAGAAGCAACAGAAGAAGGAAAAGAAGAGAAGTAGAAGCAGCAAACAGCAGAAGAAGAAGAAGAAGAGAAAAAAGAAGAAGAAGAAGAAGAAAAGGACAAAAAGAAGAAGGAAAAGAAGGGGGCCAGAAAACTGCTAATCCCACACACAGGACCGGGCGACAGGCTCTGTGACTGTGAGGGGCAAGATGAAAATGAAGGAGAATATTGACCCCTCCCTGCGGGCCCTGGGGGGTCGGGCCAGGTACCAGATCCTCCAGGTGCTGGTCGTCAATTTGGGCTGCTTTGGGGCCGCCTACCAGCTGCTGGACAACATCTTTATCGGTCAGACTTGCTTCCCTGTGTGTCTGTCAGTCTGTCTGTAGATATTTGTCTGTCTGTCAGTCCGTCTGTCTGTGGATATTATTGGCATTTGCTCATGTGACAGTTCCCTCTCCTTCACGCGGTAATATGTTTTATAACTTTAAGAACTCGTAGAGGATTTGAAAATGAATAAGGTCTTTCCTCATGCTAATTGATCCCTCCCCCCCCCCCTCTCTCTGTCTGTCTGCCTGTCTGTCTGTCTGTCTGTCTCAATGATTCTGCGTCAGGGAACTGGCTCTGTAAAATCAAACTTGTTTAAAACTGTGCCTTTCATGATATTTGGGAAAACCAGGGCACTGCAAATGAAATGTCTTTCGTGAAGTCTCTTAAAGAAAATGATAGACAAGTTTAAAGCAGACTGGTTCGCAAAACATTACATCGAAAACAGAAAGGCCTATTCTACCTATCGATCTTTCAGAACATATTTTCTCCCGAACTACATCTTGATAGCATTGTATCTGAACGTTTAAGGGATACGTTGGTAAGACTGCGACTTGGCTTAGATGAGCTTGGCATAAATAAGACATTTCACAGTGCTGACTCTGCCCGTTTTGCTCCGCAAGGTCCACAATTAATCTAGTGTCAGTGTCAAGTGTCTGATTGTCTTGTCTCTTTCACATTTTATCACTCTTGTACTTCACGCTTTGAGCGTCTGTGTATGACGCTTGACTTAGGTTCAATATGTTATTGATTAGTAGCAGATAAATCTGACATCTTTCCACTGCCTTGAACCCCTCCCCCCCCTCTGTCTCTGTCTCTCTCTCTCTCTTTCTGTCTCTCTCTCT
>JADBJO010000293.1:70000-85000 GCA_016801955.1 Conus betulinus
CCCTCATTCTGTCTGTCTGACTGTCAGCCTGTCACTCTCCCTGTCAGTGTGTGCGCCTGTGTGGTTGCGTGCGTGCATGTGTGTGTGTGTGTGTGTGTGTGTGTGTGTGTGTGTGTGTGTGTGCGTGCGTGCGTGCGTGCGTGCGTGTGTGTGTGTGTGTGTGTGTGTGTGTGTGTGTGCCTGTGTGTGTGTTCACGCGAGCGCATATATATATATGTCTGATTGATTGATTGATGACTTTTACTCCCAAGGATAACAAACAGATAAGCCTGAGAACATAGGAGCTTACCAGCATTACAAGCCGAAAATTACCAATTTTCTGAGGTAGTTGGTAATGTTGCTTACAGCCCAGCCGGCCGCAAAGTGCCATATCAGGACTGTCATCGCGTTGAAATCAACTCACAAGTCATTATTTAAAAAAAATATTCACACCACTCTTTAAAACACACCTTCCAAAAAACACACATGAAATTTTGTTGAAAATCTTTTCTCCGTAAAATTTTGGATCAGATGAAAAATGTTAATCTCCTTCAGAAATTCAAAGATCACATCAGGTATGTTTTTGACACTTTCATTTGATTTCTCTGTCATTGATGTTTTCCTCAAGGACAATACCTGTTTTGCCCAGGAAGACATCTGTGTATTGGCTTTTGACGCCAGTATTGTCCCATACCGTCGACCATTTCTTACCTTGTCTTCTTTCCTTACATTTGCCGCGTGTCACTGCAGCAGCCTGAGGTATCTGACCTTGATTAGCGCCATCTCTTCTGCCATATGCAACAGGCCACATGCTCGCTTCTGTAGGTTAGAGAGGTTCACCCCAGAGAGCCCTTTGCCATCATACCCTTCGTTTTGGCCTACCCCCTTTTTCATACTGTGCATCATCTGTAATCCCCTGCGCATGTTTCGTAACACATCATGACGTAACACACATGACGCTTTAACTTATCTGAGATACCAAGTTCGGATTTTCGAGTATACCCATGTATCGTATGGGTAAACCAGACCACACGCTGTGGGTAAAAACCATACATTCTACGGAGAAACAAACCACAAAACTCTGTGAGTCAAACCATACATTCTGTGTGTGAAACACACACTCTGTGATACGACGATATACCATTCTGTAGGTAAAACAATAATCTGTGTGTGAACCACACCATACACTCGGTTGGTGAATCCACATAGTCTGCGTGTCAACCGTTTACCCTGTGAATAAAACCAGATGATAAACTCTTTGGGCAAAACAGCACACTCTGTAGATTAAGCCAAGCTATGTACTCATGGGTAAAGCCTTACTTTCCACTAAGCTGGAAAAGGCAGAGCATATATTTTGTGGGTCAAACCATACTACACACTCTGTTGGTCAAGCCGTGCCACGCGCTCGGGTGTAAAGCATACCTTTTACTCTGTGGACAGAACCATACCCTGCACTTTGTGGATAAAACCAGACCATACTTTATGTGGGTAAAATCACACCAAACACTGTGGGTGAACCTGTATACTCTGTAAGTGAAATCCTGATATAGCTTGTGGGTAACATTTTACTCTCTGTGGGTAAAGCCATACTTTATGTGAGTAAAACAATATGATCTGTGGTTGAAATCAAACATTCTGGGTTTAAAAAACAAAACAAACAGAAACCACTCAATGGGGTAAAACTGTACTAAACAATGTGTGGGTAAAACCATACACTCAACAGATACAACTATACCAAACAATGTGTGGGTAAAACCATACACTCGACAGGTACAACTATACCAAACAATGTGTGGGTAAAACCATATACTCAACAGGTACAACTATACCAAACAATGTGTGGGTAAAACTATACTCAACAGGTCAACTATACCAAACAATGTGTAGATAAAACCATACAGTGAACAGGTACAACTATACCAAACATGTGTGGGTAAAACCATACACTCAACAGGTACAACTATACCAAACAATGTGTGGGTAAAACCATACACTCAACAGGTACACTATACCAAACAATGTGTAGGTAAAACCATATACTCAACAGGTACAACTATTCCAAACAATGTGTGGATAAAACCATACACTCAACAGGTACAACTATACCAAACAATGTGTGGGTAAAACCATACACTCATTAGGTAAAACTCATTAGGTACCATGTACCATTCTGTCGGAAGAACAGTACACTGTTGGTAAATCCATCCACGCCTACGCATAGCAAAGCCGTACACTTTGTGGGTAAAAACCACATATTCTGTGAGTAAAAGCTCATACTCTGGGAGGGGGAACACGTGCACATTCTGTGAGTAAAACTATGTATGCTGAGAGAGAGAGAGAGAGAGAGAGAGAGAGAGAGAGAGAGAGATCGGAAAGGGGGTGTGCATGTGGACCGTAGTTAAAACCACACATTGCACGGGTAAATTCAGATAATGAATGATATCATACACTGTATGCGCAGGCACGCACATACCTACGCAGATACCAGCACTGCTGGCGCGCGGAGCCGTCTGGGTGATTTGATACGCCCCTTCGGGTTCCCTTGACTGATGATGGCCTCACACCTCCCTCCATCTCTCCTCTGCACCTCCCTCCCTCACACACACACACACACACACACAAAGCGCGCGCGCGCGCGCACACACACACACACACACACACACACACACACACACACACACACACACACACACACACACACACACACACACACACACACACACACACACACACACACACACTCCCGCTTTATCAAAGGTCTGAGATGGCACTGGCTTGTCTGGCCCGTCGGTTTCTTGGGCCAGTAGCTGGCTCGATCTCCCGGGACGTAATATGTCATTGTCTGGTTAATTCAGGTTCATCGTCCACACCCCCCTCCAAGGGATAAAGCAGACTGGGAGAGCGGGAAGGGGGCGGGAGGGGGACAGGTCTGTCTGACATCACACTCCTACCACCTGAACCAAGAGCCAAACTGCTATCGAACGCACAACACAAGGTGCACAGGAAAGCTTATTTGGTACTCCGTGCTGAACAGACCGGTGAATTTTCAACACGTTCGTCTTCAGACAATACAAAAAAAGGACATAAGAAAATGCACACAAAACTATATTCTCCAGATGACTGTCGAGTCGGAGAATGGCAAATCGAAGTACAGAAGTGAAGAAGCGAGGATTTGTGAGGACTGACGAGGGCACCTTTTGCCCTATCTGTGCACCATCTGTTCTTCCTCAAAATAATCTCATCCCATACTGCTAAATCTGTCTGGTTGGAACCACCCAGTGTGCATATGGATGTGCGTATGAAAGAGAGGGGAAAAGGAACTTTCAGACGCAATGAAATTATGAGATCAGTCTCTCTCTCTCTCTCTCTCTCTCTCTCTCTCTCTCTCTCTCTCTCTCTCTCCCCCCCCTCTCTCTCTCTCTCTCTCTCTCTCTCTCTCTCCTCCCTCCCCCCCCCCCCCCCTCTCTCTCACGGCCTTGGGATATGGATTTCTGGTGGGTGACCTGTGTGCAGGACTACAACGCCCTGCAATACTACATGGCGGACAACACCATCCGGAAAAAACCATGCTGACATATTTCGCCACACACCTTTATATATTCTGCACTGGAAATGACGATATGCACGAAACGACTCATAACTTGCACCATTCGCTTTTACCCTGTTCGTTGCAGTCGTTTATAAAACAACAGTTAAGAAAAAAAAAGGATAGATAATTGATGCATATGGTTCCACAAGCACCGGCTTCAGTGTAGAAGAATGGGCCCGTCATTGTTTCATTAAAGCTAAATCCCCCTCCTTGTTTGTTTTTCACGCCGCTCATTCCGACACCCCGTCCACAGCCACAGCCCGGTCGGCCCCGCCACAGCCCCGGCACCGGCAATCCACAGGGAGCAGTCAATGTCAAGTCTAGAGGCAACCCACCGGAGGAGACACTGCACTGCTGCCGAGTCACTTCAGTGGTGTTCAGTGGCGCCTGTTCTGATCTAACATACGCAGGACACCACCTACTAAGCCCCCTACTGACGACAATAATTGCTTAGTCGCGGAGCCGGCGTGAGTGAGCTCTCCCTCCGGAGGGCGCCACCACGTCCGTCCAACGACAGCCCCCATGGACTCGCCGATACCGGTGACCCGGACGGAACCAAACCAAGGCCACAGACGTGGAGAGGACATCGAAATTGAGGTCACCATGAGAGCAGGGCATGAAGGGCCACAGAATTTGAGACTTTTTTTTTTATGCTGATCGATGAGAATGAGGATGATTAAGATGATGCTACGGATTTCCATTTCGGTCTGAGACTACATGACAGGGCTGTACTCTACGCTTCCTTTCATAATATATCCCGGCGTCAACCAGGCCCGAGAGATACAGACACCTGCAGTGTTGGTCAGGAAATTTGAGCAACACTCTCAGAAACGCATCCATTAAGTGGATGAAACTCGACTGTGTGGTCCCAGTCTTCCCAACTGAGCCCGCAGCAAACTCAACTCTGGGTAGGAGCCGGTCGGGGCAGAAAAACCCACATGACTTCTGATGGGATTCGAACCCACGACCTCCCAGCTGGGAGTCCGCGACGCTAACCACTTCGCCAAATAGGACACGCTCTTAGTTTAGAAGCCCCCCCCCCTCTCCCCCCCCCCCCCCCCCCCCATCAGCTCCCCCTTCCCCCATGTGCATCAGAGTGACCGTTCCCTCCGTTGAGCGCCAATCAACGACACAAACCAGTTAACTGAACTTGTGCTGCATTCAAGTCAGAGTTCGGGTTTACATCAAAGATCAAGTAAAATTTGAACAGTTGAAAATGGCCCTGGCTCTGTGAAAAAAAAAAATCTGAAAAAGATGACTTTATCCTCGAATTTGTGGTCAGTAAAGTAGTTCAATGCCGTATGTTGGCAACAATAGCAGAATGATGCATGACTTGTGGACTCCTTGTTTTCCTACCATTTGTAAGGCACAAGGATTTTGGAGTGAAAAGTCTAGCGGACGACAGGAAAATGAAGGGTCATGTGGATCGTGCTTGCATTGAAAAGGAAACGGACATGAGATCTGCCTCGTAGTCAGGTATGTGTAGATCAAGGGCTGGACTGTGCGATCAATATGTTTCAGAACTGTCTGATCTTCTGAGAAAGCGAGGTGCACCTCTGAGTATAATAGAGAATATATAGAGTTTTGGCCTACATTGGACTCAGACCTGTACAGAGACACATCGGAGTTTTTGAAATATGTGTCCTCTCTTTTCCTTCATTAACGGCCTACTTGCCAGAACTGTGTAGAAGAAAATGTGGAACATCGGTATAATACAAATGTAATTACCGTATTTGCGCGATGTTGTGATGTTTAATGCCCCGACAATCTCAGCTGGCAGTGGCAAGTAATGTCGTCTGCTTGGCTCGTTTCGAACAACGTGTCCACCGCGGCGCATGCGTCATCAAATTTGCTAACTTTTCGGGCCAGAGAGCCGTATTTGGCAGCAAACCGCAAGTAGCAAAACGTGAGCTGATGTTGCGTAGAACACAACAGGAAAAAAATGTAGGAAAGTACAGAAGGGTCGGAAAAATAGAAGAAAAGTAGGAACCGAAGAAAAAGAAGAAAAAGACCGAAAAAAAGCAAGAAAAGATACATAAAATACAAAACTGAATTCATGTATACACGCATGTATGTATGTATGTGCATGTATTTATGCTTGCATGTATGTTTGTTATTTTTGTCTCTCTGTCTTTGTCTGTGTGTCTGTCTATTTCTCCTTTTTTCATGACATAATTATTTCTCTGAACCTCATGAGATTGTCTTTAAGGACAACAGGAAACCGCAAGACTGTGCTATATCCCCCCTTCCCCCTCACACACACCTAAATACACCCCCAGCCCTTCTTCTCGTCCCCCACACTTTCTTACACATGGACACACACGGCAGACGCACGCACGCACATTGTATCGTACATTTGTTTACTGAAACTTAGACGCTAACTGACTCACTCAAAAACACACCCTCCCTCTCCCCCCCCCAAAAAAAAAAAAAAAAAAAACGAAAAAAAAACCCCACAAACAACAAAAAAAACAAAACAAAAAAAAAAAAAACCACCAAAACACACACAATATTACACACACACACACACACACACACACACACACACACACACACACACACACACACACACACACACATATATATATATATATATGTGTGTGTGTTGTGTGTGTGTGTGTGTGTGTGTGTGTGTGTGTGTGTGTGTGTGTGTAGATACACACACATACACACACTAGCGCGCGTGCGCACACACACACACATACGCAAAGAACATATTTTCCCTCATTCACTCACTCTCTCACTGACTCACACTCACTCTTTCCCTTTCCCTCACCAACTCAGTCACTGACTCACACAAACATTACTCACACAGACACAAACAAATGTACAGGCTGACACCGACAACACTCATGACTCAGAAAGACAGACAGACAAACAGGCGCGCGCGCGCACACACACACACACACACACACACACACACACACACACACACACACACACACACACACACACACACGGACGGACGGACGGACGGACGGACAGACAGACAGACAGACAGACAGACAGACAGACAGACAGACAGACAGACAGACACACACACACACACACACACACACACACACACACACACACACACACACACACACACCATTTTGTCGTTGAATGGGAGGGGGTACGGGTGGAAACAGGGGAAGTGAGACGTGGGTTGCGGTGGAGTGTGGGGGGGGGGGGATGGGGTGGGGGGGATGGGGTGGGGAGAGCGTTAGTTACAGTCATAACAGAGTCAGACGTGACAGCAGAACAGAAGTCTTGGCTCCAGTACAATGTGCGTCATCGACTAGGATTTAACACACCACACCCACACACACACACACACACACACACACACACACACACACACACACACACACACACACACACACACACACACACACACACACACACACACACACACACACACACACACACACACACACACACACACACACACACACGCGAAAAACAAAAGATCCACTCCCACGGCCTTTCAAAGGGAAGGAATTGGAGAGGAGTTGGGAGGTGGGGAGGGAGTGGGGGCAGGGTTGGAGGGTGGGGCAAGTGGGAGGGGGAAAGTGGTGGTGATAGGGGGTGGGGGATAGTCGGGATGAGTGGGAAGAAAAGAAAAACCCGAAAGACACCCCCCCCCCCCCCCCCCTCCTCCTCCGTCTTCCACGACTGAACGACTAAGGAAGAAAGATATCGAGTGATCAATAATTCAGTTTGCACGCAAGCGCCAGCCTTTGTTTTGAGTACAGGTGCCTGTGCCTGTTATTTTCTTTGTCTGTCTGTCTGTCGGTCTGTCGGTGTTGTATTTCTCTCTTTTTGTTTCTTTTTTTTGTGTTTTCTTTCTTAGCTTCTTTCTTTCCTCTTTCTTTACTTTTAACTGTCTACTCTTCTCTCTGTTTTCTGTTTGTCAGTCTTTCGGTCTCTTGTATTTCTTTCTTTTGAGCTTCTTCTTTTTCTTCATTCTTAGCTTCCCTCTTTACCTTTTCTTTTTTTTCGTTCTGTCTCTCATCTCTCTGTCTCTGTCTCATTCTCTCTGTTCTTTCTCTTTATTTCTCATTCTTTCTGTGTTGTGTGTATTTGTTTGTCATGTGTGTGTGTGTGTGTGTGTGTGTGTGTGTGTGTGTGTGTGTGTGTGTGTGTGTGTGTGTGTGTGTGTGTGTGCACGTGTGTGTGCATTTGTGTGTGTGTGTGTGCTGCACGTACGTATTCATTTTTTCTTTTTTTTCTTCTTTATTTTGCATAAGTAAACTACATAGTTCAGAAGACAATATTGATTGAAAAATACACTCTTAAGCTTCAAATGCATGTACTGTACAGGAATACAGGCGACACAGGGACACTGCTACGGTCCTCCAAGAAAAAAAAAAAGCGTATTCGAAAGAAATAGACACGTTTACCACTTTTGAACACAATAATAGCTTGTACATAATTACAATAGAACCGGGGGCGATAGACAAACCTTTTCTCTGTCTTATCTTCTGCGCACACCAGTGGCTTTACCCCCACACCCCACATTCCGGCTTCCAATCCACAGCCACACCCTGGCTTTTGTCCCAACCCGGCCACGCCTCCACAGAGAGCAGTGTCAAGCCGTCATGAGGCAACCTACCAAAGGAGACACTGCACTGCTGCGAGTCACTCCGGAGGTACTCAGAAATGTTTGCTCAGATTCAGCTTACGCAGTACACCAACTTATAACAACCCCCTCCCCTACAGTTAATAGTTATCACTCAGTCGGGTAGCCAGTGTGAATGAGCGTCCCCTTTCTGTGGGTGCCAACACGCTTGTCTGACTACGGTCCCCATTTGGTCACCGATACCGGCGATCTCGACACGACCTCACCGAGGGCGTAGACGTGGGGAACAAATGGAAACTGAGGTCACACTGAGAGTAGAGCAGGAACATCCGTAGATTTTTTAAAAAGACGTTCTGCATGCTTAGATGATGCTATCGAGTTCAATTATGGTCTGAGATTGCATGAGGTAAATAACACTTACTCGGGGATGACAACTAGAACTTTCACATGCAGCTTACGTCCAGCGAGTCCCTATGTTTTGTTTCCAAATGAATGATTACACAGTCAATCAAGCAATCTACTTAAATGCGGCAGTTTTGTAATTATATCAAATTTGGGAATTGGGTGGAAGGAGCAATAGAAAATGATATATATGGAAAAGTAGGTGTGGAGGGTTTTTCCACATCGCCTTTCATGTTACGTAACAGCAGAATATTTAGGTTTGCCATTTCTTTTGATCAAAAGAAAGAGAAGAGTAAAAAGTTTTAGATTGCAATCATCAGGTTTGATAATCTGTGTTTTTTAATTAGCATCGTGTATACTCTGGCATGATGTTGTATCATAGCTTCTTACAATTTGATAAAATGCTTTTTTTTTGTTTTTAACACTACAGCTGTCTCATTCTCTTGCTGTTTACGTCAAACATTTTCTGACTCACTTGCACTTCTGATCCAAACCTTTTGACATGCTTTGGGCAAAAAAGACTTGCAGAAGGCCGTACATCGAACAGCCACAGTCAGTATGAGAAGGGCCTCAGATGGAAATCGAATGGGATCCAGAGTCTGTGAAGCTCCTTGTCTTCACCTGCCATGTCTGTTGGCTTCATGCTTAGAGGATCAGGATCCAGTGCAGATTTCCAATGGGTGTCTATTGATTAGTTGATTTTTCTGCTTTCGTCCTTCATTTGTTGCAGATTCTGATCGAAAGACGGATCCAGGATTGAAATGGTGGAGGTCTGCGTTGTCTTTAAGCGTCCTGGGAGTTTACTTTTTTTTTTTTTTTTCAAACAGTGTTTCAAACAGTTCGATTATACTTATCATAATCAGCATCACTGGTCGATGCAGATCTACACACATGTCTTGGGCTTGGCTTTGTACTTGTTAAGGTAAATGTGCCGTTTGTTTACCAAATGACGCATACACAAATCGTAATGATTCCGGAGGTCTTTTTAATCTGCCAGAATGAGGCACAAAGTGCCAGAAGCTTTCAGGAATTGTTTCATGAATATTCTGAGCATGATGATAAGTTACAACACATGATGCATTTTGGCTGGCTCTGCTACGTCATAATTCTCGAACAAAATAGAATACTCCGTGAATATTGGTTGGCTAAGCTACACAATGTCTCTGGAACTTTCGATTTTATTATGTATAAATTGTTGCGAAAACGAGTGTGCCAGGATTAGCGAAAAAATGGATGGAAGTGAATAGTAGACTACGCATTTGTGAGAGTGTTTGCGAAGGTCGTATCTCTTTTTAGGGGGACCGTTGCGAATGCTGTACGAATACTGGTGTGAATCATCTGCTGCAGTGAGAGACTCCTGAACTTGTTATCAGAGTCCACCTTTTCTCTGTCCGAATCTATTCATCGAGAGATCAGACCCAGCTCTTATTAATGCATCTTCGCTCCGCGGCCCGTTCAGTGAAGTGGAGCGACCCGTTCAGTGAAGTGGAGCGGCCCGTTCAGTGAAGTGGAGCGACCCGTTCAGTGAAGTGGAGCGGCCCGTTCAGTGAAGTGGAGCGGCCCGTTCAGTGAAGCGGAGCGGCCCGTTCAGTGAAGCGTCACAACAGTTGAATTCTTCTTCGTCGTGACCCACGTGTCTAGAAGCACTGGCAGAAGCTGACCTGCCCCCCCCCCCCCCCCCCCCCCCTCACATCACGAGTTACCCTCTGGGCATGTAATTAGCGCATGCCACAGGGTTCTGGCGTTAATGATAGGGTTAAAACTGTGTCATTGTCACGCGGGTCTATCCACTGCTGGCTGGTAATTGCAATTCCAACGGTGGAACAGGATCCAGGTTCCGCGCCAGTGCCAGATACCGATGTAGAAAGAGCGTTGGTCAAATTACAGCAATACAGAGGACCGGTCAAATTACAGCAATACAGAGGTCCGATCAAATTACTGCAATTAAGAGGGTAGGTTACTTAACAGGAATGAAGTAGGGAGATCAAATGATAGTAAATCACACAGCTGAACAGTCTCTGCACACATGTTTGAAATTCTGCCTAGTGCGTATACACTGCATTACAGCTGCAACGCCACGATGCCAAAATGTACAGGGCGAGTTACAGCTAAATAAGTGATTAGTAAACGAATATTGTATACAGAGATTGGAAGAAACAACCCAAAAGAAGTGAACGAATAAGAAAGAAAGAGAAGAAATCCAAAATTAGTAAAGTGAATAAAGAGATTAGAAGAGGAAATCCAAACTGATGTGCGTGGGTTTATACAGTCCTATCCTGTGGAAATGGCGCTGATTCTGGAGCTAGTCATGTCATGCATATTTACTTCACAGCTGACCGCGCGGGATTCGCGGAGCGGGATAACAATAATCAATTACCCACCAAAGACTATGGCTTACAACGGCCGGCTAAAATCTAGCCTGGTGTTCCGAGTCCCATTGTCGTTGGCATTATCACTTGTCTATTTTAACGTGCTGTCGGTTCGGTGGTTATCGCTTGCCTATCTTAACGTGCTGTCGTTCTGGTGGTTTTCGCTTGCCTGTCTTAATTTGTTGTCGTTCTGGTGGTCATCGCTTGCCTATCTTAAGTGTGTTGTCGTTGGTGGTCGTCGCTTGCCTATCTTAAAGTGTTGTCGTTCAGGTGTATCGCTTGCCTATCTTCGTGCTGTCGGTCGGTGGTCTTCGCTTGCCTATCTTAAAGTGTTGTCGTTCAGGTGGTTATCGCTTGCCTATCTTGACGTCGGTGGTTATCGCTTGCGCTTAACGTGTCGTTCTGGTGGTTCGCTTGCCTATCTTAACGTTATGCCGTTCTGGTGGTATTGTTTGCCTGTCTTAAACGTGTCATTCTGGTGGTTCTAGCTTGCCTGTCTTAACGTGTGTTGTTCTGGTTATATTGCTTGCCTACCTTAACGTTTTACCATTCTGGTTATTGTTTGCCTGTCTTAAACGTGTTGCCGTTTTGCTTATTATATGCCTATCTTAACGTGTTGTTCTGATTATTGTTTGCCTACCTTACATTGTTGTTGTTCTGGTTATTGCTTGCCTATCTTAACGTGTTACCATTCTGGTTATTGCTTGCCTATCTTAACGTGTTGTCGTTCTGGTTATTGTTTACCTATCTTAACGTGTTGTGTTCTGATTATTGCTTGCCTATCTTAACGTTGTTACCGTTCTGGTTATTGTTTGCCTATCTTAACGTGTCATTCTGGTGTTTGCCTGTCTAACTGCCGTTCTGGCTATTGTTTGCCTATCGTAACGTGTTGCTGTTCTGGTTATTGTTTGCCTATCTTTACGTGTACCATTCTGTGGTTCTGTTTGCCCCTGTCTTAACGTGTTGCCGTTTTGCTTATTATTTGCCCATCTTAACGTGTTTGTTCTGGTTATTGTTTGCTTATCTTAACGTGTTACCATTCTGGTTATTGTTTTCCTGTCGTAACATTATGTCGTTCTGGTGATTGTTTGCCTGTCGTAACGTGTTGCTGTTTCGGTTATTATTTGCCTATCTTAACGTGTTGCTGTTCTGGTTATTGTTTGCCTACCTTAACGTGTTGCTGTTCTGGTTATTGTTTGTGTTAAAGTGTTGTCGTTTTGGTGGTTCTCGCGTGCCCATCTGAACATGTTCTCGTTCTGGTGGTCACAGTGTAGTGTTAGACAGGCTCCTCGCTCCTGTCTTCTGGAATGGAAGACCCTCCTGTACACCCAGTCTCCTGTTGAGGACGTTTATTTAACCCGGATGTACACTGCCACCGGTCTGACCTCAGTGATCATGAATGGCTCGGTGGTGACACTCGTGCTGCCGGGACGTGGATTGCCGCCGAGATGGTCGTGCACGACACGTTCACGCCGGTTCAATCCAGTTCTAATTCTTTCTGATCCTAATCGCCGGAGCCGACACACTACTCGGCGCTTTGCCCATGGTTTTTAGGTGGCGGGCAGAAACAGGTAGACGATTATTACGCTCAGTCTGCCCGCCCTCTGCTGGCACCTGCCAAAGAAATGCCACACTCCTTCTAGCAGCGAACGCCTGGGGACAGGCAGATAAAGGACGGAGTTAGGGTCGAGGGGGGGGGGGGGGGGGTGGGGGTGGGGGCCTATCCTGTGCGTAGATTGGTGAGTGCCATGGATGTATAACACGAACTGTAGGTATGTATAGCATTGCATGTATGTACTTGTGCACGAGCGAAGAGACACGTTCACACGTGACGCTCACATGTGACGTTCATACCATACACGCTTGTATTAGCGCGCCTATAGATGTATAACACGAACTGTAGGTATGAATAGCATTGCATGTCTCTACATGTGCACGAGCGAAGAGACACGTTCACACGTGACGCTCACGTGTGACGTTCATACCATACACGCTTGTGCTAGCAAACAGTCACTTACGTGCACTCGCGCGCGCACGTGCGTATGCACGCACGCACGCACGCACGCACGCACGCACGCACACACACACACACACACACACACACACACACACACGCAACATAAACACAAACACACACACACACACACAAACACAGACACACAAACACACACACACACGCGCGCGCGCAACTACAACCCCCCCCCCCCCTCCACACACACACACACACACACACACACACACACACACACACACACACACACACACACAACACACACACAAACACAAACACACACACAAACACAACACACACACACACACACGCGCAGACGCGCACAATACAGACACCCCCTCCACACACACGCACACACACACACACACACACACACACACACACACACACACACACACACACACACACACACACACACACACACACACACACACACACACACACACACACACTTTCCTAACACCGATACACGTGTGTGAAAGCCATCATAAAAAATCTAAGATAAGATGATTTGAACATCCTCATGCATAATCATGTTGGAACATATTCTGGTTGAAATGTACCATTTAACTAACCGGTGATTTATTTGTAAACCAGAAAAACCCCAGTTTGATTACTAACCGCCAAACATATTGAAGGAACAAGTGACGAGAAAGAAGCAGGGCGTTTCGACCGTGAGGTCTTTTGTAAGGAAGTAATAGAGGTCGACACACATCAAAACGACGGCTTTAATTTGCTGCGTAGCGAGGGCTAGGATGTGGGGGGGTAGTGACTAAACTTTTTTTTTCTTATCTTGATTCAGTTACCATATGCAGTCACTCAGCTTTCAGCCTCACCTTTTTTTTCTTTCCAAATTTGTGTTAAACTTTACCTTTAGCCATCTGCTAGAAAGGCTTTTACACTACCCTGTGTTTTCTCACATGCATTGTATTTTTTTTTTTTTTTTGCAATAAAAACACACAGAGGCGCAATATCCAGTCGCCAAAAGCTCTTAGCTAGATTTCTTATGGAAATTTTCCAACTTAAAAAAGATATTGCGAAGAAGAAGAAGAAGAAGAGAGAGGGCTTTTCTCTTGCTATGTAGATTCTTAAAGACTTAGGAGGGACGAAGGTGAAAGAGTGTCATCCCATGAATTTCGTCTGCATCCGGAGATACCATTGAAAAGTCGCGTTTTAGATTCACAGAAACATCGCTATTGTTATGTAAGTCACAGAAATGCTGTCATGAGCGATGGAACTGCACTAAAACTTCAATAGTTCAGCCTTAAACCATGGTCCATTTTCCCGCTAAGTTTCCTTCAGCTCGGTCCAGTAATTTTTGTACCGGTTGCGGATCCGCCTAAGGATCCAATCACACACACACGGATCCGCATCAACATTCAATGGGTTCATTCATGAGCCGTCCTGTTTTCCCTACCAAGTTTTGGGAAGATCAGCTGGGTAATTTTCCAGACGGACAGACTAACAAACACCGGTGAGAAGACGACCTATTCGGTGGAGACAATAAGTTTGGGTCTATGGCTGGATGTCGTCTGTTGGGAGAGATCCATCAGAATGCCCAGGCAGGAATGTGCTCACTGGGGTGAGGAGTGACACGTCACTTGTCGGAGCGGTGCTTCCGTCATCACAGGACATAGTCATGATCCAGTGGCGTTCCAAATCCGCCAGCCAAGGGTGGCTTTAGCTCCCTCCCCTACCTCCACAAAAAGATTTCTCCCTCGACAACAACAACCAACCAACCAACCAAGCACAAAAAAAAAAAAAAAAAAAAAAAGCAAGCAACCAAAATTTACAAAAAAAAAAAACAACAACAAAAAACCCCAACAACATCCGAACACACACACACACACACACACACACACACACACACACACACACACACACACACACACACACGACTACGTGACATACAGACGCCTCCTTCACTCTGTAACATTAGCCTTGACTCTTTGATGCCAGCAGAAGAGCTGTGCCCCTACACGTTTTCTTTCTCCCTAAGTGTAGCTGAAGGTGGATAAGCTGCTTTGCCTGTCGGATTAGGCACCATTGATAGAGAACCACAGCTCGGCGATTAAGGAGTTGCGTG
>JADBJO010000293.1:90000-95000 GCA_016801955.1 Conus betulinus
GAACACATAAGCACCATTGTTTTCTTCCACCTGTGAAACAGGGCTCGTCACTCGAAGGCTATGCTCTCTCACCATGTCCATTCATTTCTGTTTCCTTTCCAGTGGTTACCCCTTTTACAGCAGCTCTGTAAGTGACAGATATCTTGTTACATTTCGACCTGTTACATGTCGTCTGATAATGTAGATAATCTTCTGCTATGATAATTCAAACGTCAGATTGCTTTGGGGTGTACACAAATAGAAGCAGTTTTCACAGTTTTTAAGGTCTTTCTGAAGTGTTGCTTAAGTTGCTGACTGGTTTCCATCTACCGTGGTCAGGTACAGCCTTTATTGGTTATTGATCAACGGGTACTGATCATCCTAGTCACCCCAGGTATGTTTTACGTTTAGAAGGGGCACAGATAATCCAAAATATCTTTTCACAGTCCCAGACCTGCTCGCCCTTTATTTCACCCGAGTCTCTTTCTTCAGCTGCAAGGCCCAGACAGTTGTCCACATCGTTCTTCTGGCTCTGGCAGTGCTTTAACCTAGCTGCTCAGAACGTTTCTTTTCAAAACTAGTTTTAGGAAGATCGTTTTTGATCCAGACGTTTACGATGTCTTTTCAACTTTTCAATATTTTTCAGTAAGCAGCTGGCGAAAACTTTGTGCCTGCTATGTATTCTCGCTCGTTCAGAGGCGTGTGGTATTGTATTGCTGCCCAGAAAGTCTGTCACCAAAGAACCTTATTTACAGTCTCAATTAGTGCCTTCCGTGTCTTGAAATTCCGGAGGCACGTCAGGTCGATCCATAGTGTTCTGTTGTTATCCAGTGTGGAGACATCAGTTCACAGAGTGTAGACCAGTTGTACATCACGCTCCATGTTCAGCCGCCAGTTCATCCCCAGCCTCTCTGTTTCTCTGTGACCTCAAGGAGTGCTGTGGAGGACCTGGTTGACAGGGTCTGAGGTGTGCAGCCATAATTATACCACCCATCCATCCTTCCAGCTCATGCATCATCTGCAGGTCGTGAGCATGACAAGAGGTTGCCCGAACTAATCTCTGACCCCCTCACTGGGCATGACGTCACTCACCGGATGCCATGTACATGGTGTAGGCGTTTGTTTTAAGATCCACATGTCAGTAAAATGAGATCGTGAGTCTCATAGTCTGGTGACTAACACGTCCTCTTTCCATTTTTGTGGATTCACTTCTTGTCAGCTGGCAGTCTGGTCCAGCTCAGTCTGTTGTCCACAAGGAATGATGTCAAAGTCACTTCAGTCTTACCATTAAGATTATCAATGTGTTCAGTGGGTTGTACAAAATGCAGTCAGCAGCTCCTAAATCTACTGATGGGAATGTCTTCGTGAACATGTACATCGACAGCTTTGTAGCAAAGTGTTGTGTTTTTTTAGCGACTTCGAAAATGACCAGAGCCATTCTTGTCGGAAGTCTTGTCAGGTATCTGTTTCTTCAGAACGCTGGATGTACTCGGATGGAAGACGTGAGGAAACTCTTTCACGAAGTGTATTGTAAAACCACAGCATAGAATGTTAAACTGATTTTGTTTTCCATTCAGTACGTGTCCATTTCTTGAAGTGGTCCATTGTACATCACAGGATGTTGATGGTATAGAGTGTAGTTTTTTGATGACTGTGGTACTTGTTAGAGTTATGTTGTCTAGAATGTTGTTACATTCTTTTTAAATGATGGAAATTAGGAGCTCTGTAAATATATTTCCATATTTCCTGTTCAACGATTGTATTATGCAACATCAACAAACAGCAATCATGCACCAGAATCAGCACCTCCCGCTTTCATTCCCTTATATATAATTATACACGTAGCATAGACACAATAACGTGATTTCGATGGAAATGGTTGTACTGTGAAAGAGGATTGAATGGTGGAAAATGTAATCGTTTCGTCTGTCAGAATAAAAAGCATGTCGAAGAGAAATCACCTCCTCGTAGCAATGCAAAATCAGATTGATGTCTTTGTCTTCCAGAAAAAGAATGACATAGAAAAACCGAAAAGCATATGATCATTTTTTGAAAAGATGTTTAAGAGCTAGCTGTGGTCTTTCATATTGTATAGAGAGTAATACGTCAGCCTGTACAGAGAGACTATTTTTTCAACTTGACAATATAAGCAGCTGCATGATCTGAAACAAAAGTCCCTGCAATGTAGTTATATTTTGTGATTGTAGTTTTTTTCTTATTACGTTTATGATATACCTTGATTGTCATGATAACATCTTTTGCATGGTGCGTTTTCTTTTTTGCTATGATGTTTGTCCTTGTTTGACCATTGACTGTTCTCTGATCACCTGTTCAGAGAGCACAATATAAGCAGTGTTCATCCTTCAGGTGGCAGAAAGATGTCGGATTGGCCGTTGGGTGAGAGCGAGATGACCAGTGAGTACAGCGGGCGGGCAGGGTGGGTGACCAGTTGATGACGTGATCCCCACCCACCCGATTACCACTGCTGCTTCTGAGTCTGCTTTCGTCACTGTTCCGCCGTTAACATGCCGTAAACGGTGTAAGGTAGTTAACTACGGAGTAACCTTGATGCTGTTGTTGTGAACTGTGCTTTAGCCAAACCTGATTGTTGTCTATTTTCGCCCAAGAACAGACTTGGCACTGAATTGGAATGAAAATAAATGATACCCACATTTTATGTGAATGAAAATAACGAACGAAGCAAAGATGTCTGGAACTGTGTTTTTAGATGTTAGGTAAGGTAAGATCATCGCCACGCAGGCAACTGTCGTCTTAGTGAGTCGCTCGCACGTCTCAAGATGTCTCGAAACCCACGAGAGAATTTGAGCTTTCCGGAGAGGACAGGTCATGCATTAGGCCGCCGGCCCGTCGCAGATTGTCTGGTAATAAATCTAGAACTGCGATTGCCTTATGCCATTGTCTTCAGGGGGGTGGTGGTGAACCCCATCCTTTTCACCACGCTCAACCCTTCTCTTCGCCCTTGAAAAATTCCCTGGTCATCACCATGGTATGAAGCCAAGCATTCCTGAAAAGCGTTCTTCACAAAACAAATGGCGATGCGCAAGAGCTGTGTGACCCTATGCATTGTTGCTGTAGTGGTTAGAATGGTCATCTGTAGGGTGTGTTTAAAAAAGGAGGAACTGACTGCATTCTTTTCGCTTTTCAATGTCGGATAGTCGAGTGCTATTTCCAGGCTATCCCCAAGACACAAATGATTTTGGCAAAGCAGAATTTATTCAAACCTCATTACAGATTCACTGTTCTTAAGAAGCGTCGAATGCTGATAGTCTAAATTATAATAGAAAAGCATTCGTTTGCGACTAACACTCCTGAGGAATGCGTACACCAGGGAGAGAACGTTTGCCTGAGGCTTGTGCTTAACTGCAGCACATCATGTGTATCCAAAACCAAGTGGAAGACAAGCCATTCTTTTGCTTGACCATTACCTGAAATTGGTCATCGTTTGCACAGGATAACTGAGATGTGTTTTGTAAAGTTTCAATATACTCTGAGTTCCTGAGATAAGTTCGGTCCTGTTTTCTGCATCGGCTCTTCTTACTGGTTCCCAGAGGTCTGTGTCATGAGAACTCTGACCAGCAAGAAGAAAGTAAATCTACAGTTTGGATGCGTGTAAAGACTTGATATTTGATCAGTTGGCTTCTCCTCCAGCTCATTGTAAGCCATGGACAAAAGCAGACTTCACTGAGATGGTGATGATATGTGGCCTTTCGCAAATGTTTGAAGAAGCTTCCTGATTTATGACGAGTGTGCCTGTTTATGCTGCTAGAAGTGGCTCTTCATTAATTGATTGATGGAACCAGTGCCAGACATGATTGAATATTGCTTCGAAATACACACTTCAATTTACCTGAAGGAAGATATATTACTGTCCGAAATCTAACGTCAAAGTTAACATGGATGTATTCAGAGGTTCTGTATTATTCATTTTCTCTACACATAAACAGATGCAGGAGAAATGCTGCAATCCCCAGCACCTGGAACCAAGGCTTTTCGTGCCGTCGTGGCTTTGACTATTTTCAGCCTTTTCATGTGTCACCTAGAGAAGGATTTACATATGAGAAACCGATTTCAACTCCATAAATGTACAACACATTTTCTTATCCATCTCTGTTTTACATACGAAAAAGTCTGCACATTAATTTTAAAGAAAGCCAAACTGCCAAAATGTCAAAAAAGATTGGCAGCATTAAATTTCTGTTAAAACAGCTACAAAAGCCACCAAACAAGTAAAAATTGAACTGGAGTTTGTTTAAATGGGCGAAAGTATGCAAACTGATGATCGATGTGAAAAGAGTATGTAGATATGTTATACATCTTCTATGTGACCTGTGCAGACAAAACGAGCTGTACAACTCGATGCAGACTTTAATTCTAATTCTCGAAGACAAGCAAAATGTACCTACTTTGTACGCTCACTTTTCTAGTATCAACACTGCGAAAAATATCTGAGGGTTTGCTCTTCCAGACTTTGATTTCACAGAACCGACCAAACGTCGTTTCCAAATATTCAACAATGTTTCCGGCCTAATGATGTAAATGATCTACAAATGACTACAAATGTTGCAGCGTTTTGTGTGGTCAGGTCACATATATGTGTGAATCAGTCATGTAGAAGACATGTACCATTTCCGTGAGGCGTTCTCTCAGCGTGTAATGCCGTGTGGTTTCCCTGTCTGGTCCAGTTCGACCTGGTGTGTGAGCACAAGCTGCTGGGGGGCCTGGTGCAGACCTTCGTCATCCTGGGACAAGGCATCGGGGCCGTGCTCTCCTCCATCGTCTCTGACAGGTCGGTCATGTGGACTCTGCGCGCAGCAGAAGTATGTAGAGCAGGGTGTTGTTTTGAGGGTCCCTTTTGCTTGTCAGTGTGTTAGTCTGTCTGTCATCAGGCTTACTCGAAAACAGGTGAGTGGATCTTCATCGCTATTTGCAGGGTTGTCTGTTGGATGGACACCTTACAGTCATGCAGTTGTGGGGTTTTCAGTGTACATGAGATGTGACGG
>JADBJO010000293.1:97500-125000 GCA_016801955.1 Conus betulinus
ACATTAGTTTTATTCTTCCATCATATGGGGGATTATACCATATGATCTTCCTTTTTCCTGTTTTTCTTATTACTGTTCATGTTATTATTATCTGGGTTGTTGTATTGTAGTTTGTAGTAGTTGTAGCCTTTTTTTTTTCAGTGCCTCTTGGTATTCAACTGCTGCACTGTTGAATACTTTCTCGTTGCATGACAGGTTAGATAGTCTTTTGTTTATGCCATTGGGTATGGTTTTTAGGATAGAAGGTGGATGGTTACTGGTTTTTTTGATGTCTACGTAGATGGGTGTATATTAGGTTTTTTTATATTTTGTATTGTATTGTAATGGTATGGTTAAGGTCTAATGTTATGTCTAGGTAGTTTACCTTACTACCTTCTTGTTGGCTTCTACTGTGATTTTAAGTTGTGGCTTTGGAAGATTTTGCAAAAAGTTCTTTTTTTCTTATTTTCAATGGTTTTTTGGTTTATTGTTTAGCGCGGCGCGGCCATCGTCTCTGTACAAGCCAACCTGTTTGTTTAAGTGTGTTTTCTGTATATTGGATAACATGAATAGTCCCAACTAGTTCACATGTTTCGGCACCATCATATGAACCCATTGTGACATCAAATGTGGAATTATTGCTGTTTTTTTTTTTTTTTTGTCCCCAAGTATCATTACTGCTGTGGAGTAGAGTAGAGTTTTTTTTAGTGTGGAAGATGATTTTCCATCTCAGCCTCTGTTACGTTTGTATATTTGTTAGCAAATTTTAAAGCTTTGGTAAGCAATTCCTCATCTATGGATGGATAAAAATCCACTATGTCAAAAAGTGATGAACACTGTGTTTTTTTCTGTTTGTTAATTTCCTTGAACCATTGGATAACTTCGTAGCTATTTTTCCCAAAGGTTGTATTCAGTGTTTGATTTTATGTCCTCTATAGACTTTTCCAGAATTTTTTTTTTTGCTTATTTTGCCTAATTCAGACTTGGATGGGTTTATTAATCTACATGTTGGGTTGTTGGGGAAATTAGGTTTGTGATCTTTAAGTGTTATAAAAGCTTCTTTTATTGCTGTTGTTTCTATCCTATCATTTAGATCCATACGGTGCACAAGTTCTCTTTTTTTCTTTTTTACAAATGCTGTCATATGTGGTTTGATCAGTTTTTTTGTAGTTTTTCTGAATATTTTTTTTTGTTGAGGAGTTGAGAGTATTCATTAGGTTCCATTTTATAGAAATTGCTTGTCTTATCAGCCTTTACGAATACCTTTTTGTCATTTTGTCACTCTAGCCTGACAGAACCTAAACTTAAAATGGAGAAAATCAACTTTGGGCAGTCCACTAAAAATATACCGTTTTCTAACCCACAATCTTACATCAAAAAACTAATAGAGCACACTGAAAAATTTGTGCGCAACATGAGATGGAAGGCGTTCTTCTTCCTGAACCCTGATGCAAAAAATGTGAAGAAAAAAAACATACAGTTTTAAGTCATGGAGATCGCCACCCATAATAGAGGAAATGAAACCTTTTGAAGACAATATGAAAAAGACTAATAGCCAATATTGAATTCAGAAAATCATCATACAACAATTTCCAAACAAAATTACAAAATGAAATAAAACAAATTCAAAATGACAAAAAGGTATTCGTAAAGGCTGATAAGAAGACAAGCAATTTTATATAAAATGGAACCTAATGAATACTCTCAACTCCTCAACAAAAATATTCAGAAAAACTACAAAAAACTGATCAAACCACATATGACAGCATTGTAAAAAAAAAGAAAAAGAACTTGTGCACCGTATGGATCTAAATGATAGGATATAGAAAAAACAACAGCAATAAAAGAAGCTTTTATAACACTTAAAGATCACAAACCTAATTTCCCCCAACAACCCAACATGTAGATTTAAACCCATCCAAGTCTGAATTAGGCAAAAAAAATAAGCAAAAAAATTCTGGAAAAGTCTATAGAGGACATAAAATCAAACACTGAATACAACCTTTGGAAAAATAGCTACGAAGTTATCCAATGGTTCAAGGAAATTAAACAAACAGAAAAAACACAGTGTTCATCACTTTTGACATAGTGGATTTTTTATCCATCCATAGATGAGGAATTGCTTACCAAAGCTTTTAAAATTTGCTAACAAATATACAAACATAACAGAGGGCTGAGATGGAAATCATCTTCCACACTAAAAAAAAAACTCTACTCCACAGCAGTAAGTAATGATACTTGGACAAAAAAAAACCAGCCAGCAATAATTCCACATTTGATGTCACAAATGTTCATATGATGGTGCCGAAACATGTGAACTAGTTGGACTATTCATGTTATCCAATATACAGAAAACACTTGGTAAACAGGTTGGCTTGTACAGAGACGATGGCCTCGCCGCGCTAAACAATAAACCAAAAACCATTGAAAATAAGAAAAAAGAACTTTGCAAAATCTTCCAAAGCCACAACTTAAAAAAATCACAGTAGAAGCCAACAAGAAGGTAGTAAACTACCTAGACATAACATTAGACCTTAATGACCATGTATACAAACCATATAAAAAACCTAATGATACACCCATCTACGTAGACATCAAAAGTAACCATCCACCTTCTATCCTAAAAAAAAACCATACCCAATGGCATAAACAAAAGACTATCTAACCTGTCATGCAACGAGAAAGTATTTCAACAGTGCAGCAGTTGAATACCACCAAGAGGCTGAAAAAAAAGTGGCTACAACTACAAACTAACTACAATACAACCCAGATAATAACATGAACAGTAATAAAGAAAAAACAGGAGGGAAAAGGAAGATCATATGGTATAATCCCCCATATGATGGAAGAATAAAGACTAATGTAGGAAAAGAATTCTTTAAAATTCTTATAACATCATTTCCAAAAGAACATGTACTATCTAAAATATTCAATAAAAACACCGTCAAGCTATCATATTCATGTATGCCCAACCTCAAAAAAAACATAATTGACTCATCTAACAAAACTAAAGGCAACACAGCCAAAAGGGTAACAAAAGGACATCTTGTAACTGCACAAAAAAAGATCAATGCCCCCTGAATAATAAATGCCTTTACAATAATATTGTATACCAAGCCACAGTAACAACTGATAGTGACAAAGAAACATACATAGGGATTACTGCAAACCATTTCAAAACTAGATATGCAAACCATAACAGTCCTTCAAAAATGAAAAAATAAAAAACCAAACAGAACTAAGCAAACACATTTGGAAACTTAAAGATAAAAAAATAGACTATAATATATCATGGAAAATATAAAAAGAGCAGCACCATACAACAAATCTCTAAAAAAAAAATGCAACCTATGTTCTACAGAAAAGTGGCTGATATTATGCAAACCTCATCTAGCAACTCTGAATTCAAAAGTTGAGATCATAAACAATTGCAGGCACAATGGAAATTCTTGTCAACACACCATTCCTTAACACACCCTCCCTGAACGCACCCCCCCAAAAAATCAAAATTGTAAAAAGATACAGGCCCCTGAAGAGAGCAGAGAGCTGGAAAACAAGTTTGTTGGTGTTTTTTTTAATCTCTTTTTTAATCACATTTTTAAACTTATGTCGCTCCCTTCCCGGTTGAGCGTTTTTTGGAGTTTCTTGCTGGCTCTCTAGTTTTATTTGTGATATATATATATATATATATGTGTGTGTGTGTGTGTGTGTGTGTGTGTGTGTGTGCACGCGCGGTTGTGTGTGCGAGCGACGTGCATGTGTATACATGTGTGTGTGTGTGTGTGTGTGTGTGTGTGTGTGTGTGTGTGTGTGCGCTCGATCGCTCGTGTTTATGTGTGTATTCAAGTCTAAATAATGTACTTAGTTTCGATTGGATTATGTAACTCAAACGGCCAAAACACACAGATCGTTACCACCCTGGTAGTGATCAAGCTTCAGGTGCAACCCACACAACTTGAAAGCCACTCTTCAGTGCACACACACACACACACACACACACACACACACACACACACACACTCACACACACACACGCACACAAAGACAAATTCACACACACACACACACCAACACACACATATACAGAGGCACGTACGCGCGCGCGGGCGCGCGCACGCGCACACACACACACACACACACACACACACACACACACACACACACACACACACACACGCACTCACGCACGCACGCACGCACACACACGCACGCACGCACGCACGCGCGCAAGCACGGACACACGCACGTACGCGCACACACACATAGTGATTCTCTGGGTGATCTGTATGTTGTTGTGGAAATATTCATCCAGTTTGTCGCCGGAATATTCAAACACCAACAAAAATCCGATGTTAGTATTTACCGTCTTATTGCGTTCATCTTGCAAATTCTTTGGAAGAAGTGTTTCAACGGAATAGCTTTATCGAAAAAAGGTACAGAATTATTTACATTGTATAATTAGCTTTCGGAAGGGAAGGCCAACAGTTTATCTTTCTGAGCCCTGAAATCAGTTTGTGAAAATCATACACACACACGCGCGCGGACATGCACGCACACACGCACGCGCGGGCGGGCGCCCCCCCCCCCCCCCCCCCCCCCCCCCCCCCCACACACACACAGAGACTTGCCCCCTCCTTTCATCCTTTCAGCTCCTCCTCTCTTTCTCCTTTCTCCCCGTCCCTCTCAGTTTCAACCTTGTACGACCGTAAACACATGGCCACACACACGTTCTTCCTGTTGTTATACATAATCATTACAACCAACGTTATGACAGAAAAAATGCGGATTGAGAATCACCACGTAGTGTGTGTAACGGGAACTCAGTAGTACAGTGTACATTTTTCACGTACTAGATTTTTTTTTGGTTTTGAAAGAGACCGACATTAAGTGAAAAGAAGGAATGAATGATTATGATAAAAAACAAACAAAAACAAAACAAAACAAAAAAACAAACTGACAAAGAAAAAAAAGAAACCGCAAAAGAGCTAAGTGGGTTAAAAAAAAGAAGTGGAAGGCACTATGGAAATCGTCATCGAAGTGACTCGGCGACAAGGCAGGGTCGTCTATGTTCGGTGGCTTCAAGGCTACATCATCTTTATTGCTCCCGCTATGGTTGGGCTGCCGCAATTCGATCTTGATTGGGCGTGTGAGAGTGGTGATTGGCAGTGTGAGAGTAGTGGAGCTAAAATGGATAGGTAGATTTGATTAAAAGCAGAACAAAACAAAATAAACCAAACAAACCAACCAAACAAACAAAAAAAACCGCTGTGCATTAGACTCCTTAGTATCTTAAGGAGTCAACACCACATTACAGTCTCATGTGTCCAAACAAGACACTTCAGACCACCCCCGAAAGTCGCCCCAGTTTCCGATCTAACGATAATTCTTGGCGTCACTTGCTTTTGGCAGGGCGTGGTGGGCACGATGGCAGCCATGTCAATCGAGTTGTTTCCCATGGAGTACCGGTCCTTGCAGCCCCTGACGTTCTCGGTGTTGTGGGGCATGGGGTCCCAGCTCATGACGCTGTTCGCCTTCACCATGAGGGACATGGTCTGGAGGAACCTGCAGTACGCCTCTCTCTCCGTCATTTCCCTCGTCATCGCCGTCATCCAGCTGTGGTCAGTCCATGGGGATCTTTGTCGTTGTCTCTTGTGGTCAGTCCATGGGGATCATTGTCGTTGTCTCTTGTGGTCAGTCCATGGGGATCCTTGTCGTTGTCTCTTGTGGTCAGTCCATGGGGATCATTGTCGTTGTCACTTGTGGACAGTCTATGGGGATCCTTGTCGTTGTCTCTTGTGGTCAGTCTATGGGGATCTTTGTCTTTGTCTCTTGTTGTCAGTCCATGGGGATCCTTGTCGTTGTCTCTTGTGGTCAGTCCATGGGGATCATTGTCGTTGTCTCTTGTGGTCAGTCCATGGGGATCTTTGTCGTTGTCTCTTGTGCTCAGTCCATGGGGATCCTTGTCGTTGTCTCTTGTGGTCAGTCCATGGGAATCCTTGTCGTTGTGTCTTGTGGTCAGTCCATGGGGATCCTTGTCATTGTCTCTTGTGGTCAGTCCATGGGGATCCTTGTTGTCTCTTGTGGTCAGCCCATGGGGATCATTGTCGTTGTCTCTTGTGGTCAGTCCATGGGGATCGTTGTTGTCTCTTGTGGTCAGTCCATTGGGATCTTTGCGCTCTTGTGGTCAGTCTACGGGAATCCATGCCGTTGTCTCTTGTGGTCAGTCCATGGGGATCTTTGTCGTTGTCTCTTGTGGTCAGTCCATGGGGATCTTTGCGTTGTCTCTTGTGGTCAGTCTACGGGAATCCATGTCGTTGTCTCTTGTGGTCAGTCCATGGGGATCTTTGTCGTTGTCTCTTGTGGTCAGCCTATGGGGATCCTCGTTGTCTCTTGTGGTCAGTCCATGTGGATCCTTGTCGTTGTCTCTTGTGGTCAGTCCATGGGGATCCTTGTCGTTGTCTCTTGTTGTTAGTCCATGGGGATCCTTGTCGTTTGTCTCTTGTGGTCAGTCCATGGGGATCTTTGTCGTTGTCTCTTGTCAGTCCATGGGGATCTTTGTCGTTGTCTCTTGTTGTCAGTCCATGGGGATCCTTGTCGTTGTCTCTCTTGTCAGTCCACGGGGATCCTTGTGGTGTGTCTCTTGTTGTCAGTCCATGGGGATCTTTATCGTTGTCTCTTGTGGTCAGTCCATGGAGACCCTTGTCGTTGTCTCTTGTCAGTCCATGGGGATCCTTGTCGTTGTCTTTTGTGGTCAGTCTATGGGGATCTTTGTCGTTGTCTCTTGTGGTCAGTCCATGGGGATCCTTGTCGTTGTCTCTTGTGGTCGGTCCATGGGAATCCTTGTCGTTGTCTCTTGTGGTCAGTCCATGGGGATTTTTGTCGTTGTCTCTTGTGGTCAGTCTATATGGGATCTTTGTCGTTGTCTCTTGTGGTCAGTCCATGGGGATCCTTGTCGTTGTCTCTTATGGTCAGTCCATGGGGATCCTTGTTGTTGTCTCTTGTGGTCAGTCCACGGGGATCCTTGTCGTTGTCTCTTGTGGTCAGTCCATGTGGATTCTTGTGGTTGTCTCTTGTGATCAGTCCATAGGGATCCATGTCGTGTGTCTCTTGTGGTCAGTCCATGGGGATCCTTGTCGTTGTCTCTTGTGGTCAGTCCATGGGGATCCATGTCGTTGTCTCTTGTGGTCAGTCCATGGGGATCCCTTGTCGTTGTCTCTTGTGGTCAGTCCATGGGTATCCTTGTCGATGTCTCTTGTGGTCGGCCCATGGGGATCCTTGTCGTTGTCTCTTGTGGTCAGTCCATGGGGATCCTTGTCGTTGTCTCTTGTGGTCGGCCCATGTGGATCCTTATCGTTGTCTCTTGTCAGTCTATGGGGATCCTTGTCGTTGTCTTTTGTGGTCAGTCTATGGGGATCTTTGTCGTTGTCTCTTGTGGTCGGTCCATGGGGATCCTTGTCGTTGTCTCTTGTGGTCAGTCCATGGGGATCCTTGTCGTTGTCTCTTATGGTCAGTCCATGGGGATCCTTGTCGTTGTCTCTTATGGTCGGTCCATGGGGATTCTTGTCGTTCTCTCTTGTGGTCAGTCCATGGGGATTCTTGTCGTTGTCTCTTGTGGTCAGTCCATGGGGATCTTTGTCGTTGTCTCTTGTGGTCAGTCCATGGAGACCCTTGTCGTTGTCTCTTGTGGTCAGTCCATGGGGATCCTTGTTGTCTCTTGTTGTCAGTCCATGGAGACCCTTGTCGTTGTCTCTTGTGGTCAGTCTATGGGGTCCTTGTCGTTGTCTCTTGTGGTCAGTCTTTGGGGGTCCTTGTCGTTGTCTCTTGTGGTCAGTCCATGGGAATCCTTGTCGTTGTCTCTTGTGGTCAGTCCATGGGATCCTTGTTGTCTCTTGTTGTCAGTCCATGGAGACCCTTGTCGTTGTCTCTTGTGGTCAGTCCATGGGGATCCTTGTCGTTGTCTCTTGTGGTCAGTCAGTCCATGGAGACCCTTGTCGTTGTCTCTTGTGCTCAGTCCATGGGGATCCTTGTCGTTGTCTCTTGTGGTCAGTCCATGGGGATCCTTGTCGTTGTCTCTTGTGGTCAGTCCATGGGTATCCTTGTCGATGTCTCTTGTGGTCGGCCCATGGGGATCCTTGTCGTTGTCTCTTGTGGTCAGTCCATGGGGATCCTTGTCGTTGTCTCTTGTGTGGTCGGCCCATGTGGATCCTTATCGTTGTCTCTTGTCAGTCTATGGGATCCTTGTCGTTGTCTTTTGTGGTCAGTCTATGGGATCTTTGTCGTTGTCTCTTGTGGTCGGTCCATGGGGATCCTTGTCGTTGTCTCTTGTGGTCAGTCAGTCCATGGGGATCCTTGTGTCGTTGTCTCTTATGGTCAGTCCATGGGGATCCTTGTCGTTGTCTCTTATGGTCGGTCCATGGGGATTCTTGTCGTTCTCTCTTGTGGTCAGTCCATGGGGATTCTTGTCGTTGTCTCTTGTGGTCAGTCCATGGGGATCTTTGTCGTTGTCTCTTGTGGTCAGTCCATGGAGACCCTTGTCGTTGTCTCTTGTGGTCAGTCCCATGGGGATCCTTGTTGTCTCTTGTTGTCAGTCCATGGAGACCCTTGTCGTTGTCTCTTGTGGTCAGTCTATGGGGTCCTTGTCGTTGTCTCTTGTGGTCAGTCTTTGGGGGGTCCTTGTCGTTGTCTCTTGTGGTCAGTCCATGGGAATCCTTGTCGTTGTCTCTTGTGTGGTCAGTCCATGGGGATCCTTTGTTGTCTCTCTTGTTGTCAGTCCATGGAGACCCTTGTCGTTGTCTCTTGTGGTCAGTCCATGGGGATCCTTGTCGTTGTCTCTTGTGGTCAGTCCATGGAGACCCTTGTCGTTGTCTCTTGTGCTCAGTCCATGGGGATCCTTGTCGTTGTCTCTTGTGGTCAGTCCATGGGGATCCTTGTCGTTGTCTCTTGTGGTCAGTCATGGGGATCCTTGTCGTTGTCTCTTGTGCTCAGTCCATGGGAATCCTTGTCGTTGTCTCTTGTGGTCGGTCCATGGGGATCCTTGTCGTTGTCTCTTGTGGTCAGCCCATGGGGATCCTTGTCGTTGTCTCTTGTGGTCGGTCCATGGGAATCCTTGTCGTTGTCTCTTGTGGTCGGTCCATGGGGATCCTTGTCGTTGTCTCTTGTTCTCGTGCTACCTGCTCATGCCGGCTGCGATCTGATGTTCGTCCTTTGTTTTGTATTGTCGAAAGAAGACGTTTGTATTGAAAAAGACCGATCAGGTGAAAACGCCTAGTGTTTGTTTTGCAATTTTTATGTCCTTTTCTAAGGCGGTGTAGAAATTCTTTAAATTGTGCATCGATTTTCGCCTGCAGCTTCCTCACTTTGAAATTGACAGTCTAGGATATTGATATTGCTATGGGCCACAATTTCAAGTCGTAAAATTGCTTGCAGCATGCCGAGACATTTGCAGCCGTCCCCTGCATGGCGATGTCACCATACGGTGAAAGTTGTAAGCTGCAATTAACGTTTCCTGTGTTATTTTTAATGTCACAATATGATGAAATGTCGACGATCGTTTGAACCACGTCTGGACTACAACACGTACGTGACAAAATTCAGATCTGTGAAGGAAAATGAAGTCTGCGTTCATTTGAACTAGCTCACGACAACACACTGGCAACGACATGCTTTTGTCGCCTCTTAGGGAACGTGAAAGTTAAGCTACCACACACTCATCTCCCCACCATCCATGCCTCTGTCCACCCCTTGACCTCCATGTCCTGTTCTTCTTTCAGTACACTTGTGTTGAAATGGTCAATGTACTTTTTTGTGTTTAAATTTCATTCTTTCTACTTTCTGTCTAGGTATGTGGACGAATCGCTGCGCTGGCTGATGGCTAATGGCAAGAAGGAAGCGGCGATACGTGTCATTGAGCGAGCGTCACGCGTGAACGGCAAGCAGCTCAGTGAGGTGCTTCAGACGTTGCAAGACAGCGAGAGCATGACGCTGCACTGTGGTAATACATCTGCACACCTTGTATACATCTGATGTATAATGCACGTAGGTGTGAAGGTGGTACACCTGTATGTCTTGTTGCCTCTGATGGCTGATGCACCTGGGTATAAAGGTAATGCAGTTGTGTGTGTTATTACCTCTGATATGTGATGCACGAGAATATAGAGGTAAGTACCCCTTTACATCTTGTTTACCTCTGATATAGAGGTAAATATACCTGTATGTCTTGTTACCTCTGATGTATGTTGCACGTAGCTATAAAGGTAATGCGGCTGTTTTTTTCACCTCTGAATGCACGTGAATATGGAGGTAAATACACTTTTATCTCTTGTTACCTCTGATGTGTGTTACACACGGATTGAGGTAGCTTGTTATCTCTGACGCATGGTGCACGTAGCTACGGAGATAATACACTTAAGTGTCTCGTTACCTCTAATGTTTTGTGCTCAGGGGTAGAGAGGTAATACACCTGTGTAGTGGTAATCTCTGATGTATGGTGCACGTGGAGACGTAGGTACTATTCATGTTCAGTTTGTTATCTTGGTATGCATTGCACATGTGTATAAAAAGTAACACATTCTGAAAGTACTGATACGTAGTGCTTGGATACACCTGTGTACCTTGTTCCCTTGCACCTTTGCAGTGGAGGCATCTCTTTAATTGTGGGCAAGAGCCTTGATTCCGGCAAAACTCTTCCCAGTCCACTCTGCACGGTTGTTCCGTCCACCCCTTTCTCTTTCTGCCAAGTCTGTTACTCTTCTGCACTGTTAGTTGTGGGAAGGTCTTGGAAGATCCACTTCGTCTTATCACATCTTACTATGTCAGCTTTCTTTTTCTCTGTTCATCTGTTCCCCTCACTTTACACTGAATCAGATAGTGCCTTGTGATTCTGCAAACTTCCGTTGTTAGTGATATACTCAGAACAGAAAATGCCGGCACTCTTTCGCAGCATGTCATCTTGGATCTTTCATCGTCTTTAGCATACATACTAGAAGACAGATATTACATCGAATGCAAAAAGCGTCAGATTGTATCCGAGATCAATGACCGTTGTATCTTCAGTTTGGTTTGATTTTGCCCGTGCTGCCTCTGTTCGTACTGTTCGTGCCAGGAGTTCAGAGCTGATTTAGTTCTGACGGATGATGGTGTAGAGGTATTTGAGCTGTTCCACAGTCTATGACCGTTATCTTTGTCTCACCTGGCTTTATGTTGTTCGGCAGGAGTTTTTTTTTCTGCAGTGATCTCCAAGCTCCATGTGGTAGATACCTCATTCCGGTGGTTTTCCAGTTTTTCGAGTTCCTCTTCACATCCGGCCGGCCTGTCAATGTTACTGGAACCTGAGACCTGTGATGGTTTGTCATCCAGTGGCTGAGCGCCATTATGATCGTTCAGGGCATGTCATCAAGCGTTCCAAGCCGGTGAACAATGCAGGTGATGATAGACAGCCTTGACAAACTCCAAACGATGTGGAACTAGTTCCCACGTTGCCAAATACTGAACGGCTAGTCTTGACAAACTCCAAACGATGTGTGGAACTAGTTTCCCGCGTTGCTAAATACTGAATGGCTAGTCTTTACATACAATTGCTTGATGATTCTGATCAGCGTTTGACCAACATTACATTTCTTCGCTGCTGCTCACAAAACATCGTGTTTCAATCTGTCAAACGTTTTCTTAAAGTCTTTTAACTCGCGGTAGATGTCCTATAGATGTTGACTGTAATCGCGCACACAGCTAGTCAGTCGAACATCTGTTCTGTCAGACCTCTTCCACTGTGAAATCCTCCCTGTTCCCCGGTAAAAGTTTCTTCTGCCTGTGGATTCAGTCTGTTTAATGTGCCTTTCAGCATCACCTTGCCTGTGTGTATTATGAGACTGTTACGTAATTCTGGCTCTGCTATAAGTTGCCTGTCTTTGGGAAGGGTGACGGGTGAGTGGCAGAGTCGAAACTATTCTCCGGTCTGTCAGATTTTACAACAGGCTGTCTATGAGAACATTTGTGACTGACTCTACTCCCTACGTTATCGGGTCAGTCTGAATGTTGCCAATTCCTGAAACTTTCCCCATTTTTCACTGGTCCTACTGCTGTTTCTATTTCGTTACCGGAATTGAGAAGTGATCCACCATTTGATGTTTTGTACTTTGCAAGCATGCTGGGGTTTCTATTGGTCCAGTTATGGTCTGATCATTGCTTTGTCGACTTGTTCATGGTGTCTTGCGCTTTCTGAAAGCAGCTCAGCTCCCCCTTTTTTCACACTAGGTAATATTAACTCTTAAATGTCTTTGCTTTTTAAGATCCTGTAAAACTTGAACTGTTCGCCTCCTGTGGTCCTTATCCAGGTTCTCCACAGTATCTGTGCAGTGCTGCTGGATCACTTCCGCTTTTGCTTTTGCTTATACTTTACAATATCTCGTTGCTAGTTACCATGCTTCTGTCAATGGGGTCTTGACTTTCGTGAGGTCTCTTTTAGTATTATAAATTGTTTTAAGATATCCTTTGTGGTCCTGTGTTAAATTTGCATTTTCTTGTTGTAACTGCTGCTCCAGCTACTGCTGCTGCTGCCGCTACTACTACTACTGCTTCTTCTGCTGCAGCTACTACTACTTTTCCTGCTACTACTGCTGTTGCTGGTGCTGGTGCTGATACAACACTGCAATGATAGCTACTTCTGCTACTACTACTACCACTGCTACTACTTCTGCTGCTGCTGCTACTACTACTACTACTCTGTTGCTGTTTTTGTTGATACTACTACTATAACTAACAACAACTACTACTACTACTACTACTACTACTACTACACTGTCGCTGTTCTTCTACTACTACTGTACTACTACCAACTGCTGCTGCTGCTGCTACTACTACTACTACTGCTGCTGCCATTGCTTCTGCTATTGTTGTCGTTGCTTTTTCTGCTGCCATACTATTGCTGCTTCTTTGGATAGCGAGAATAAGAAAACAACAATTGACAACAACAATAACAAGATGCAAAGCATTTAAACGTACTCCCAGTTTATCTTGAATACGTGTGAGATATTCCATAAAGAGGAAAAACCATTTTTGGGCCATTATAGACGCTAGTAACAGCTATTCTGGTAAACATCGGACATCTGCTATCAGACAAACTGCTATGGGCATAACACATCGGGCATCATCCGTGACCCACAATGAACAAACCTACAAATTTTCAGAAAGATCGGCCAAGTACTTTCTGATATAATCCATAGAGAAGAAAAACCGTTATGGGCCGTTATAGCCGTTAGTAACGGTTATAACGGTAAAATGAAACATCGGGCATGATCCGTGACCCTTAATGAACATACTACACATTTTCAGAAAGATCGGCCAAGTACTTTCTAAAATATTCCATAAAGAAGAAAAACCGTTATGGGCATTATAGCCGTTAGTAATGGCTGTAACGGTTACAATAACACATCGGGCGTCATCCGTGACCCATGATGAACATACCTTCAAATTTTCAGAAAAATCGGCCAGGTACTTTCTGAGACATTCTGTAAGGAAGAAAAGCCGTTATGGGCCGTTATAGCCGTTAGTAACGGCTATAATGGTAAAATGAAACATCGTGCATGATCCGTGATCCATAATGAATATATCTACAAATTTTCAGGAAGATCGGCCAAGTACTTTTCTGAGAAATTCCATAAAGACGAAAAAACCGTCATGGGCCATTATAGCCGTTAGTAACGGCTATAACTGTTACAATAACACACCAGGCATGATCCGTGACCCATAATGAACATACCTGACAAATTTTCAGAAAGATCGGCCAGGTACTTTCTGAGACATTCTATAAGGAAGAAAGAACGTTATGGGCCTTTATAGCTGTTAGTAACGGCTATAACGGTTAAACAACACATCGGGCATCATCCGTGCCCATAACGAACATTCCTACAAATTTTCAGAAAGATCAGCCAAGTGCTTTCTGAGATATTCCATAAAAAGAAAAACCGTTATGGGCCGTTATGACCGTTAGTGACGGCTCTAACGGTAAAACAACACATCGGGCATTATCCGTGACCCATAATGAACAAACCTATAAATTTTCAGAAAGATGGGCCGAGTACTTTTTGAGATATTCTATAAAGAAGAAAAAACATTATAGGCCGTTATAGCCGTTAGTAACGGCTATAACGGTAAAATAACACATTGGGCAAAATCCATGACCCGTAATGAACATGCCTACAAATTTTCAAAGATATCGGCCAAGTATTTTCTAAGATATTCCATAAAGAACGAAAACCGTTATTGGCTGTTATGGCCGTTAGTAACGAATATAACGGTAACATAACACATCGGGCATCATCATGACCCATAATGAATATACCTACAAAATTTTCAGAGAGATCGGCTCAGTAGTTTTGTCTGGAGCGAGTGGAACACATTTTGACCACGGACGGACGGACGGACGGACACACACACACACACACACACACACACACACACACACACACACACACACACACACACACACACACACAGACAGCATTTCTTCGTTCCCATTGTAGAGTACTCCCTGTTCTATAAGAATTGGGAGTACAAAAAGAAAGAATAATCATCTCTCAACCCCTGTGTGCAGAATCGCTCTCGGCCACCCCATCCTCCACAGAAGAGGAGGACGAGGACGAGGATTCGGTGAGGAAGGAGGCGGCTTTGGAAGCCAACGCTGATGAGGTGCGTTCTGCCATGGAGAAGACGCTGTCCAAAAAACAGGCCGACAAACTGACCATTCTGGACATCTTCCGACACAAGTTCCTCCTGCGCAATGCCTTGGTCATCTGGCTGGCCTGGTCAGTGTGTGTGTGTGTGTGTGTGTGTGTGTGTGTGTGTGTGTGTGTGTGTGTGTGTGTGTGTGTGTGTGTGTGTGTGTGTGAGAGAGAGAGAGAGAGAGAGAGAGAGAGAGAGAGAGAGAGAGAGAGAGATGGTAGGCTTAATCAGGCATGACATCAAATGGAAAGTCAGGGAGTAATGTCGTAAAATGAAGTATAATCAATAGAAAATTGAGCTCTTTTGGCCAGCGGTGTGAAGTCGTAAAATTAAATCAACACTAAATCGAAATCATTTGAGGAGGAATTTTGAGTGGAATGAAGTCATTTGGTGCACAAATATGGCACCGTAGAACAAGGTGTTCTTGTATGTCCTGTCTGTCTATGTGTTTGTCAACATTTTCGTCGGGTATACATAGCCTCATTGGCGTTCTGAACAGTCAAATGTATTCAACTGTCAAGCTGTCATCTCAACATTTCATCTGCAACCAACATTTTTTTGCCAGAAGTGGCCCTAGCGGTCACCTGCGCTGCAAACAAAGGTAACTCAGCTCAAGGGTCTCGTCCCATGGTTGCAGGTTCACGTGCGCCTTCTCTTTCTTCACCTTGTACATGATGTCCACCTCTCTCCATGGTAACCGCTTCGTCAACTATTTCCTGACCGCTCTGATGGAAATCCCTCCGGGCTTTTTGCTCTACTACTTGGTGGACAGGTAGCGTATCATCATCATAATTTATCGTCAATATGATTAGTATTATTATTAACATTTTTTGACTATCATTATTATAATTGTTATGAATGATATCATTGCTATCATTGTTATTATCATGATATCAATATTATTATTATTATCATTCTTCTTCTTCTTCTTCTTCTTCTTAGTAGTAGTAGTAGTAGTAGTAGTAGCAGTAGCAGTAGTAGTAGTAGCAGCAGCAGCAGCAGCAGCAGCAGCAGTACTTGCAACAGCAGCAGTAGCAGCATTCAATATGTTCCATCGGAACAAAGATTTTTTATTTAGAATAGATCCAGTTTTAGGACAGTTTTAGTATGTTTTGAAAGAAACTGGGACAGTAATGTATGTTTTTTTTGATAAACATGCACAGAATCGGTTCCGATTGCGTGACATTCCTGATGTGAACCCCAGCAGTCGGCTATGCTACTGGCAACACGAATTGAAAAGCAACTGAAGCAGTAATAGTATGACCATCAACAGTAGTAGTAGTAGTAGTAGTAGTAGTAGTAGTAGTAGTAGTAGTAGTAGTAGTAGTAGTAGTAGTAGTAGTAGTAGTAGCAGCAGCAGCAGCAGCAGCAAACAACAGCAGCAGTAGGAGCGGTAGTAATGATAGTAGTAGTGGTAGCAGTTAGTCGATAGTAGTAGTGATATTAGTGGCAATGGTGATGGTAGCAGAAGTAATAGTAGTAGCTGTTGTTGCAGCAGTATTAGCAACATGAGCATCAGTAGGAGCAGTAGTAATTATAGTAGCAATTGTAGTAGTAGCAGTGGTAATGGTAATGATAGTAGTAGTAGTGGTAGTAGTAGTAGTAGTAGTAGTAGTAGCAGCAGCAGCAGCAGCAGCAGCAGCAGCAGCAGTAGTAGTAGTAGTAGTAGTAGTAGTAGTAGTAGTAGTAGTAGTAGTAGTAGTAGTAGCAGCAGCAGCAGCAGCAGCAGCAGTAGTAGTAGTATAAGTTGTTTTAGTGGTAGTTGTAGTGATAGTAGTGGTGGTACATGTAGTAGTAGTAGTAGTAGTAGTAGTAGTAGTAGTAGTAGTAGTAGTAGTAGTAGTAGTAGCAGCAGCAGCAGCAGCAGCAGCAGTAGTAGAAGTAGTAGTAATTGAAGTACTAATAGCGGGAGTTACATATCATGGACTTCCCGCTCCTTGCATGTCCAGTCTCAACATGCCTCCTGTGCAGAATGGAAATGTGTCTGGAGCTGTCAACATGTCTGTCAACTGCAGACCCGTCTCTCTGCAGCCAACGGCTAGGTGATAGCATCGACCTGTCGCAGGGCAGGGATGCAGCAGAACTCCTGCAACTGTTCATGAGAAAGCATACAACTATAGGACAGTTACTACTACTATACTACTACTACTACTACTGCTGGTGGTGGTGGTGGTGGTGGTGGTGGTGCTGCTGCTGCTGCTGCTGCTGCTACTGCTTGTACTTCTAACATGCTTTTTCTTCATAATAAAACTTTTGATGATACAGTGTATGTATGTACACACACACAACACACACACACACACACACACACACACACACACACACACACACACACACACACACACACACACACACACACACACACCTCTCTCTCTCTCTAGCTCTGTCTACTACACATCTGTGTGTCTGTCTATCTAACTACCCTATCAATCATCTATCTATCTATCTATCTGTCTGTCTTTCTGTCTGTCTATCTACCTATCTATCTGTCTTTCTCACTGCCTGTCTACTTACCTGCCTACTTACCTGTCTACTATCTATCCTATCTATCCATCTATCATCTGTCTGTCTACCTATCTATCCATCTGTCTGTCTGTCCATCTCTCTTTTCAATCCTCTCTATCCTCTCTCTCTCTCTCTATCTCTCTCTCTATCTCTCTCTCTCTCTGCTCTGCCTGCCTGCCTGCCTGCGTATTTACCTGCCTGCCTGCCAACCTACTCTATCCTATCTATCTACCTCCATCCAAAAGACGCATCTCTCTTTCTATGTTTCTATTTTTCTATGTGTGTGTGTGTGTGTGTGTGTGTGTGTGTGTGTGTGTGTGTGTGTGTGTGCTCACGCATGCGCTTTTTTGTCAACAGAAAAGGCAGAAAAACAGCTGGTCGGGTGTTCTACATCTTAGCAGGCATTGGTCTCCTGGGAGGCGGCATCTTCCGGATCTTTGAAGGTCAGTCATGGCATGAACAGACAGCAGACCCAGGCACTTCAGATGTCGTTCTTTCATGCTCTCATCAGTTTCCCTAACTCAGCCTTTATTAGTTTTATCATAAGCGGATAGAGAAATGTATGCGTTAAACGGCCATTTCTATATCAGTTTCCCTTCTGACCGGTAGAAAGAGCTGTCTGAAGTTTTATTCTCGACACACTGCTCTTGCAAATGGTCTGTCCGCGCGCAAAGGGCCGCAACTCTCTGATATGTCGATAGGAAGACTAATAGCATGGTCTCTTCTTTTATACTTGTGGTTTTACGCCCTTCTGGTGTCTCATCTTTGGCTTGTTTTCCATTCCATTTTACCATTTTACTTCTTTCTGACTTTTACACACACACACACACACACACACACACACACACACACACACACACACACACACACACACACACACACACACACACACTATCTGTCTCTTTCTCTGACTGTCTGTCTCTCTCTCTGTCTGTCTGTCTGTCTCTCTCCCTCTCTCTGTCTCTTTCTTGTCCTCTCTTTATGTCCTCTTTCTGATTCTCTCTCCCTCCTCTCTCTCTTACACACACACACACACACACACACACACACACACACACACACACACACACACACACACACTCACTCACTCACTCTCTCACACACAGTCTACTAAAACGCACATGCAAACTCAGCTTTTCCCTCTACTCTCCAATGTTGCATAATATTTACACACACACACACACACACACACACACACACACACACACACACACACACACACACACACACACACACACACAAAAGTTATGCTTTACACCTTATCATTTCCCATACCATCTTTCATTAATGAACCTCTGTCACATTTTATAGCATCAGTAAATCATTAACATGCGATAAATTAACTTTGACATTGTTTGATACCATCATCATATCCCCTCACTTTTTACATGAACTTATAGCGATCATCGTTGTTATCAATAATCATTCATGATAGTAGGCCTACGCCTTGTTGCATGACAATGCCCCTAAACTTCTTTTATTGATGAAAAGCCACAATGTGTTATGCCCTACTCATATACTTAATCTCTTCCAGTAATTAGTCTGTGTTTCAGGTCGTCATCAACCCCCCTCACTGCCAATGACAGTTAAACTCCATCTCCCTTTAAACTGTTTGAACATCCATGACTATCTTCATATATTATTATTAACAACCATCATAGTTTATGCCATTGTGATATTCCCTAATTTCCTTCATTAATCAACCACCATAGTGTTTTATGGCATTGTGTGAGTCCTTAATTTATTCATTAATTAACCACCATAATCTTTTGTGTCTGTGTGAAAACGGCTGACTTCCTTTATAAATTTTCTATTATAATGTTTTAAGGCATGGTGAGATCCCATTTCTTCATTTGTTAACCTCCATCATCTTGTGTTCCATTCATTAATCAGCTTCCATCAGGTTTAATGCCCTTGTCCGCGGGTGGTCAGTTTGTATCGGGTGGTCAATTTGTATCTGGGTGGTCAGCTCTCCAACTTCATCCATTAAGTAACTTTTATCTTGATTTTATTCATCTTTGAATTCGTAGAATTCCTTCATTATTTAATATCCACCACAGGTTCACCCTCTTATCCCTTTACCGTCTGTTTGAATGAATAAATCCATTTTTGGGATGTCCACTTTAGAAAGAAAGAAGTTGACGACCTACGAAGGTTAGTCTGTCTGTAGTAAAGGCCACGGTTGTTGTCTGTGGTGTTACAGATCACGCTGTGCTGGCCACGTTGTCAGTGGTGATGGCCATGATTGTTGTCTGTGGTGTTACAGATCACGCCGTGCTGGCCACGTTGTCAGTGGTGATGGCCATGATTGTTGTCTGTAGTGTTACAGATCACGCTGTGCTGGCCACACGTTGTCAGTGGTGATGGCCATTGTTGTCTGTGGTGTTACAGATCGTGCGTGCTGGCCACGCTGTCAGTGGTGATGGCCATGATTGGCATGGTGGGGGCCTCAGGACTCTTTGGGGGCGTGTTCTTCTTCACGCCTGAACTCTTCCCCACAAACCTCAGGTAGCGAGCCTCGCTCTCTCTCTCTCTCTCTCTCTCTCTCTCTCTCTCTCTCTCTCTCTCTCTCTCTCTCTTTCTTCATTTTCTTATTTTTCTCTGTTTCTCTTTCTTTCTTTTTGTTCTCTTCGCCTGTTTCTGTCTGTATATCAGTCTTTTTGTCTGTATGACTGTCTGCGCATGTGGATATCTGTCTCATTTTATGTCTCCCTCTCTCCCCCTCTCTCCTCCCTTCCCGTCTCTGTCTATATGTGTTTTCTTCTAGTGGCAGTAGTAGTAGCTGTAAAAGTGACAGTAATAGCAGCAGCAGCAGCAGCAGCAGCAGCAGCAACACAGCAGCAGCAGCAGCAGCAGCAGCAGCAGCAGCAGCAGCAGCAGCAGCAGCAGCAGCAGCAGCAGCAGCAGCAGCAGCGGCGGCAGCAGCAGCAGCCATAGTAGTAGCAGCAGTAAGAATCGTCCGAAAAAGAGTCTTTGATGGAAGTCCAGAGAGTCCACAACCCCCCTGAGGGCCTAATACAATAGTGTGCTACTTTTGCTGCCGTGTACATGTGTAAACTCCGGATATATGGACGAACTTAGAACGTTTTCTAAAGGAAGCTCTGTCTGCATGTGTGGTAGGTGACTGGGTACTGCAAACATCATCAAATCTTAGTTATGTGTTTTGTGTATTTTGACCTACGAGATTTTAACAATTTGGAGTATTTTGAGTTCTTAATCGAAATAACAGAAAATTGATGATTTTGGGTCAAGAAGTTTTAAACGGGTCACACCTCTTACCTGCTTAGATGGGTTAAGTCCATGTGTATCTTTGTCACCTCTTTCAGTGTAATGTTGCTTCTTTTGAACAGTTGTTAGTGTGACTGACAATCCAGCAGAGATGATGGAACCAAGGCCTATTCATCTTGTGAAAAGACTTTTAATTTAAAGAAAATTTACTGGTAAAAACAGATCACCATACATGAATTAGATGAGTTCAGAATTTTCCTATCTATGTGCTTGTACATTTTCATATAGACCTTGTTGTTATAAATGTCCAAAGGAGTTTGATTTACAGAGACAGCTTGCAAAACTGACGGGAAGTCTGCTATTAAAAAGAAATCTAGGAAATGTATGTTCTTCCTCCATTGTTTTACTTTTCACACTTAGTTCATGAGCTGATAGAAAGAAAATGTCTGCTAACACTGGCAACGTTTAGCATAATAACAGAACTGTTTTTCAGTATAACTGCCATTGATCTTTCAGTCCGTTGGAATGTCATTATCATTCAGCTGGATGAACCATTATTTTTCAGTGATCTTTCTTCTTCCTTCTCTTAATGGAACCGTGCCACGTATTTTTTTTTGAAAGAATGCTATACTGGTTTAAACAGTGTTGCTTTTTGTTGTCCACGACCTGATGAGAGTAAAAGGAATGAACTTGAATGCCCCGCACATTAAAACTGAGAAAAAAGATTGAAAGCGTGATAGAAAGATTGACACAGAGAGCTAGGTGAATAAGCAAAGAAAATGAAAATGAAAAAAAAAAAAAAAAAAAAGAAAAACGAAAAGAGGAAAGACAGAACAACAGGACAAGAAATGATTGGCCAACATGTAACATTTTGTTTTTCACTTGCGTCGTTAGAGGAATGGTGTTCCTCTTTTGTCCATATGTAGTGAATGTTACATCATTTCTGAAATTAATTCATATATTTGTTCTTCTGTATGACTTGTGTGAATTCATTTATTCGCTCATATTTTGCTTATTCTTGACGTTTTCCAGGAATCAGTCTGTGGGTGTGTCGTCGTTTGCTGGCCGTATTGGAGGCATGCTTGCTCCGTTTATGACCAATCTTGTGAGTGTAGTCAGTGGACACACACAACAGATAAACGGTCAGACAGTCAGACAGACAGGCAATAGGCAGCAGGCAGGAAGGCAGACAGAAAGACAGACACAGACAGACAGACAGACAGACAGACAGACAGACAGACACAGACAGACAGACAGAGACAGACAGACACACACACACACACACACACACACACACACACACACACACACACACACACACACACACACACACACATACGAATGCGCACGCACACACATGGATGGACACACGCTCGCACTTGTCACATTATTCGACATAAAATAGCCTACAACCACCTCTGCCATGACAGATTATTATTGTCTTTAGTAAACTCTCTAAGCTTGTCTGGATATCATAAGTTTGCTGTCAGAAAGAAGCTTCAAAGCAAAAGCTGGTAATTCCTTTTCAGCTTGAAATTTCCGAAAATGGGTATTTCACATGGGTCAGTTACACAACTCCTCATCTGTTCAATATTTTTCTGTTTGATTTACCAAAATCTGTCATATACAGTGTTGTCCTTGTACAGTATGGCATGCAGATGACATTGCATGTTCATGAAAGTTGACATAAAGAGACAACCCATACAAAAACATTGAATTGCCTTCAGAAGATATGAATTTTGACTTGACTATCTGAATATTTAATTGATAGAAAATGGACTTGTTCTTTCTCCACAAAAGATTAATTTGGTAGTTTCTTATAATGGATCTGATCCATCAAATCTACCTTTCTTCCATATTGACAATAAAATCCTGGAATACAAAGCAAAGGCAAAAATTTGGGGTGTATATATCACTGCAAAATTAAAATGAAACTATTAGTATTTCTTTACCAAGGAAGCAAAGTTACAATTTCTGAAAGGTAATACGACAGTAATCTTGGGGTCAAAGAGTTGCTGCATTGAAACACCTTTCGCGAACACTTATACTCTCCAGATGTGGTCAGGATGCCTCCCCTTTTTAGTGACTTCCTTAAAAGGGTAAAATCAATAAATCAGTTTCTCCTTTTCCCTAGTCAGCACTTACACATCTGATTCTTTATGCCAGTCCGAAATAAATGTCAAGGACATAACAAAATCTGAAGTTTTGTTTTTCCTTAAGATTTAAAAGGGCAACTCTTGACATTTACAACTGAATTTAAAAGGGCAACTGTTGACATTCATCACTCATTTAGGAAAAAAAAAGACAGAACGACAATGAAAACACAATCAGAAAATTGTGAATGGTTACGTGCAAAATACATATCTTTGTCATCATATGCAAAGATGGAGCCATTTCGGATAATGGTGAAGCAGGAGAAGCTTTTATTATTCCACCTCCTAGAATAGTAAAATCGTATTGTCTTGGAAAAAAAATATATCCATTTTCACAGCTGAGCTAACTTCATTTTAATGTCTTTATAGTGTCTTCATTATTTTACTGAGCCAGTTGGTCAGGTGCTGTTCTGTGGAGACTTTGAGCAAGTCAAACCTCCGAACAAGGAAAGATTTTATCAATGAAATCAATCACATGCTTCACGGTTTAATCTAAACGGTTACAATAATTCCTTTCTGCTGGGTTCCGTCTCGTTGTGGAATCTATTTCAAAGAGCATATTGATAGTACTGCGAAAAGAGGAGCGTGTAATACGAATGGATCAGTTTGTCTAAATATATCACTGCCTGTCAATGAGGGTGCAGTGTACTACAAAACGCATGCTGGAAATATTTCAGAAAAATAATGCAGACCTCTGATTAGCCCGTAAATGTTCATTCAAACTCGTGATCAAAGAGTAATATCCTCAATATATACTGTCCTTGTAGTTTGCGTTATTCAACGGCGATAATTTCTTTCATTCACATGATCAAACTAAACATTGTAAAAGTAAGTTTGTAAAATACATTATGCATTTAATGCGTAAAGATTACAAATACTCGTGTTTTTATTGTGAGCATCTGGAACCGTTTTTTGCTTGTACTGACTGATCATTCCTCATATCAGTTTTTAACGAATGTATCATTTATGACCCAAAACGCAGTTGAGTTACTCCATAATCCTATCTCAGGATTCCTGTAAACAGAAAGCATTATTGGATAGCAGTTATTAGTTGAGGTTGATGTTATTTTTAGTGTTAGATTCTAATTTTTATAGATGTTAAATTGAGGAAACAATAACATGTTACCATGTGCAGACAGAGACAGCTATGTGGGCTAAACCAGTTCAATACATGCGCAAGCTGAGATAGCCTTAAAGGCTGCACCACTCGTATTACTATATACAGGCAGAGATCACTTTGTATATTGAATGACTCTCATTACCATATACATGCACAGATCACTGTGTACATTAAATGACTCTTATTACCACATACTGACAGAGATCACTTTGCGCATTAAATGACTCTTGTTACCATATACAGGCAAAGATCACTTTGTACATTTAATGACTCTTGTTACTATATACAATAAGAAAAAGTCTTATAGGCTAAACCACTCTCATTACCACATGAAGGTAGAAATGGTCTTACTGGCGAAACCGATGTCAATAATGCACACACGCAGAGATAACTGTTTAGGCTAACTCATCCTCATCATCATGTGCAGTCAGAGATATGTATCTAGGCTAACCCACTGTCGTTACCCTGTGTAGGCAGAGATAGATACCTTGGCTAACCCACTCTCGTTACCCTGTGTAGGCAGACGTAGGACATAGGTACCCACTGGCTAACCCCACAGAGACAGGTCAGGCTAACCCTGTACCCTGCGCAGGCAAAGACAGGTACATAGGCTAACCCTCTCTCATTACCCTGCGCAGGCAAAGACAGGTACATAGGCTAACCCACTCTCATTACCCTGTGCTGCGCAGGCACATAGGCTGAGAGACAGGTACATAGGCTGACAGGTACTAGGCTCTCACTCTCATTACCCTGCGCAGGCAGAGACAGGCACATAGGCTGACCCACTCTCTCATTACCCTGCGCAGGAAGAGACAGGTACATAGGCTGACCCTCTCTCATTACCCTTTGCAGACAGAGACAGGTACATAGGCTAACCCACTCTCATTACCCTGTGCAGGCAGAGACAGGTACATAGGCTGACCTCTCTCATTTACCCTGTGCAGACAGAGACAGGTACATAGGCTAACCCACTCTCATTACCCTGTGCAGGCAGAGATTTTGCTATCTGGGCCCCAGGCGCCTTGATCGGGGGACTCTGTTTCACCGTGGTGTTCCTCTTCACCTTATTACCGGAAACGAAAGGAAGAGAACTGCCACACACAGTGGAAGACATCAAAGCATGGAGAGAGCCCACAGAGCAATGTGAAAATGGAAGAAAAATGAGAACGTTGGTGAACATGCTTTTCTTTTGGCCAGAAAAAAAACAAAAAACCCAAATAACAAAAAAAAAAAAAAAAAAAAAAAAAAACGAAACGAAAAACCTGAATCACCTTGAGTTTGAAGGAGAAAGTGTAAAAATGTGAAAGACGTGTCAAATTCAATGTTTTTTTTTTCTCTTTTTCTTTTTTCTTTTTTTTTTGCCATTACGTGGTTTCCCTCTTGTGGGCGACAACCCTTTGAGACACACTCATCAAAGAAGTGGAAATTCACGTTTGATGATTTTATCCTGGGCGAAAAAGTAGTCAAATGATAGAAAAGATCAAAAATGAATTTTGTGCTGTGTTTTTTATTGGCCACCGTTCTTTATACCGATTTTCATTGTTCAGTTTTGATGGCCCAGTGTCTTGACCTTGATTAGGGATATATTTGATTGAACTGATTCACCGATTCTTTATATTCATTCATCCCATATGTGTGTAGTCGACTGGTTTTTCGCTTTGTATACGGCAAAACCCCTCTGTAACAGCTGTCATATAGTTCTATGACTTTATACGTCATTTGAATACATCTTTTAAACTCAGATAAAAAAGAAAAGGATCTAGCTTGGTATAACCGAAAGTCAGCACCTTTAGATCTTGGTGGTTTCATGCTGGTTGTTTCAAGCAAAAATGCCAGACTGGTGTTTAGAAAAAGAATGAACAAGAAAAGAGAATGAAGGTTAGAAACAGATCATCACAACCTTAAAAACAACTCTTTGTATACAAAACGCTCGCCATTTCATGGTAGAGGATGACGTTAAAAGTGGACTGAATAGTGAAAACTATCATAAAAACTGCGGGGACCCCTTAACTACAGTGGTACTGGAATTTTTAGCTAGATTGGTCCTTCAGTAGTACTGGAATTTTAGCAAGATTGATCCTTCAGCCACTGTCCTAGGTGATATGAGGTACAAATTCCACACATTGTGTTGGAAAAGGCCTTGTAAGTATCTCTTTGAGGCATGAAAAAAAAAAAAACCGACACAGTTTGTCAAAATAGTTTGGAAAGAGGCTGTCGCCAACAGTAGCTTTGGAAGTGTTGGTCTGATTGTGCAGAGGGTGTCTTCTAGCTCAACCTGTAGGTCTGGCAATGTCGGTGTGATTTGAAAACACCAAGCTGTGCTGGAAAGGAGATAAACAGAGTTTTCGGTAGGCGATAACAAGATGGTAATATAATTTGTGTTTGGCGGGGATGGGAATGGTTGTGAATTTCTATGCGTGAATCGTACTGTTTTCTTGACGCTGTGATCTTTGCGTCTAGATGTGAACAATGCTATCATCTTCATGCTGGGATCTTTGTGTTTAAGTGTGAATTAAACAGTCTTCTTGATGCTGGGATCTTTGTGTCTAAGTGTGAGTTAAACTGTTTTCTTGATGCTGGGGTCTTTGTTTTTAGGTGTGAATTATACTGTTTTCTTGATGCTAGGGTCTTTGTGTTTAGGTGTGAATTATACCGTTTTCTTGATGCTAGGGTCTTTGTTTTTATGTGTGAATTGTACTGTTTTCTTGATGCTAAGATCTTTGTGTTTAAGTGTGAATTAAACTCTCCTTTTGATGCGGGGATCTCTGTATTTGGAAGTGAATTATATTTTCTTGTTGCTGGATTTTGTGTGTTTAGATGTGAGTTATATCACCTCCTCATGCTAAGATCTTCGTACTATTTGTGAAAAATACGGTCTTCTTTGATCCTGGAATCTCTGAGTTTAGGTGTGAATTACATGGCCTTCTTTTGATGGGATCTTTGTGTCTGGGTGTGAGTTATACCGTTCTTGATGCTGGGGTCTTTGTGCTTAGGTGTGGATAATACTGGCTTCTTGATGGTTGGATATGTGTGTGTTTTGATGGGAATCATACCATCTTGCTGATGGTGGGATATATTTGTGTTTAGCTTTGAATTATACAGTCTTCTCACGCTGGGATCTTGTGCTTAGATGTGCATTATACTATCTTCTTGATGCGGGGATCTTCATGTTTCCAACTGATATTTGTCATGTGTCTGCTGATTAGGGCTTGTATGTAATCTGACAATCATTTGTTTTACGTCAAACTGTGTTTCCTGATCAATGATTGAAGCTGAAATTATAAAAAAAAAACATTGTCTGAATTGTAAATTTGTAAAAATGAACACATCGGATTTCTTGTTTCATTATTGGTAAGTACATGTGATTTATTTTCTTTAAAATCATGTAATAAAATCATGCGGCTGTAATTTTCTATTATGTTTTTCACTATTGTATCTTTCAAAACACAAATAACCATGAAATTCAAATATCAAAGCAATGCCAGTAACATGTCAGAGTGAAGATCATTTCCATGCACACAAAAAAATCTAGGGTCTGAAAATGAGTGATGAATTAATTGTTTGATGGCTAGTGGTTTTTATAATCGTAGATGAGGAACAGTGGCATTCTTCAGGCGGAATGGGGCAGATAGATGAGGTAACTACATACCCCAGTTTGTCTGTCCTGCCCCTTTTCACAGGAAACGTCGACTCAGGTAAAGCAGTGATCCCTTTGGAGCAACGCCTGTTGTTACACTCCTTCACATCTGAAAGCGCTGATCTACTTCCGGCATCATTCAGCAGCCAATGGGTTAACTTAT
>JADBJO010000293.1:130000-152500 GCA_016801955.1 Conus betulinus
ATACAATTGGTGAGTTTTGTATGGATGTGATTCTGGAGTTTTGTTCAGTGACGAGGGTTATACACACAATACTTCACAAAACAATTTTTTTTTTCTCTTTCTCTTTCTCTCTCACCCTCTCTCTCTTTCTCTGTCTCTGTCTGTCTGTCCGTCTCTGTGTCTCTGTCTCTCTGTCTCTGTCTGTCTCTCTGTCTGTCTGTCTATCTGTTTCTCTGTCTCTCTCTCTCTCTCTCTCTCTCTCTCTCTCTCTCTCTCTCTCTCTCTCTCTTTCAAGAAAACAGGAAAGTATCATCTCAGAGGGCGAGCGCTCACATACATACACATGCACGCAAACAAGCACACCCATGCACAATCAAATGCTTTTCTCAAGAAAACGGGGAATTGTCGAATGAAAAAACAACAACGGCCTGCAAAAAAAAAAAAAAAAAAAAAAAAAGAAAAAAAGACGAAAACAAAAACATTTCAGAAAATGAATGTATTTACGGTGGCACGTGAAATGACGGTGATCCAGCATGCTGCTGCCTGGTTTGAAGGCGAAGAAGATAAACGTAGCCAGAGTCACTGTTAACGATGGACAATTTTTGCGTTTCTGTAAGACAACAAATTGAAATGTGATCGAAATTTGCAGGTCATGATAAATCGGGTAGAAGAACAAAACTAACAACAACAACAACAACAACAACAACAAAAACCGGGTTTCGTCTTTTTTGAGTTGTTGGACAAAACGGGCATTGTAACATGTCGAGATTTTCTTCTGACTTGTAAAGTATATCTGTTACAGTTCAGAGCTGTTACTCCCAAGCGAAATTTAGTGTAGACCTACATGGTTTTAACGTATTTTGACTTCATAACACTGACATATTGTTCATGCTCTAATATGTTTTTAAAATTACAATAAAGTATGTAATGGTTGATATCAGAGAATTTTGAAGACCAGTTTGATTAGCACAATCAGCCAGTCATTGCTCAAATTCCTTCAGAAAAACCTTCTCTGTTACCGACACCCTGCAAATACCACTCCTTACCGCATTTTTCTGTCTTTAGTGGCCCACGTTTCCTTTCCTCTTTACTTTGACACGGTCGAACTTAAAGGTCAGGTGAATCAGGATAATTTTCAATTACCTAGAATGATACGAATTATTAAACGACCCAATATGGTCGTATTGACCGAGACCAAGTTAAATCTCGGTCGACTAAAAATAGGACACTGCGACCCAACTGACGTTTAAGGTCGAGTGGCTCATCATGTCATGCCCGTGTTAAACGTAAAGTGACTAATAATAGAGATACATTCTGCGACTTCATGACCTATTCTGGGTTAGTTAATCTTTGAATTAGATCTGTTTAAATGAGACGCGTTCTATGTCAATGCTTTCAATCATCAACAAGAAGCATTCTGTGTCATTGGCCTCATCAAATAATTATGACGCATTCATTGGTCTCACTGAACAGTGTGTCATTGGTCTTACTAAACAAGACAGTCTGTGTCACTGGTCTTACTAAACAAGGCACAGTCTCTGTCATTGGTCTAACTAAACAAGACACATTCGGTGTTATTGGTCTTATTAACAGGACACAGTCTGTGTCATTGGTGTAACTGAACGAGTCTTTTTTTTTTTCTTTTTAAACAACGGTCATTCAGTGTCATGTCATGCTTGATTTTACTATAGGTCATTATGATCAATGGTGCGCCACCCGATCTTTAATCTAAGTTTAGATCTCATTATCCCATCGTTACGGTAGGTCATTATAATCAATGATGCGTCACCCGATCTTTAATCCAAATTTAGCTCTGATTATCCCATCGTCACTATAGGCATTATAGTCAATGATGTGTCACCCAACCTTTAACCTGAGTTTGGCTCTCATTAACCCGGCGGGGTTTTCAATTGATCTTTGACCGATGTTTGGGTCGCTGTAACCCATTCTGGGTCATCCGACCTGAAACCACAATCTAGGCCATCACGACATAATATAGATCATGTGTACTTACCTCCACCTGGGTCTCAACATCCTATCCTGGATCACCAAGTGTATCTAACAATTTACACCACTTTGGGTCATTATAACCCAACTTGGGTCACCCGAGTTTTAAACTGGACATGGGTCACCGCCAATCACGATCTTGATCATGTTTACTCAGCTTTTTTCGACAATTTTTGGAAAGACATGCATTTATGATCTTATTGCAATTGCTTCCATCCATAACTAAATCTGTTCAAAATCGTCGTTCAAAGAAAGATCAGCATTTTGACACAGACGCTTTTTTAAAATTTTTAAAATTTTTTTTTTTAAAAGGTACATTTGCGATTCCCAAAGACATGAAATCCTGCGTCAACTCATAATTACGGATCCACTCTGATGACCCTTCATTTGTAAATTAAATCACAAATGAGAAACTTTTGAAGAGTGTATTTGCCTTAATTATCAGATATAAGACTGGTAAAAAATGGAGCAGTTTTGATTTGATAATGGGTGACTTCCAGTTTAACGCTATTGAAAGTAATTGATTGTACTTCTCTGTTGTCAAAGTAAAATGGTTTAGACATACGACTGTGTTTTCTCCAACATATCAATTCGCTATACTCGAAGTGGAGATTAAAGTTTTAGACATTTAAATTTTGTGTTATTCCAGACCATGAATTCCACTAGACACCTATATTTTACCACTGCACAATAAAACTAGAACAACCATTGAACCAACAAAGATCTAGGATAACATCAACGATGGATTCTAGTTCCCGGGATACCCATTAAATGAAATATTGGGTTTCATACTTGTTCACACACACACACACACACACACACACACACACACACACACACACACACACACACACACACACACACACACACACACACACACGTGCACGCTCGCATGCTCTCACATACGCACGCACACACAGACAGACAGACAAACAGACAGACAGACACACACACACATACACACGCGCGCGCATGCTCTCACATACACACGTACACACACACACACACACACACACACACACACACACACACACACACACACACACACACACACATACACAAACATGCACACACACATACACATACGCGCATACATTCATACGTGCGCGCACACACACACGCTCTCTCTCTCTCTCTCTCTCTCTCTCTCCTGTCTGTCTGCTCTCTCTCTCTCTCTCTTCTCTCTCTCTCTCTCTCTCTTTGTCTCTCTCACTCCTCTCTCTCTCTCTCTCTCTCTCTCTCAGACACACACACATCTTTCACTCACACACACACACACACACACACACACACACACACACACACACACACACGCGCGCGCGCGCGCGCGCGCGCACGCACACACACACACACACGCACGCACGCGCGCTCGCACGCACGCACGCACACACACACACACACACACACACACACACACACACACACACACACACATTCTCAGACCACGCAAACAGAGGCTACCAGACTGGCTGAGCATCTCACGCGTCCATCAATATTAAATACAGCGTGACCTACTGACTGTTCACGACGTTTGAAGACCCTCAGCACTGTATGACAATATACATATTATATGCATAATATATGCCCACACGTGGCGCAGCATTTTGGTGTTTTGTTTTTCACGTCCCGTACAATATGCCCACACATGGCGCAGGATTTAGTCGTTTTTGTTTCTCCCGTCCCGTGCAAAACGAATGATCGCCAAGGTGGCTGATGTTAGCACCGCGTCCGTTCTCTCTGTCTATCTGTCGCTGTCTCTGTCTGTCTGTCTGTCTGTATATCTGGGTCTGTCTGGCTGTCTGTCTGTTAGTCTGTCTCTCTCTTTCACAATCTCTCTCTGTTGCTCTCTCTCTCTCTCTCTCTCTCTCTCTCTCTCTGTCTCTCTGTCTCTGTCTCTGTCTCTGTCTCTTTGTCCCTCTGTCTATCTCTGTCTCTGTCTCTTTCGCTCTCGCTCTCGAGTGTGTGTGTATGTGTGTGTGTGTGTGCGCGCGCGCGCGTGTGTGTGTGTGTGTGTGTGTGTGTGTGTGTGTGTGTGTGTGAGAGAGAGAGAGAGAGAGAGAGAGAGAGAGAGAGAGAGAGAGAGAGAGAGAGAGAGAGAGAGAGAGATTAAGGGAAAGAGAGAGAGGTTTATGCGAGCTTCTTTGAACTGACTTCAGTGAAACTTCGTAGAAATCAGGTAAAGCAGAAGCTTTTTTTTTTTCTAGTACAGATTCATTACGTACTGGTGCAGATCCATGAAATGTTAATGCAGATTCTTTAGAATTTAGTGCAGATACATTAAATGTCGGGATGCAAGTCCATTACATTTCAATACAAATCCATTACATTTCAGTGCTAGTTCACCAAATTTTGTGCACTCACACATTCATAGAGGAGCGCACGTTCACACACACACACACACACACACGCGCACACACACACACACACACACACACACACACACACACACACACACACACACACACACACACACACACACACACACACACACACACACACACACACACACACACACACACACACACACACACACACGCACGCACACACACACACACACACACACACACACACACACACACACACACACACAGACACACACACACACACACACACACACACGCGCAACGCGAGCACGCACGCAAGCACGCACGCACAGGCACAGGCACAGGCACAGGCACAGGCACAGGCACAGACACACACACAGACAGACATACACAGACACATAGACAGACAGACAGACAGATACACACACACACACACACACACACACACACACACACACACACACACACACACACACACACACACACACACACACACACACACACACACACACACACACACACACACACACACACACACACACACTTGTGCGCCTGTATCTATGACTTTGCACGAAGTGAATTTTACGCTAAGTTGACACAGACTGATCTCATGTGGAAAAGTAGGTACACTAATAGTTTGCTACCCCGAATGCCTCATGCATGTCAATAGGGACTCAGGACAACAAAAATGAACAAATAACCACTTATCTACCACTAATTGATTCAAACGCCCATCTCTTGCGCCGAATTTGACAAGTAAGTGATTGCTCGTTCTTCATTTTCATTGTCCTGAGTGTTTATTTTTGCCTGAAGAAGACTTAAGATGTCAAAACGCATCGTGTTTTGTCTTTTAATTCGTTTGTGGATGTTACCTGGCGGAGTTATTTCAAATTCTTTAAAAAGAAAATTACCTACATCGTGGCTGGACGGATAGTCTTAGCAACACAATGATCATCAGACTAGAATGGAGACTTGGTGAGCGACGTTCGTGTCGAGTGGACGCGTTTGGGACAGCTCCGCTTTTTCTGCCTTACTTCGTGCTGTTTGGCTTCTTCTTCTTCCTTTAATGTCCACCTTCATCATTTTGAAGGTTCTGACATTTTGGGGGGTCTCCGGTAGCAGTATCAGTGGAAATATGCTGCCCAGAAGATCAGCTATACAGTGTTGACAGTGGGGTTGGGCAGAAGGGGGAGAAAGGGGATGGGGTGAGGTGGTGAGGAGGAGCAGTGGACACGGCCATATTTAGGGGGAGACGGGAAATGGGCAGGTGGTGGGGCAGGTGGGAGAGGGGAGGGGAAAGGGCACTAGATCCGGGATTTGAAGCTTTCCACTGAGGATGATGTTATGGCCTCAGATGGAAGGCAATTCCACTCGTTGATGTCCCTGGGAAGAACGAATATTTCCTCTAGTTGGTCTTACAGGAAGGAAGGAGAGGATGACTGGTGGGATTGTCGTGTAGGCCTTGTGGAGGGGTTGGGGGTTGGCCTGTAAGGGGTGTTGACGGTAACCTCTCCATGGTGGTACTTGAAGGGGGTTACAAGTCTCGCTGTGCGCCTCCTGTCTGCGAGAGGGGGCCAATCATGCCTTCCACGCTGTATGTTTGGCGATGCCTATTGACCACCCAGCAGGCAGCTGGAAGCTGCACCTGTTCCACTCTGCCGATGTCTTTGGCAGTGTAGGGGTCCCAGACAGGTGCCGCGTACTCCAGTACGGGCTGTACCAATGCTTTGTAGGCCTTTTCTTTGATACTAACTGACCCAACCTTTAGATTTCGTCGAAGGAAGCCAAGAGCCTTGCTGGCTTTGTTGGTCATATTATTTATGGTAGTGTCCCAGGTAAGGTCGTTGGAGATGGTGACTCCCAGGTACTTTGACTCCTTAGCTGTTTCGAGGTTTTGACCATGCAGTTGGTGTCAGTTCGCTGTTGTCTCTTCCTGGTGACTGTGTGTGTGTTTTTTTTCAAATAATAAATTTTACATTGAACGCTAAGTGAAAAGTTGTTGGCTGTATTTGCGCGGAAATGATCTGGACTGTTCTATTTCCTTTCCTCTACTTTTGAAGTTCGTGGTTTTTTTTTTTTTTGCGAAATACCTCGAGTATCTTTTTTTTTCTTTCTAAAGTTAATCCGCTTTTCCTGTCGTGGGCTTCACTTTGACTCACGATCCAGGTCTCGTTTGGCCTCTCAGAGACAGTGAGGTGGTTAGCTCACCAGGAGTGCCGGTGTTTACATTCTTCTTCTCTGAACAGGGTCCAGTCTTCAGTATTTTCCAGGTCGGTTTGAATACTTAGACAAAACGCGTTTGGTTCTAAAGGTAAACAAGCTACATTATATGGTGTAAACCTTCTCATCTCAAAGCTACATTCCTTATGTGCCCAGTGCAACGTGTATTCAGAAAAGGTTAATCAAGATTTGGAAAAAGGAAGAAAGGAAAAAATCTTACTCACTCTCCTAGCGCCTCACGATCTTCTTTAAGATCCGAAAATAATCGGACACTATGAATGACAGAAAAGTACCAGGCGTCACCCCAGTGTTCCTCATTAATAAAGAACCCTCCGCCTTTGAAGAAAAACAGTTCACTGTAGCGGAAATATTTTCTGCAGCTGAACAGAAATGTGGATTCGAATCGATGGATGGTGCTCAACGGATTGGAGGCCTGTGGAGGATTTATCCTCGCAGTAGTGCAGCGCGTCAAAAACTGTTACTGCAAGGATTCTCACTGAGAGGGATTCAGGTGGAGGTGAAGGATAAGAATCCTTTCCTGATAACGTCCCCTGATGGTTCCCAACAGGAAATACCGTCCACCAAGTTGATCATAAGTAACATCCACGTTTCGTTTTCAGATGATGAAATATTACAAGCCATTAAAAAGTTAAAACTAAACATTCGCTCAAAGCTCATCTTAGAGAAGGATAGAGACAGCAACGGAAAACTAACACAATGGAAAGCTGGAAGAAGATTTCTGTACGTTGATGTCCCCAAAGAACCTCTCCCCAAAACAATAGAAATAAATCAGTTCAAAGGGTCCCTTTATCATCAAGAGCATAAAAGTGTCGATAGACAGAAGATGGGTGAGTGCCGAAACTGCTTCCAGAAGGGTCCCTCCTGCTCAAATCAGTGAAGTGCTGTCAGTGCTTTTTGGACGGTCATAAGGCAGGTGACCCCGAGTGCAAAATGACACCGGCTCATAGAGAGGGGCAAGCAGGAAATCTTGAAGGCATGAGCTCCAGCGAGCCATACATTCAGCCTGACAAAAACACAACACACAAAATATGACATCTGATGATGGACAGCCACAACTAAAACTCAAATCCGACAGAAGAGGCAGATCTAAGAGTCGACTGACAGGATATAATACACAAAGCAAGTTAAATTCGCCAGGGACACCTCCTGATCTGCATTAGGGAAACGCAGATTGGGGTCTGACGCCACCCCTCCTCAACAGCCCGACAAGCAGCGCCGCCAGGCAGAGAAGGAGCCTGAAGATGAACCCCCCTCAAATGACGACGAGGAGGAGGAGTGTGCCGATTCTCCGGCTTCAGTGTGGGAATGACTGGATACTCCTTGATGATTGGATGGGGTTCGGCTACGCTTGACGTTTATGGACAATGAGTTTGGACAATGATTTTGACGACTTTGGTTGTCCCAAAACATATTTGTTAAACGATCTTATTTTTGATCATGGATAGATTAAGAATTTTGTCCTGAAACACTAGAGGTTTAAGCAACAGACTTACACGAAAAGCTTTGTTTTTTCACGAATTAAAAACCAGAAATAGATATTGCATGCCTCCAGGAAACGCATGTAACGTAAAAAGGTGTAGCACTTCGGGAAAAAAGAGTGGGGAGGAAAACTGCTATATCAGTCTGGGTTTAAGCACAGCTGGAGAGAAATAATCCTTACTGTAAAGCATTTCAAAGGGGAGATTAAGCTGCTGAAACAGGCTGAAAGAATGATGATCAATTCAGTTAATATATGTTCCAAATCGTTCACACTAGTAAATCTGTACACACCAAACGACAGAAGGAAAAAATATTGTTTTTCAATAAAATGAAATCAGTTCTTACAAATCACACAGATAACTTAATTATAACCGGTGATTTTAACACAGTATTGTCTAATGACATGGACATAACATCAGGGAATCCACACTGGCAGAAAGAGATAGAGACAAATTTGGAGAGGTAGTTGGTAAACTTTAATTGACAGACATATGGAGAGAGTTTCATAAAGAGGAACAATCATACACGTGGTGCAGAAGAAATCCCTTTATAGCCAGACGTCTTGATTACTTCTTTACAAACGCAGAAGTACTGAATCGGTGTGTTTCATGCGATATACTGTCGGTGCCCAACTCTGACCACAGAGCAGTTACTCTTGAAATTAATAATTCACCGTTTTTAAGGGGTCCAAGATTCTGGAAATTCAATAATTCATATTTGAATGACAATATCTTCATTGAGAAAATGAATAGAAAATTGGAAATTATGCTGGAAGGTACGGAAGTCTCAAGTTCGGACATATCCAGCCACTGGGAAAACTGCAAAACGAAGATGAAAGAAATTTGTGTAGAATATGGAAAATTTAAAGCGAGTCAGAAAAAAACATGAGACAATACAACTGCAGGAGAGAGTTACAACTGCTGGATGAGGTAAGTTACAGGGACCCACAAAATGCAATGGTCCGAACACAAACCGAAACTATAAAACAAAAATGAGAACTGATCTCATTAGAAAAAGCAAGAGGAGCACAGATTAGGTCGAAAATAAACTGGATTGAAAAGGGGGACAAAAACATCAATTTTTTCTTAGGTCTCTAGAAAAAAAAGGCAAAGAATAATATAATGACTCAAATTAAAAAGGACAGTGGGGACAAAATTTCAAATCAAGCAAGTTAAATTTTACTCCGAAATGTATAGTAAGCCAACACACACAAAGGAAAACCTCAAAGAACTTGAAACATACCTTGCGGACCAACACTATCCGAAATTAGACAATGAAGAGGCCAGACTACGCGAAGGTGAGATCTTGAAAGAAGAAGCGGATGTAGTTCTAAACTCAATGAAAAATGGCACGTCTCCGGGAAGAGACGGCTTGACAGTTGAGATTTATAAGTTTTTCTGGAAGAGTTTAAAAATGGTGACAGAGGGGAAATGAGCTATACACAAAAGCAAGTTATTTTAAGATTGCTACACAAAGGAGCAGAGCTAGCAAGGGATTCCCTTAGTAACTGGAGAGATCAATAACACTACTAAATACATATTATAAAATAATGGCAAAAGTGGTTTCGATGAGACTGGGTAAAGTGACTGGTAAATTAATTAATGAGGACCAAGTTGGATATCTAAAGGGCAGAAACATAGTAAACATTATACGTACAATTGACGACGCCTTCGAATATGTTAATGCAACGAATAAATCAGGATATTTGTTAGCTGTAGACTACCCAAATGCATTTGACACCATATCAAAAGAATTCATTATGGAAACATTCGAAATATTTAGTTTTGGGGAGCAGTTTAGAACTGGGGTTATAATTTTAGTAACAGAAACTTTCAGTAACATTCACACGGTGGGTGGATCTCGGACTCCTTCCCACTCGAGTGAGGAATACGACAAGGATGTCCATTCTCCCCACTAGCCTTTGTGCTAGCAGTGGAGCTACTTGTACTCAAAATCAGAAATAGTCAAATCGAAGATATAATGCTACCTCAAGTTGATAGCAACATGAACAACAACAACAACAACAATATAGTAATGATAATAATAATAATAATTATCATTTGAACATTAAACAACTTGCTGACGACACAACACTGTTTCTGAAGGACAGTGAAGACATGACCCTAGCCAAAGACATTATAGACACATTCACAGGTTTCTCGGGACTGAAGTTGAATTGCCATAAGACTAAAGCGATGAATTTAGACAGTCAAAGACAAGAAACCGAAAATCTTGTATTCAAAACAGAAAAACAAATTGAAGATACCAGGCATTATTTCACAAGTGATAAAAGCGCTGTAAATGTTGAGGACAACTGGAAAATACAGAATCGAGAAAATCGAAAAAACTTATACAACTGTGAAGCCATAGAGACTTAAGAACTAATGGGAAATTAATCATTATTAAAACATTTCTGCTATCACAGTTGATATTTGTCATGCAGAATATTGGCTTACCAGAACATGTCATTACTGCAGTTAACAGAATGTTTTATAAATTTCTCTGGCAAAGAAAAGTGAGTAATAGAAAAGCTTTTAAATATTAAAAGGAAAATTATGAAAGATGACGAATTAAATGGTGGGCTAAATATGGTTAACTTACAAAGGTCACAAGAAAGCTATCATTTGGAATGGGCAAGAAGTTTATTGACGAGTATAGACAAGAGATGGGCTCAGATCCCGAGATGGCACAGAAGTAAGGTCTTGAGTGGCTTAGGGTGCTTTGAAATAAATTGTAAACTGAAGGAAGTCGTGGGAATTGAAAAGATAAAAAGCTCCTTTTGGAAAATGGGTAGTACTAACCTAGCTTAAAAACAAAACATGTATGAACCTAGCTGATGTAGACAAAATAAATATCAGCAGACAACTTTTATGAAACAACGCTTTAGTCAGATTCCAGAAGAAAGTGCTGTACTTTCCCTGTGGGAAAAAAAAGCAGGACTGGACCAAATGAGCGATATCATAAAAAGCAGCGAAAACAGACTCCTTACTAGAGAAGAAGTTACAGACAGAATTGGAAGGAACCACGCAGTCAATACTTTCGAATATAACGCACTGATTAACGCTATACCAAACACCTGGAGACGATGGAAGAAGAGATGGCCTGTTAACTGTTGTGAACACCAAAAACGAAAAGGTAGTTATGCCAAACATATTGCAGCCTTTTTAAAAAAAAAGAAAGAGTCAGTAAACAATCCTGTTCAGTCATGTGCAGAGGCATTTTGGTTAAGAAAATTAAACGTTGTGCTAGATGAGAGTATATGGCTACTGCGGTAACAGCAGCTAAGGAAACTAGACTTAGAGAACTGCAATGGAAAATCTACATAATATCTACCCAACGAATATATTCCTGCACAAAATGAAGGAAGTTGACAATAATAAATGCTCCTTCTGCAGGGACGAAATTGACTTTATAGAACATTTCTTCTACCTTTGTGCACCGGTGAGAGTGTTCTGAAAGATGTAGAAAAGTCTGTACAAACAAAGTTGGATCTGAAAACAAAGTTAGCTTTAAATAACGTTCTCTCTGGTGTAACCACGGTGGAGACAGACTTGAAAAGTCTCAGCATATTAAATCATATCATTTTGATCGGGAAAATGTGCACCATTACTCATTCTGCTTGAATACAACGTCCTGAACAGAAACGTTTTTTTAGACAATGGTAGGAAAAGAGACAGGTTAGTTGGGAGACGAGAGGGGAGCGGGGATAGTGAGAAACATGGGACAGACGGAACCGGGTCAGGAGGGAGTGCGAGGGGGTGAAAAGATTCCTCGAACGCAAGACAAACCAAAACAAAGCCATAGTGAAAACACAAAATACTGCCTGTTACAAACATAAGACACCCCGTTAAAAAAAAAAAAAAAAGAAAGCGGGGGGGGGGGGGGGGGGGGGGGGGGGGGGGGGGGGGGGGGGGGGGGGTAGAATGTAGCAAAAGGCACGGAACGTAGCAAAAGGCACGGGAAGGGTGGCGGGTATCTTGAAATATACTGCTGGTGTATTTACTTCTCTTCTTTTTTATTTTTTGCGGCTTGAGGAAATATTTGCAGAGCCTGCCAGTTACTAATATGTTCATATTATGTATGTTTCTAGGTATATGATCAATGTGATGGGTTAGAATTGAATTTTCTTTTTAATGGATGTTACTTCTTTGAATAGTTTATTTAACGTTTCAATCAGCTTTCTGTTCGTTGTACCTGATCATAGTTGACTCCATTATGACATGATCATTACGCGCGCGCGCGCGCGCGCGCGCGCGCATGTGTATGTGTGTGTGTGTGTGTGTATGTGCGCGCGCGTGTATGTGTGTGTGTGCATGTGTGCACACGCGCACGCATGTGTGTGTGTGTGTGTGTGTGTGTGCGTGCGTGCGTGCGTGCGTGCGTGCGCGCACGTGTGTGTGTGTGTGTGTGTGTGTGTGTGTGTGTGTGTGTGTGTGTGTGTGCGCGCGCGCGCGCGCGCGCGCGCGTGTGTGTGTGTGTGTGTGTGTGTGAAAGGGAGTTGTCCAAGGTATACTTTGGAAGGATAACCTGCTCTAGTGAAAATTTCACAGCAGCGGAGGCAGAAGTGGAAGTGTTGAAAACAGTAATAATTGTGTTTGTAGCAGTTGAAGTCATTATGTTGGCTCGTCGTTGTTTATAGAGTGATAATTGTGTTTTAATAGTCGCAGTTATGATGTTAACTCACTGTTTATACAGTGATAATTTTGTTTGTCGTTGTTGCAAAGAAAGAGAAAGGGAATGGAAATAAAAAGCAAGACATTTAAATAATCATCTTTCCATAAAAAAAAGCTCTCAGAATGATTTTTTTCATTACGACTAAAGCCCCTAAATGACGGGGGTGGGGACAAACAACATCACCGTACCGCGTGCAATGAAAATAAAAACAGAAAAGGACAGAAAAACAAACTTTACAAAAAAAAAAAAAGAAGAAAAGACAGGGTTCCCTTTCAATGCTAATACCTGGAATCTCCCATCACCTGCGAGGTTAGCACGTTAGGTCTGGGAATAGGGGTTTTCCGCCCCCCCGTCCCATAGCCCACCCCCTCACCTCTAGTGCGATGCATATCTTCCTCTTTTGGACGGGACATTATCATGAGTTTACATCGCGGCTTGAAATGAGGGAGGGCTTGGGGGGGGGGGGGGGGGGGGGGGGGGGGACAAGGGGATTAATATTCAATTTACAAATGGGATGTCGCCGCATGAAACTTGAGCGGACCGGAAAAAAAAATCAGACCAGAGTCCTGAATTTCATTGTAATTTAAATGAAGTGCTAGTATTTGACTCGACGTCACGGCAGATAAATTGACGGTATGTTTCTCTCTTTATCAGGAGAAAACACAAAATTAAAAAACTTACGCGAACAGTACTGTACATATACCGCATTGTCATTAACACAGCTTTGTATGCAAAGAGACTCGCATTATGCACACACACACACACACACACTCTCCAACGTCGAATGTATATAAATCGACTTTATCTCTATGCCAGTGTCTCGGTAGTTACTGGAACATTGACCGAGAAGCCGGAAAGATGGAAAACACGTACCAGGCTGGAGTGTATAAAAATTGGGAGTGGTCAAGAAAGGAAACAAATTATTTAAGAGACAACATTTTTCACAGCGCTTCTTTTTTTTTTTTTTGCTTTTTTAAGACAGTTCATGGCAATAAATCAAAAAAAAAGCAAATACATCTGACAGCTAAATCACTGATGAGAAAGGTTTAAGGGCTTGAAGTGAAAAGGAATTTTAAAAAAGAGACCATTTACACACCATCAAAGTCATAAAATTAACAGACAGCTCTGAAATCAAGTAAATTACAAAACAAACGAAACTAAAACCAAAACGAATACAAAACAAAATCGTCTTTTATTCACAAGAAATGACTGGGGAAAAACTCTAACACCCTAGTACACATGGTTACTTTTATTTCAGCTCTCTGCATTGTTTATAGATTAAGTTCAAAACTCCTGAAGATTATAGTTCTACACTCTGCATTTGCAAAGACAAATTGTTAGTCAATCGTTAAAGTGATTTACATAGAGACACCCCGATGAAGGCTAGGATTTGAAGAAAAAGGGAACACAAACTAACAAGAAAAGGCTTCGAAAGTAAGTACAAACCAGACCGTCTTCTGTCTTCAAAGAAAGGAAAGCTCACTTGGTCGTCCATTGTGAAGTCACTGGGAAAGAAAGGCTCAGCATGACAGAGAGGGGGAACATCGACCCCACCCTGCGTACCCTGGGTGGACGTTTCGCCCGCTACCAGACTCTACAGCTGCTGGTTGTTGGTCTGGGCTGTTTTGGGGCGGCCTACCAGCTTCTGGATAACATCTTTATAGGTTAGCCACCGTATGCCTGTCTGTCTGTCTGCCATTATCTTTTTCTTAACCTGCCATTCTTTTCTTTCGCTTCTTGATTTATATCCCCCTCTATCTCTGCTTTTGCCTTCGTCTCTCTCTCTCTCTCTCTCTCTCTCTCTCTCTCTCTCTCTCTCTCTCTCTCTCTCGCTGCGTTTGCCTTCCATCTGTCCATCTGTCCGTCTGCCGCTCTCTCTCTCTCTCTCTCTCTCTCTCTCTCTCTCTCTCTCCATATATTTCGTATTTAGCAGCTGCAATGTTAAAACTCTGACTGTTACTGAAACAGCAATACCAAGAAATGACGTGATATATGATATGATATGATGCAATATCATATATGGTATGATTGACATAACATGCTGTGGTATGATATCATATGATATGACCTGAAACCATACAATGTGATGATATGATATGATACGAAGTGACATGGTGTCACAATAGAACATGATATGATGTGAATTAACATGAGAGGGCATGAAATGATATAATATGAAATGATACGATATTGTACAACATAAAATACTATGATATTATATGGTACATGACATAATGTGATACGATGATAGATACAATACAATACGATGCTAGACCACGAAAAAAATGCATGAAACAAAAAGGTGATATGGTGCAATATGAAAGGATTATTATATGATTCGAACTGACAGAACACAATATTATGACATGATAGTTACGATCTGGGTGATATAATAAATGCACAACAACATGCTGTAGGACACTGTACGATGCAATATATGACATGCGAAAGATTTCAACATATCAAGAAAAAAAAAACAATGAAAGATGAATATTTTCAATGGTAGGATATATGATAAATGCATGCTACGTTGAAAAAATGGTGTATACCATATATCATATTCGATATCGTGTTAACTCTCTGTCTGTCTGTCTGTCTGTCTTTCTCTATCCACCCCCTTTTTCGTCTATGATCTTCTATCTATCTATCTGTTTGTCAGTCCGTCGGTCGTCCGTCCATCCATCCATCCATCCATCTATCTATCTATCTATCTATCTATCTATCTATCTATCTATCTGTCTATCTATCTATCCATCCCTCTCTCACCCATTATCTACTATCTGTCTGTCTGTCTGTCTGTCCGTTCGTCCGTATATATATCCATTTGTCTGTCTGTCATTCTGTCTGTCCATCCCTCTCTCACCAATTATCTATTTATCTCTCTATCGATCGATCTATCTATCTGTCCGTCCGTCCGTCCATACCTCCGTCCGTCCTTCTCTCTGTCTGTTTGTCTCTCCCCTCTCTCTGTCTCTCTACCTACCTGCCTATACCACGCAACACGACATGATATATACTATGCTGTATCATACTGTGTTATGCTGTACCCCATACACCCAGGGAGAGCGGTGAAGGTCTCCAGTGTGCGGCACCAATCAACGTGACTGACGCAGCAAACACGGCAGCATTGCACGAGCTGGACTGGAACTCGTCTGACGTCAGCGTGGGCCAGTGCCAAATCACCGTCTCTCACAGCAACCTTTCTGAGGACGTGGAGACCTATCCCTGCCCCTATGGCTACCAGTATGGCTACAGCGGGAGCTGTCGTTCAGGACTGAGGTGAGCAGGATTGCTTGGGTTGTTTGTCTGTCTGTCTGTCTGTCCGTCTGTCTAATTGTCCGTCTGTCTGTCTGTCTATCCGATCTCTGGCTGTCTATCTGTCTGTCCTCTCTCGTCTGTCTCTCTCTCTCTCCTGTCTGTCTGCCTGTCTGTCTCTCTCTCACTGCACAGCTCATTCAAAACTGTATCCAGACCAATATATCCTTTAATGAAAGAACAAGTCTGCATATTACTCCTACATGCGTGGATACTCTTTTCATTCATTTTTTTTTTTATTCGGCACTGTTTGATCCAGGCAATGCGAAGTCAATGAAACCTTTGAAACGCGCCCTTAAATCAGATCTCCTGAAATACATCAGTCTTACAGAATCGGATTTTATACTCAAGTTGGGGTTCTTCCTTAAAATGATATGTTTGCCATCAATAAAGGAATATTCATAAAACAAGGGTCAATACAAAGACACAATTATTTAATGTGTGTGTGTGTGTGTGTGTGTGTGTGTGTGTGTGTGTGTGTGTGTGTGTGTGTGTGTGTGTGTGCGCGCACGCAGACTTTAACTTTGGCATTTTCTCAGCAAACTCAGACTTAGAAGAGATAAGTATCGTTTGGATCTTTTTCTGTCATCTCATGTGTGACGATGTCAGTCAATTTCAACAGCTGCAAATCTTTCATCAACATTTTCAGCAAAAAAATCAAATAAATGAAACGTTCATGTTATCATAGATTATGATCACTCGCAACGATTGCTTTGTACATTGACTAATATGAGAGATGTTAGATGATACTGTATGCAATAATTAACAAATATCAGTTTATATTTTGTCAAGATTAAAACATTTGACAGCCGTTCTCACTGGCAGAGGCAGAGATCTGAATGAACGAACCACTGAAAATAGAATTAACGGAACACAAACACGCAGTGAAACTCGCGCATTTTACGTCAAACTATTGATTAGGCTTATGGCGAGGGGTTGGTCGAAAGGAATAGAGACGCAGAGCCTGACAGTAAAAAAAAAATGATTTGGGATGAATTCACCTTGGGTTCATTATGTGACTGGCAGAGAATGCAGCAATAATCAAGATCAGGGTATGTCAAGAGCCAGACGAGAAGAAGGTGGAGGAGGGGGGGGGCGGGGGGTAGGGTGTGTGTGTGTGCAGGGGTTACAATCGGGGGAGCGGGAAAGAGGACTGGAGTATACATTTGAGGTGACTTGGGGAAGTGGAGGGAGACAGACGGGGCACCTAAGGGCACTGAATAATATGGTACTTACGCATAGGAACTTACCGAGTCGTCTGCTAGTGTTAGTGCGTGCTTGTTGTCCGGTGGTTGGTTAGATATGTACGTGCATAGGCCTCCCCACCGCTTCCCGACCCGTCCCTGTGCCTTTCATTCTGCTGATGCATGTTACGTTATCCCAGTGTTGGAAAGTTGCCTCTCTTGTGTTGTTTCAGTTTGACCTGGTGTGTGACCGTAAACTGCTGGGCAGTTTGGTACAAACTCTGGTCATCGTTGGACAAGGGGTGGGAGCTGTGCTGTTTTCCATGGCCTCAGACAGGTATCACAGGTTACAGTTTGGTCTTTCTTTAATCAATGTCTAACACTGGAAAAACAAGATTCAATATGAAGATGAAAAAAGCAAGATCGCTGATGCACAACAGCGAAAAAAAACAAATCACGTTTGATACGAAAACATTTCAAAGATATCTTTTTTCCTTTTAATGTTATGATTTTCCCTTCAATGAAGATGGGAAATCGTATTTCAATCACGAGGAGGAGGGCACACACACACACACACACACACACACACACACACACACACACACACACACACACACACACACACACACACACACGTGAGTGGACCAATGACACGCGCACAAAAATGAACGAATAAAAGCACGCGATGAAATGAATGAATGCGCGTAGATGACAGCACGATGAAAAAGGTGGAGGAGGAGGAGGAGGCACGCACGAAATACACGAATAGAGAAGAACACGCATAAGCGCGCGCGCGCGCGCGCGCGCGCGAGGAGAACACACACACACACACCACACACACACGTGACTGGACCAATGATAGTTAGATAGAGGGGAAAAAATGAACGAAGAAAAAAAAAGGATGAAATGAAGAATGAATGTAGATGACAGCAACGATGAAAAACGGGAGAGAGAAGAGAAGAGGAGAAGAAGAGGAGGAGGAAGAAAGAAGAAGAGGAGGAGGAGGAGGAGGAGAAGAAGAAGAAGAAGAAGAAAGGAAAGAAGAAGAAGAAGAAGAAGAAGAAGAAGAAGAAGTTTGATTCATGACGTTTGTAGCCAAGCCAACCACGAGGGGCCATATCAGGACCACCACAAAGAAGAAAAAAGATGAAGTGAAAGAAGAGAAGAGGACGAACAACAACAGTAATAACAAAAGCCACGATCACAGCCACAGCCATAAGAAATAAGAACATTAAAAAAAGAGCGAGAACCAGCTTTATTTTCCAAGCAAAATATCACCTGTCACTCAATGACCCCAGCAAGCATAATTTTTCTCAACCAAACCGTATTTTTGTTTTGTAAACGGCGATTGATAAGAATGGCGATGATGACGATGACACTAACAGTTACAATTAGACGCGAGAGATCATGACAGAGGTGAATTCTACGTTTTGTTTCGGTTACTGCATATCAGTATCAACCAGGTCCGAGCGATGCAGACACCTGCAGCGTTGGCCTGGAAATTTGCTCAAAAACTCAAAATCGAATCCGTGAAGTGCGTCAGAGTGGACGGTTTGGTTTCAGTTTGGCATATGAATTCGGAGAACAAGCACCAACACCTCTGGATAGGAACCAGCAAAGCCCTTCCCATGGTGATATATGCCTGTGACATGCCTGGGGAGGACTTCGATCCACGACCTCAGACTCTCGAGCCCATGACGGTGACTACTGCGCCAAAAACAACTGGACCTGAACTGTCGTCTGTCTCTAAAAAAAAAAAAGTTCAGAGCAAAATAAAGACAAATAAAGAGCCTGTTTTCATTTCGATGACCGCTTGATTTGTTGTGATGTAATTAAAATATTTATGATATCTGGCGATTACGTTCGTAATTGTGCGGAAGTGAGTTTAAAGGTTGTATGCGATAAGAACATGTGATTAGTCCAGTTGTTGATGTGTAGGATCTACACGAAGGCTCGTACACTCATTGTATACTCCAGACCAAGCACATCATAGAAGTCTACAAATCCAATGCAGTATCTGAGGCCTTTAGCCGACTTTTATTTACTTGGCGAATTTGAAATTTTGCATCTGCCCATTTATTGGCCGCAGGTTTGGGCGGAAACCGACGACTATTGGATCCCAGTTCGCTCTGTTTGTCTTGGCATTGGGATTGGTCTGGCCCCTTCTTACCCCGTGCTGGCTGCCTTGAAACTCCTCATTGGGGGCTTTCAACAGGTGGGCCTCTCTCTCCTCTCTCTCTCTCTCTCTCTCTCTCTCTCTCTCTCTCTCTCTGTGTTACGGTAAAATATTCTCATGTGGATATATTTCAATGCATGTGTTGCAGGAATTTGAAAAAGCAAGGAGAAAAGGTAGAAAGTGTGAATGGTCATTGCTATTGCATATCTCTGTCTCTCTGTCTCTGTCTCTCTCTATTGCTCTCTCTCTCTCTCTCTCTCTCTCTCTCTCTCTCTCATATGTTTGGACATAATGTATGTCATCTGTCAGCTTAAGTTTATTTGCTCATATTGATGAGTGTATTACATATTTTTAAAAAAAAAATCTTGGATCTCCTGTCTGCACTTATTTCTTTTCTTTTCGTACTTTTTCATCCTGTTCCTTCAATATTCCTTATTTTGTTCCTTCTCTCCACCCTTCCGCGTTGTCACCCCATCCCACTCCTTCTCCTCCATACTTATCTTTCTACTGCTGCTTCTACCGTTTCTTCTTCTTCTATTTTGTTTCTTTTCTCTTTTATCCGTCTGTCCGCGTGTATGTCCTTGGCAGTCTGTCTCCCCAGTCAGTCCACTGAAAGCCCACTGTGTGTTGCCTTGGTTTTTGACCATGCCAATGGAACTGTGTTCTTTGGAGCTTCGTTCAATGCAGGCATTGACCATGAACATAACACACTGTGCGCAGTGGAGCACCGCTCAGTGTGGTTGTTGACCACGCCTTAGGGAAATGTACCCTGAGGAGCAACACTCAGTGCGAGTGTTGACCATGTCCATAGAACTGAGCCATATAGAGCACCGCTCAATACAGGAGTTGATCGTGTCCATAGAATTGTGCTATATTGAGCACCGCTCAGTAATGTGCTTACCATATCCACAGAACTGAGCCATATAGAGCACCGCTCAATACAGGAGTTGATCGTGTCCATAGGACTGTGCCATATAGAGCACCGCTCAGTAATGTGCTATCCACTGAACTGAGCCATATATCCACTCAAACTGAGCCATATGTCCATAGAGCACTGCTCAATACAGGAGGTGTTGATCGTGTCCATAGAATTGTGCTATATTGAGCACCTCAATCAGTAATGTGCTTACCATAGAGCACCACAGAACTGAGCCATATAGAGCACCGCTCAATACAGATGTTTGATCGTGTCCATAGAACTGTGCTATATAGAGCAGCTTTGATCGCTTCTCAATACAGGTGTTGATCGTGTCTACAGAACTGCGCTATAGGCAAGAGCACACCGCTCATTAATACAGTTCTGTGCTGACATGTCCATATCAATCACTGTGCCCTGTAGAGCACAACTGAAAACAGGTGTTGACCATATTCACACAACTGTACCATAAACTCGCCGTGGAGAGTCCCATCCTACACGTATTTTGACCATGTCCACGGAACTGTTTTCCCTGTCGAGCATTGCTCTGTACAGATTTGTTTAGATTTTGACCACGTTTATGAAAATGAACAACCGTACAGAGCAAGTGCCAGTCTGGGTAATAATGCAGTATTCCATTGTCGTCACAATGGACAGTGAGACGTAAGCTGTAGACGTAAGCTGTACCCTATGGAGCGGGCAGTGTTTATCTCTCTGCAATCCACCATCTTCTTCACTGTGGACTATCGTTCCATTCCTAGTGGCTTTGTCGACACAACTAGGCCAGAGACAACACGATGAATTCTCTAGCGTGTGCTGATCGACACAACTAGGCCAGAGACAACACGATGAATTCTCTAGCGTGTGCTGATCACTAGACTTGAGTTTGTCATGTTATTAGAAAGTCTAACCCACGGACCACCTGTTAATATGTAATAGATAGAGAGGGATGGGGAAGAGCAAACAAACCTCGTCCTGTAACAGACACGAACCCCGGACCCATTTTGCTGTTTGAGTTGCGTGACTTATCCACTGGGCCGCTTATCCGCTGACCATGTCACTGAAACTGTACCATAAGGAGCTTCGCTCTGTAAAGGTGCCGTTGATGGCCTATGGGCCCATGAGACGATGGGATGATGATGACGTTCGTGATGATGACGATAATGACGACGACGACCATGTTGACGACGCCGACGCCGCAAGTGATGATGATAGTCAGAACAATGTCAATGATGATAGTCAGAACAATGTCAATGATGATAGTCAGAATAATGTATAATGTACTGGTGATGATTGCCTGATAAAAATGACGACGACAGAGGAGATGATTAAATAATGATGACGACAACGACGGCGACGACGACGACGAAGAAGAAAGAAGAGAAGAAGAAGAAAGAAGAAGAAGAAGAAGAAGAAGAAGAATGAATGAATGAATGAATGAATCTTTAATGGGTTGAGAAATTAGGCTCATTGAAGGCCTTTTTAAAATTCTGCCCAGCAACAACTACAAATTAAAAAAAAAAGAAAAAAAAAGTAAGGTAACATCGAATTTACAAAATAAACATCAATATAACGATTTCATGCTTAAAATCTTCTCTCTCTCTCTCTCTCTCTCTCTCTCTCTCTCTCTCTCTCTCTCTCTCTCTCTCTCTCTCTCCCCCACCCTCTCCTCTCTCTCTCTCTCTGTCTCTCTCGCTCTGTGTTTCAACATAAAATTGCTGTGGATGGATCACATACCACTGATATTTCTTTGTTTATTTGTGTTTTTTTGTGTTTTTTTTGTTTTTTTATGTTTTACGTTATGCTTTACTATATTTTGTTTAGTGCATGACAAATGCTTTATGATCAGTGTCTAAATTGCGTTGTGTGTAAGTATATACACGTGTGTGCGTGTGAGATCATGTGAGTCGGTGAACGACCACCCCCTTCAGATAGGGGCCTAGGCCTAAAAACTGAATAAACATTCGCATTCGCATTCTCTCTCTCTCTCTCTCTCTCTCTCTCTCTCTCTCTCTCTCTCTCTCTCTCTCTCTCTCACACACACACACACACACACACACACACACACACACACACTCTTAATCAACTGCATCGTTTATCAGCAGTATTTTTTTTTCTCCGGTAAGTATGTAGTCAGGCTAATGTCTACGCATAGGTCAGTCATGAGTATCAAAAAGAAGTAACTTTACTTCATTTTTGAAAGCT
>JADBJO010000293.1:157500-180000 GCA_016801955.1 Conus betulinus
TGTGTGTGTGTGTGTGTGTGTGTGTGTGTGTGTGTGTGTGTGTGTGTGTGTGTGTGCGTGCGTGCGCGCGCGCATGTGTGTGTGTGTGTGTGTGTGTGTGCGCGTGCGCGCGCGCATGTGTGTGTGTGTGTGTGTGTGTGTGTGTGTGTGTGTGTGTGTGTGTGTGTGTGTGTGTCTGTGTGTGTGTCTTTGTGTGTGCATGTGTGTGTGTATATGTGTGTGATGTGTGCGTGCGTGTGCGTGTGTGAGTGAGTGTGTGCCTGTGCGTGTGTGCGTGTGCGCGTGTGCGTGCATGCGCATGTGTGTGTGTTCACGGTGTGCAGGTACATGGACGAGTCTTTAAGGGTGGCTGCTGGCGAACGGTCGGATGGAGGCGGCAGAACGGGGTGTTGAAACGAGCCGCACGTGTCAACGGAAAAAGACATCCACGTGGTCTTAAACTCCCTGAACACCACCGACCCCAGCAGAGAGATAAACGTTGAACTCCCAGGTTTGAACCCGGATGGTGTTTTGATACCCCCCCCCCCCCCCCACTCCACCTCCCTCTTCCTTTCTGACACCCCCCCCCCCCCCCTAGGTACCCGCTTATCCCTACTATTCCTCCGTTCGGCGACCCTTATCACCAAACAAACTATTCATGTAAGCATATATCACTTTGGGTAACACGCATCCCCTTTCCGCCCACATACGTTTAGAGGAAATGGAACATGACTCACTCACACTCCTAATGCACACATAACCACAAACACACTGTTCTACATGTTCGAGTGTGCAAAGGCACGCTTATGCACGCGCATGTGCACATACACACACGCGCGCGCGCGCACACACACACACACACGCACACTCACACAGACGCACGCACATACAAGCACACACACACACACACACACACACACACACACACACACATATATATATATATATTTGTTAACAGGTAAGGTTTACAAATAAGGCTTAAAATCTACAACGTTGTTTCATGCACCCCGCAATCGTCAGGATGTGAGGGGGTCTGTGCTGCCAGTGTTTTATAGCTACTTGTGTTGTCTGTCATCACGTGCTGCCTGTGTTTTTTCGTGTGTTTTTGATTTCTGCTCACTGATAGGAATTTCCACTTGTGTCTGCAGTTGTTAACCATTTCCATCGTAGCATTTAGGGTTGCCAATTGTGGTTTACATAGTATTATGTATTTTTCTGTTAAGCATAGGTTACATCTTTTTGAAAATATTATTGTATGATGCTGCTCTTTTTATGATTTTCCAGGATATATATTGTAGTCTATTTTTTATCTTTAAGCTTCCAGATGTATTTACTCAAGTCTGTTTGGTTTTTGTATCTTTCTTTATTGAATGACTGTTTGTGGTTTGCATATCTAGTTTTAAATTGGTTTTCAGTAATACCTATATGTTTCTTCTGCGTTCTCTGATGTTACGGTGGCTTGATACACAATGTTGTTGTAGAGGCATTTGTTGCTTAAAGGGCACTGTTCTTTCTTGGTACAATTGCAGGATTTCCTTTCTTCACCCCAATTTTTCTCTGTGCTGCTTTTCATTTTGTTGGTTGAGTCAATTATGTTTTTTTGGTTGGGCATACATCAGTATGATAATTTGATGTTGCTTTTATTAAATATCTTGAATAATTTGTGCTCTTTTGGGAAAGATGATGTCAGAATTTTGAAGAATTGTTTCCCTACATTTGTCTTAACGCTTCTGTCGTGGGGGGGGGGGGGGGGGGGGGGGGGGGGGGGGGGGGGGGGGGGGTGTGTACCATATTATCTTCCTTTTCTTGTTCTTCTTGTGTCTGCTCGTGTCATTGTCTGGATCATATCGTAATTTATAGTTGTAGCCACTTTTGTGTAATGCTTCTTGGTATTCAGCTGCAGCTACATGACAAGTTAGATAGTCTCTTGTTTATGCCTCTGAGTATTGTTTTCAGTATGGAAGGTGGGTGGTTACTTTTGATATTTACATAAACAGGTGTGTCGTTTGGTTTTTTTGGTATGGTTTTATATATATGTGGTTGAGGTCTAACGTTATATGTAGATAGTTCACTATCTTTTTATTGCTTCTATAGTGATTTTTAGATTTTGGTTGTGGAAGATTTCGCACAATTCTTTTTTCTTATTTTCAATGTTTCTAGGGTTGTCGTTCAGCGCAGCGAGGCCGTCATCTCTGTACAGTCCAATTTGTTTTCCAAGTTGTTTTTGAATGTTAGATAGTATAAACAGTCCGACAAGTTCGCAAGTTTCGGCGCCATCATATGATCCCATTGTAACATCAAAAGTTGATTTCTTGCTTGTGCTCTTAGTCCAGATTTCATTTTTTGCTATGCAGCAAAGTTTTCTTTGTATGGAATTTGATTTCCATTTCTGACCCTGATATTTCAGCGTGTTTGTTGGCAAATTTATAGCTTTGGTGAGTAGTTCTTCATTTATAGATGGGTAAAAAATCTACTATGGCAAATGTTATCAAAACTGTGTTTTCTTGCTTGTTCATTTTTTTTAAACCATTGTATGACTTCGTATGTATTTTTCCAGAGATTGAATTCAGTGTTCTCTCTAATATTTTTTATGGCTTTTTCTAACATTTTTTTGTGCTGATTTTCCCTAATGGAAATGGTTAACAACTGCAGACACAAGTGGAAATTCCTATCAGTGAGCAGAAATCTAAAACACACAAAAAAAAAAAACACATGCAGCACGTGATGACAGACAACACACGTAGCTATAAAACACTGGCAGCACAGACCCCCCACATCCTGACGATTGCGGGTGCATGAAAAACAACGTTGTAGATTTTAAGAATTATTTGTAAACCTTACCTTTTAACAGATGCCGCTCCAAATATGGTTGAGTACTCTTTTTAAACTGGTGTTGGTTATTGTAGCCATTATTATATACACACACACACACACACACACACACACACAGAGAGAGAGAGAGAGAGAGAGAGAGAGAGAGAGAGAGAGAGAGAGAGAGAGAGAGAGATGGAACACTTCACTCACCCTGCTCTTCTTAAGCACTCTTAGACAAAACACACGTGTTCAGATATGTTTAAGTATACAAATGCACATAAGCATACACACACACACACACACACACACACACACACACACACACACATGCACGCACGCACACACACACACACACACACACACACACACACACACACACACACACACACACACACGCTCATGCAGCGCATAAACTCACACGCGCATACGTAAATACACACAAACACACACAGGCAAATACACACACATACACATAGATATACAGACTCACACATACACACAGATCCACGCACACACACATACACACACACACACACACACGCACGCATGCAGCACACATGCACGAGCACGTTGGTGCACACACACACACACACACACACACACACACACACACACACACACACACACACACACACACACACACGCGCGCGCGCACACACACACACACATACACACACGCGCGCGCACGCACGCACGCACGCACACACACACACACACACACACACACACACACACACACACACACACACCTGTATAAATATACAGAAAAAACCACACACAAAGTTGCTTCCTTAACGTCAAACTCGTCGCTAGACTTATAAACACGAAAACACACACAACACACACACACACACACACACACACACACACACATACAGAGAGGCAGACGGACGACAGACAGACACACACACACACACACACACACACACACACACACACACACACACACACACACAGACACACACACACAGAGGCAGACGGACAGACAGACAGACAGACACACACACACACACACACACACACACACACACACACACACACACACACACACGCACGCACGCACGCACGCACGCCCACACCCACCCACCTACCACACACTCACACACACACAGAGGGAATGCATTTTTTTAAAAAAGCAAAAGAGGGAAGAAAACATGGATTTGAACGGCCTGAACAGACGCGATTGAAAATGACTGTCTCTGGTCACCTTGTTCCTGATGACAGTATGAGTTGAGTGTCAGTGGACCCAACACACAGTTTGCCATTTTCCGAGTCCGCTGAGGAGGAGCACAAGCGCCGAAACACGTACCCAGACTAGGAGAAAACAATGGTTTTGTTCAGGATTGGGCCCGGCCCATGACTGCGGTCCTTCACTGTGGGAACGGGATGGTGACAAAAGAAAAATGCGGTTCCCAAGGAAATCTGATATTTCACTCAGACCACCCACACCAACACCTTGATTTTGATTGTCTTTCAAAATTGATTTTGTCTATATCTTTGCTTTATGTGTTTGGGAATGGAAGAACTAATTACATACATTTGCTTCCTCTGATATCTATTTATTAATTGTTTATGGAAAGAAAGGATAGATAGAACGGAAAATCAATTATCCGCTTCTGAATATTACCATTGATATGCAGTGTGAATATATATTGGTTGATTACGTATGATGCTAGTTAGCCAATAACTTGATCACTTAGTTTCTTGTAGTACATTTTTGCTTAGTTAGTTTGTCGGCTGAGTTGCTAATTAATCCTTTCTGTTTCTTATTACCATGATTTACATTTTGCATGAAATTAACAAGGAATATGGGGAATTTGTATATACTCCCTGTTTGGCTAGTATACTTACCATGTCAGACCATAGCATTCAACGGCAGTTAGTTAGCTCTGCCAGGCCGAATTTTTGTGGCTAATGCAGTAACAAGACAGTCACGTGACGCCCACCCTACTTCTGCCATAGGAAGAAAGCTGGTCCCGCTTCCTGTTCCTCATTCAGCGAGGCCTGCGCACAAGGTAACCCCGAGAACCTTGGCGCTAGAGGGGAAGGTAGGTAGGGCGGGCATTAGAGTCTGACATGGTAAGTATACTAGCCAAACAGGGAGTATAATAAAAACTCCCCATTTTGGCGTCGTATACTATTCCATGTCAGACCATAGCAGAATTTAAAGGAATCGGAAGAGGGGCCGAGTGCTCTAATGGTTCTTGGGGTTAGAGGGCGGAACCGATATAGCTGCATTAGCCGCCACAAAAGTGATCCTTTAGAACCATCAGCCCTGGTCATGCGGATATCCCTTAAATAAAAGTTTATGAAGGGATTTTCCGAACACCAGTAGGCTGCCTCCAGTAGATAGCACAAGGGGACAGAGTGCTGGAATGCTGCGGAAGTGGCCAGCGCTCTGACCTCATGAGCCAGGGGAGATAAGACGGGGAGATCTTTGTACGCCTGGGCGTAGGCAGATCTCACTGTCTTGAAAAGCCACCTAGAGATAGTGCCAGCCGAGATGTCTTTATCATTATTGGGGGTTGATAGAAATAAGAAGACGTCTCTGGGAGGAGCGCCTGGGGCACGAGCGTTCCCAGTAGTATCTTAGACACCTAGAAGGGCAGAGGTCCCCCCCCCCCCCCCCCCCCCCCCCCCCCCCCCCCCCCCCCCCCGCTTTCCCCTCTTCCCAAGATATCCGCCAGTGAGCGGATGACGAGGGAGGGAGAGGCCGTGCCCGGTTCCTGATTCTTAGCTAAGAATTCGGGAAGAAACTTCAGAAAGACAGAGCCGTCCCTGTGGAAGGCAATGTTTCTGGGGTCCCCGCCGAGGGCATGAATTTCGCTGCGCCTTCTGGCCGAAGCCAGGGCGAGGAGAAATGTGGTCTTGAGAGAAAGAAGGTCAAAGGGAAGGGAGACGATAGGCTCAAAAGGGGGTTTTCTGAGAGCGTCCAGGACAATAAAGAGGTCCCAAAGGGGGATGCGCCTAGGGGACTGGGACTCACGTAGAGCCACTCCCCCCCCCCCCCAGAGATCTCTCTGAGAAGGAAGTCATTCTCAAAGGAGGGTCCGCCGAGTTGGCGAATAGTGGTGCAGATGGCTGACCTGTAGCCCCGAATGGAGCTAGCAGAGAGCTTAAGCGAAGAGGATAGGTGAGATAGGAAGTTGCCTATCTGGATATTGGAAGGGCGATTGTGGGGAACAGAGTTGTCTGAGCACCAGGAGACCCCATCAACGGTAATCGTAGAGGGACTCAGTGCTGGCTATGCGCGAGGCCGTCGCTAAATCCCGTACGTAATGCGGCCCCCGCCCCAGCGAGTATGTCTAGGACGGACTGGGATCTGTCCATCTGTGAGGTAGGGGCAGATGCTCGCAGTTGGGCTGGCACAGTAGCCAGGCGTGAAGGCAGAGCATCTGGGGGTTGGAGTGAGGGCGATCCGAGCGAGGCTGTCTGAGCATGTTCCACCAAGTGTTCAACTGGAGGGGGGAACATGGCAGAGGGACTTGAGGTCCGGAAACCAGGACTGGGTCGCCACCCATGGGGTTATGAGGATGAGCCTGGGTCTTTCCAGCCTCGCCTTCCTGATCACCTTGTGGAGGATTGGGAAGGGAGGGAAGGCGTATGCTATGAGGCCCGACCAGGGAAGGGAGAGAGTGTCGAATGCATACGCTTGGGGATCGGGATGGGGAGAGACATACACTGGCAGACGATGGTTGATCGGGTGGCAAAGAGGTTGACCATGGGCCTGAACCAATGTTCTCACACCGAGGGTTAGGGTTAGCCTGCTGAGGGTCCATTCTGTGTGTGAAGGAGGGACCTGGACCGGCTGAGGGAGTCTGCCAGGATATTGCAGGTCCCCACTATGTGTCTCGCGCAGAGGGTGATTCCCCGTGCGTGGCACCAGCGGAGGAGGGCCTCTGTCTGGAGGGGAGAGGCTGAGGGAGTGAGCCTCCCCTCCCCCTTGTGACATAGCAAGCCGCCAAAGTGTTGTCCATGAGCAGGAGAACAAGTCGGGTGCGAGACCTGGGGTTGGAAGCGGAGGAGGGCAAGCCTGACTGCTTCCAATTCCAGGACGTTGATGTGGAGACGGGCAGTCTGTGTGTCTCCACTTGGAGGCATGACTGTTCTCCAAGTGGGCGCCCCAGCCCGAGTTGGAGGCGTCTGTGTAGAGTTCCAGGAGCTGGGTTGGGAGGGAGATGGGAACCCCGGGGGTCAGTGTGGTGGGATTGAGCCACTCTTCCGTAGCCCATTGGAACCAAAGGCCCAAGGGGTATGGTCTGATCCCAGCGGTTGGAGGTCTGAGACCAACGACGACAAACTCCCTTTGGAGCTGGTGCTTGGGGACCCGGCCTAGGGGAGTGAGGGACGAGAGGGACTCCATCATCCCCAGGAGGGAGGTAAGGTTCTGGCCGAGGTGTGGGAGGATCAGCGGAGGCAGGAGATGAGGTCCACTATGCAGGCGGACCTCTCTGGGGTTGGGGAGACCTGCATGGAGATCGTGTCGAAACTCATGCCCAGAAAGGAGAACTGCTGACTGGGGTTGAGGTCGCACTTGTTGGGGTGGGTGACAAACCCTAGTAAGGAACAGAGTGCAGAAGATGGTTGGTGTGGGTTGGCACTGGGCCCAGGAGGGAGCCAGGACGAGCCAGTCGTCCAGGTACACCAGGAGGGCGAATGTCCTCCTGTCTGGCCAGAGAGGCCATCTCCTTGATCACCTTCGTGAAGAGGAAGGGAGCCAGGGAGAGGCCGAATGGGAGCACCTTGAACTGGAACACCCGACCCTGCCAGATGAACTGTAGCCCAATCCTTATAGTGGATGGAGTCTCTGATCTGAGTCGGAGTGTCCATCCATCTTGAATTTGGTGGCTCTGAGGAACTTGTTGAGGGGAGAGAGGTCGAGGATAGGCCGTCATCCTCCTGATGGTTTGGGGATGACAAAGAGGTGGGAGTAAAATCCTGGGGTTGGGATGAGAGATCTCTGTGATGGCCCCTTTTTGGAGGAGTTCTTGGACTTCCCAGTGAAGTGCCTCTGCTTGGCCTGGGGAGGGGTCGATGGGGGAGGGAGGGGGAGAACACATCAGAGGGGGGACGTTCGTTCGCCCAAGGCAGGCGGAACCCCTCCTGTAAAACCGCCACTATCCATGGGCTGGGACCCATACGTTTCCACTGGTGGGCATGCCGGCATAGGCTGCCCACCAGAGGGGCTGAGGGGCCATGGTGGTCAGGGGGAGGCAAGTGGGCGGGATAGGGGGGTAGCGACCTGGGTTCTCCCTGTTCCAGTTCTCCCGTAGGTGAGTCTCGTCACCTCCGGGGCCGTGCCTGCTGGCCGAACCGGCCGAACCGAAAAATTTGGTGGGGGAAGTTTCGGTTTTGGCCTAGAGGGGGTATTAAGGCGCTTGGCGGGCCATGCGGAGCGCGAGTGTGGGCCTGCTTGGGATAGGGCTGGGGTCTGGAAAGGGGAGTGGAGGAAATTAAAGGAGGGTCTAGCAGGGCGAGGCTGACGAGGGGGGCCTGGCCGCAAATGATGCTGCCTGTTTACGTTCTTTGACTGAGTGGGGGAAATGACAGCAGTCGAATAGTCGCCGAAGAGCGACTGCTCCTGACCCGGGGTGTACCACAAGGCCGCCTTAAGTGCTGGGGCGAGATCAACCTGCGACAGCACGGCATCTCTACAGGCAAGTAGGCAATTGTAGTGGCTCCTGGCTGTGCTGTCTGCCGCAGCCGAAAGGTGATGTGATATCTTGTTGATCAGGAGTCGCATCAGGGGTTGCCGAACAAGCGAGATTCCATCTCCTGGTGTGTCTCAGAATTGTGTGCATCTGAGGACACTGAGCAGCGCCGTCGTCTCCTCCGGCCAGAGCTCCTCCACTCGTTGCAAGAGCATGTCGAGAAAGACATGTCCAGCAGTGGTGTGCAGGATCCCCGCTCTGGCTATACGGTCCCAATCCGTCAGGTTCTTGATAGAGATCGTGGCAAAGTTAGGGGATGGGGGAGATGGGGAATCAGCCCACCAGTCTGCCGGGGAAAAAGCAATTTCCCTGGTCACCACATTGTCGAACAGGTAGGAGGTGTGGGCCTTCCGGGGGTCCCTGAGGAAAGTGCCTACAGGGGCCGCATTCGGAGCCAAGAGGGATTCATTCCCTGGTTGAGGGACAGCCAGTGCACCCCTGGCTAGGGTTGCTGGACACTCCCAAATAGAGTTAAGGATCTGAGGTGCGACGATTCTGGGGCGAGATCGCTGGGATGGGGGTGGTGGTGGTCTGGCATACTTAGCGAGGGGGAAAGAACTTGTCCGAGGGCTGGGACTCCCTCACAACAAGCTCTGGGCACCACCGCTCAAGGGTGGACACGTTGCAAGATGAGGAGAAGGATTCCTCTCCCTCATCCTCAGACTCTGGGGAGTCGGGTTCCTGGGCAGATTGCGCTGAACCTTCTCCAGGAGACAACTGCAGGGGTGCGTGAGGGTCCCGCCCTAGCTTGATATTAGGAGGACGCGAGGCTCCATGATTGGCGGGCGGACTATGGGGGGGGGGGGAAGCCTGTCCTGCCAATCGGACAGTGCCCAAGAGGGAGGGCGACCAAGGTCGAACCAGCTCGAGGGAACTGATCCTGCTGATCCGATCTGAGCCACTGGTCCCTCTCGGAGGCTTAGAGCCACCGGTTCCTGAGGAGGAAGGCAGGCTGTGGATGGCCTAGGGCAGGATTTCCTTGGGGGCCAGGGTAATCTGAGACACCGGGGGGGGGGGGGGGGGGGGGGGGGGGGGGGGGGGGGGGGGGGGGGGGGTAGCAAGAGAGCGTGGCCTGTCGTACCCGCCCTGGAGAGTGCACTGCCTCATACACCGCCCTGGTGGGATCCATGGAGGCCCCCTGTGTAACAGGGGGAGCGGTGGAGGACACGGCAACCGAGCCCCCATGCATGTGCGCGGATTGGAATGGCTGCGGTGACATGGTCACCACCTGGGTGGGATCGTGCAGGTTATCCCGTGGTCCCGTTGGTCGATCCTCCCCCCAGAGGAACGGGACTGTGGACGTTGCCCAAGTGGGGGCGCGGAAGTCCGCTCCCCAACGTCCCTGTACCCATAGGGGAAAAAGTTCGACAGTCGATCGGGGTGGGTCGACCGCCGGGGGTCTGAGCGACACAGGTCCGGGTATAGCAGTTCCTGTGGCTGAGACCCTGAGTTATGGCCAGTTTGGGGGTCCCAGGCACTGACCATAAGTCCGCCACCGGAGTACGGACGCTCCTCGTGCAGGAGTGGTGGCTGCACTTGTGCACGGTGGTGAAGAGCGTCATGAGCCTGCGTGCTATTAGTGTGGGAAGGCTAATGGCACGAGGCTCATATAGGCGAGTGACGGGCGGTGATTCCCGGCGCGTCCCGTCACCCGTGCTGGTCCGCGCCTCGGCAAAATTCCCCGGGGCCGAGGGTCGCGTGACTCAGCATGATAGTAAGAGGTCTCACCGTGCATCGGAAGGGAAGAAGGCAAGCTGGCAGGTAAAGTGGGGGGGGAGAGGGAGAATTCGGGTAAGAATTCTTTAAAACGGGCTTTCCCTTTTAGGGGAGCCTTGCCTTTGGATTTCCTGGGAATATTAAAAGAAAGGCATTTTGAAATGGTGGCAGCTTGCCTTTTGGCCTTCGGACGCAGAAATCGTGTGTCCGCTGGTCAGGTAGAGGAGGTATCAAACTGATGGTCGCGCGTCCCCTCCGAGGAACCCCCCTCTACACAGGCCGCACGTTCTTCCGTAGCAAGTACGGGTTGCTTCAAGGAATCGGCACGCGGGTCCTCCGGGGCAATGAGCGACTTCTGAACGGCGAAGTGGCTCGACTCGTCGGTGTCCTTCACCATGTTGGGCTATGGTGGCAGAGCAAAAAAAACGGAGCAGGTGAACTACGGTGGCAGAGCAAAAACGGAGCACACGACCACAAAATGGAGACAACTTCGGTCGATCCAGAGATCCTAAAGAAACTCGATCGACTTGTACTACAGCACTGATAATACTCGATCGAGAGATCGTAAAGAAACTCGATCGACAGTAAAAGGGGATCGAGAAATCGAATGGAAAACTCGATCGACCTGTACTAGTAACACTAATAATGCGTACTGCTAGATCGAGAGATCAAGAAAAACTCGATCGACCTGTACTAGTACAATGATAACAAGGTGCTAATAACAGTGGAGGGGAAACCTCCGTACCACTAAACCCAGGCACGATGTACGTGGATGTCCACGAGGTGAGGCAAGATGGCAGAAAAGACGACCGGCGAGGAGAGAAAGATGGCGGCCCGAACGACCGGCGAGTGTCAGATCGCCGAAGTGAATATACCGGGAGGAGCGCGAGAGTGAATAAACTAACGCGCGGAGATTGAATAGAAACCAGTAGAAAAGAACGGATGAGCCGTGGATGCGTTCCCACCAGGAGGGGGACGCGTTCCTACACTGGGAAGTAAGTATCGAATTTGAGAAATAGGCACTGAAAAAACAAAGTCGCGAGAGCAATCACGACGAGCGTGAAAATAAAATAAAAACACGCCAGCCGTAAGCCTCACACGGCAAGTGTACCCAGGGTTTAGCGCAAGCCACGACTGAACAAGTAAAGAAGCAGCAACACACAAGCAATCTTTACACAAAGCAGTATAGGCGAGACAGAGCACTAGACTCACCTTGCTTAGGCTGCAGGCCGAAGATGAATGAGGAACAGGAAGCGGACACCGGCTTTCTTCCTATGGCAGAAATAGGGTGGGCTTCACGTTACTGTCTTATTACTGCATCAGCCACAAAAATTCGGCCTGGCAGAGCTAACTAACTGCCGTTGAATGCTATGGTCTGACACGGTATAGTATATGACGCCAAAAAAAAAAAAAAATACAGAAAGAAAGTAAGAAAGCCGATAAATGAATAACTAACTAACTAACTAACTAAAACAATGAGTTGACGAATTAAGTCATGTAATATCATATGATGTGGTGGTAGGTTATATAGCTATAATCATTACTTGACCTACCTGTTAATTAGTTCATACATTAACATGTATAAATGTTTTCGATTATTCTTGCAAAATGATTTTGCTTCGAAATCGTGTTTTTACTCCTATCACAAGATGATGGAGTACCTCAGCATTTTTTTTTCAATTGTCTTATACATAATTGGGCATGTAAATCGTCTGCAATACCGAATCTGTCTCTGTATCTTGTGATCGAGATGTATGCACGGAAACAGAAACTACCAAAAGGGAGACAAGCGAGGAAAAGCCGGACGCCCCCGACTTCTCTTATCACCCCCCCTGACGACGAGGACGTGGAGAAGACACTTAGTGAGAGGAAGACGGAGAAACTGAGTTTGCTGGACATTTTCCGGCACAAATTTCTGCTGGCCTATGCTTCTGTAATATGGCTGGCATGGTAAATGGGTGTTATTATCTCTTTCATTTTTTTGTTTTCAGCAGCACAAGTCACGCAAGTACCATTACAAATACTTAAAAAATCCATTGATTTCACTTTTTTCCTTGAGAGAACAAAAATGAAGGGAAATGGAAAGATGATAATGACATGATGACAATGACGACGACGACGACGACGACGACGACGACGACGACGATGATGATGATGATGATGATGATGATGATGATGATGATGATGGAGAGAGAAGAAGAAGAAGAAGGAGGAGGAGGAGGAGGAGAAGGAGAAGAGGAAGAGGAGGAGGAGGAGAGAAGAGAAGGAGAAGGAGAAGGAGAAGAAGGAGAAGGAGGACGAGGAGGAAGAAATAGAAGACAATGAAGACGAAAAAAAAGAAGAAGAAGAAGAAGAAGAAGAAGAAGAAGAAGAAGAAAGAGAGAAGAAGTAGGAGAAGGAGAAGGCAAAGAAGAGGAAGACAAATAATAATAATGATGATAACAATAATCAGAAGAAGTAGAAGAGAGAGAGAGAGAGAGAGAGAGAGAGAGAGAGAGAGAGAGAGAGAGAGAGAGGAGAGAGAGAGAGAGAGGATGAACAAAACAGACACACAGAGAAAAAGAAATTGCACGAACCGTACCTCTTTACGAGTAATCCATCAGTCACATGTACAACACTCGCATATCTCATAAAAGTGCTTACAAGCGCCATTTGCCTATATTCTATCGACCAATGATATTTACAAAAGCAATGTAATTTTCAGTTTTGTAACTTGACCCCAGATGACATAAAAAATAGCCAGATTAGACATTTTTTTTTGTATTTACATTTCTAAACTGAAAAAAAATGACAAGAAGCACTGTATGAATATTATCGAGTCTGAAGTTATCTGCATGTCCAAAGGGATTCAAGTGGCAGAGACAAAGAAAACAACAGAGCGCACTCATACTTCTTTACTTTTTATAGATATTGCGAACATTGCAGAATGCGTACAAAGTCAAAATAAATGCTCAAAATAATTCACTCGAAATGATGCAAACTTTTCAAATCGTTAATTTCAACTCAAAGTTCTGACAGAACAACTTTTGAACCCAGAATGTTAGAAGACAAAGACTCTTATGGGAACAGTTTTGGTTTTATTTGAGAGGTTTTCAGCACATTTTGAAACTTCTTGTTCCCTTTCGATATGATTGACGTTCCAGGTCTTACAGTAGGCTGGCTCACGTAATGAAAGTAAAGCATCACGATATGATAAAGCCTCTTTGTGTACGATATGAACTATGTTTTCACGCTTTTAAAAAACTTAATTGTCTTCAAATTATTGGAGTCTGTCAAATATACCCCTGCTTACTACTCACTGAGTAAATGAAATGATACTTCATCGTAACTACATATAGAAATCCACCTATCTGTTTCATCTGATTCCAGTCTTAGGTGTATTTTTGTTATATCAATTAAAAAAGATAAAGACATAGTTTTTTTTTGTCTTCCCAAGGTCCGATATTCAAATGTAAGTTGCAAAATCAGGCAACTGCAGACGGAAATTTAAACGAATCGCAAAAGTTTAAGTAATACATCCATCAAACATGAACAAACGAATCACAAGACGAAACACGACGCGTTTGGACCTCTTAGGTCTTCTTCATGCAAGATAAACAACACTTAGGACGACGAGAATGAAGAACGAGCAATCGGCGCAAGATGGGCGTTGAATCATATGAATTTGTTGAATCATATGAATAGATATTCGAATGATTAGTGCGTCTGACTGGAGAGCTGACAGTCGTATTCTAACCAGTTTGGGGTGGGAGTTTTTTCGATCTGGAAAAGCCCTCTCTGTACACCCAGCGGTAAATGGAAGACCTGGTTCAGTTCAGGGATAGCTCAGGCGTCGGCAGCGAAGGATGGGTGCCGTTTATCGCAGTGGCATGCCATAGACACGGTGAACCTCTAAGAGTTCACTGCCCCCTGCTAAACAGTGCGCCAGGGAGTTAGGGGAAGGAAGGCGCAGGTAGGAGAGGGATAGGCTCCGTCTGTCATAATGCCATGCCCTAAACTCGGTGAAGCTGAAGCAATTCACTCCCATAACCATCAGGCAATGGGAATTATTTTTTTTTCTAACCATCGCAACCCATGTTTACAGAGTGTAACAACAGCATTTCTTATGCGTAATGTGTAGCCGCAACAGTCCACATTTACAGAGTGAAATCGTAGTAGTCTATATTGGAAATGAAACTACAGCAGGGAACAGTAAACAATACAGTGAACAAGTGGGGTAGTCTTTACATATTAAATAGTATGTAGCTGATCATATGTCAACAATGTACAATCACGGCAGTACATATTAACAGTATGTACGTAGCGGTCCGTATCCACAGTGTGTGTAACCAAGCAGTCCGTATTTACAGAGTGTAATCTCAGTGCAAACCATATTTACAGTGTGTAACCACAGTAGTCCGTGTCAACAAAGTGTACCCACGGCAAACCATAGTTACAGTGTGTAATCGTGGCAAACCATATTTACAGAGTGTAAGTGTAATCACAGTAAACCATATTTACAGAGTGTAATGACCAGCGAACCATATTTACAGACTGTAATCACAGCAAACCATATTTACAGCGTGTAATTACAACAAACCATTTTTACAGTGTGTAATCACAGCAAATCATATTTACAGAGTGTAATCACAGCAAACCATAATTACAGTGTGTAACCACAGCAAATCATATTTACAGTAAACCATATTTACAGTGTGTAACCACAGCAGCAACCGTATTTACAGTGTGTAACCACAGCAAACCATATTTACAGTGTGTAGCCACAACAAACCATATTTACAGTGTGTAAACCACAGCAACCATATTTACAGTGTGTAACCACAGCAAACCATATTTACAGTGTGTAACCACAGCAAACCATATTACAGTGTGTAACCACAGCAAACCATATTTACAGTGTCTTGTTTACCGCAGGTTTTCCACCGCTTTCTCCTATTTCTCATTGTACATGATGTCGACTAATCTCCATGGCAGCCGATTCATCAACTACTTCCTGGCCACCCTGATGGAATTCCCCTCCTGTTTCCTGCTGTATTTCCTGGTGGACACCAAGTAAGTCCACTGCTGACCAGACCAGACTTTTTCTATTTCAGGAATCGCCATGGGTGACCAGAAAAAGAAAAAGAAAGGCGACGAGTCACGTGTAACGGATACGAATCACAGTAGACTCTCCGTGACACATGAGTTTCACTAAGCTTTAGTTAGACCTCGGACTCATCGGCTTAGCACCGCGCTTCGACAATTAGATAGTATGATGATATTCTGATAAGTGCGTGTCCACCGCCCCCCCCCCCATCCCCACCCCCCTTGATGAATAATTCCAATTACTGGGTCAACCTCCTTGAGTAGGTCATTCCCTACATGTGTTTTTTTGTGTGTACATGTATGTATGTATGTATGCATTTATGTGCATGTATGTGTATGTATGTATGTAAGTACAACCATGGGTATGTATGTCTGACAATAAATGTGGTATGTCAACCATGGGTTAATCTGACAATAATTGGTTTCAGTCAGTCAGTATATATGTACCCATGTATGTATGTATGTATGTATGTACGTATGTATGTATGTATGTATGTATGTATGTATGTATGTATGTATGTATTCAAATGTAAGTAAGTATGTAAGTATGTATGCATACATATATGTATGTATGTATGTATGTATGTATGTATGTATGTATGTATGTATGTATGTATATACATGGATGCGTATTTGTGATGTATGTATATATGTATGAAAATCTGAAGTGTCTCATCAGTGTAGTGGTCTGTGTTGTGCAGGCTGGGGAGAAGAACACGGCTTGTGGGTTTTACATCCTGACAGCTGTCGGCCTGATCACCTGTGGAATTTCAGGGTCTTCACAGGTAGACACACACACACACACACACACACACACACACACACACACACACACACACACACACACACACACACACACACACACACACACACACACACACACACACACACACACACACACACACACACACACACATATACTCGCACACACATATTCGCGCGCCCCCCCCCCCCCCCCCCCCACACACATTCACACGCACACATACACATTCGCACGCGCGCGCGCGCGCGCGCGCACAAACACACACACATACACACACATTCGAACGCGCATTCGCGCGCTCGCGCGCGCGCGCGCACACACACACACACACACACACACACACACACACACACACACACACACACACTCGAGTGTACAGACACTTTGCGCTCGCGCAGGTTTGGGAAACAGATGCAAACACACGGCGTAAGCTCACAAGGATACACACTCACACACACACACACACACACACACACACACACACACACACACACACACACGTTACACACGTACGTTAGCAGACGCACACACACGTACACACACGCACACACACACACACACACACACACACACACACACACACACACACACACACACACGCGCGCGCGCGCGCGCGTGAATGCGTGGTCGCTTGAACGGCTGCCGCAATATCCTAGTTTCCCCTATTTAAACTCCTCCCGAGACTTCCTTTTTTTTCTTCCATTTCCTTCCTTATTCCACATGCATTCGTTTTTATCGAATCAAAGTTCCTTCCGAGGAAACTGAGGAACTGTGTCTGAGTCGACTTGCATTCAGTCTCTGAGTCGACTTGCATTCAATCTCGACTGATTCAATCTCTGAGTCGACTTGCATTCAATCTCTGAGTCGACTTGCATTCAATCGGCGCTCCACACTTTCAAGATTGAAACATGGCCGCCATGGACTCCCTGTGTTTACACCGTGAGCACTGAAGCGATTCCATCTACGCTTCTACTTTACATTCTTGCGTCATTTTATGAACTTTATTTTGCTGTCGCCAATTCTTGTGTATTGTAACATCTGATGCACTATACAGCCAAGCCTTCCTTGCTCTCTCTCTCTCTCTCTGCTCTCTCTCTCTCTCTCTCTCTCTCACTGATGTTCTACCTCCTTGCTGATCCACATATCGCAGTGAGTACATTACTTACATTTTCTGTGAATGCCGTACCATACATCGCAGTGAGTTACATTACTTACATTTTCTGTGAATGCCGTACCATGCTGCACCTCGATGACAGCGCACATCTGCAACTGTAGGGGACCACTTGCCACCCTCTTGTCGTCCTTACTCATCTTTATTGTCCTGTTATCGCCAACATGTCCCAGTCAGAGGCCAGCGTTGATCACGCACCTGCCCGCATCAACTTGTCAGGCAACTCCAGCTATCATTGTGGGGTGTGTTCCATCCAAGTCACTACCTACGACAGGGGTGCAGCCTGCCAGGAATGTGGGCAGTGGTTCCACACTAATCGCCAGGGCATAGGATCCTCATCTTATGTCGAGTTGGGAAATGAGGACATTTGGCGCTGTATTATCTGTGACACGACTCACTACAGCGACACGACTTACGATTTATAGAACGTCGAAAACGACCCAGTTCCTCAATGCCTGTACCATCATCACCCAAAGGGACATCTTTTAAACCAATCCACACCTTCACGCCCTGAAGAGTCAACCAGCAGAAGAAGCAGTTCAACAGGCCTTTGCGAATAGTTAACTTAAACGCCAGGTCAACCGTGAAGAATCACCCAGGACTCTTGAATCTGGTGGAAACGGTAAAACAAGACAAGATATTGTCATCGCCACAGAGACATGGGTTGACAAAGACATCGCAGACGGGGAAATTTTACCTGCATCGTTCTACAAGCTGCATCGCTGCGATAGAGGAAGGGATGGAGGAGGAGTCTTTGTTGCAGTGTCTACTCAACTGGTGAGCACCAAAGTGCCGGGAACTCGGGGTTGAAGGCTGCGAGTTAGTATGGGCCAGAGTCAAACTAGGGACAGACAACATCACATAACTTCCTACTAAAAGCCGGATGTTGGCGAAGAAGACAGCCAGAGGAAATTCGAAATCTCCATCAGACGAGTGGCAACTTCAAACGCCCACCTGGTGATTGGAGGAGCTTTCAATATGCCCGATGCTGATTGGACCACGTGCAGACTCAAAACCAGGAAGCGCTACCCAAGACTCCACGAAGACCTCCTTGACCTGTTACATGATCATGGCCTAGAACAGATGGTGACCTTCCCGACTAGGGCTGAAAACACCCTCCACCTGCTCATCACTAATTCCCCCTTGCTCATCCTTGTGTTCATGGAGTTCCATAGCCACCCTGCCCGCCGTAACAACACTAAAAGGCCTGCCCCCAAGTACAAGACAGCTAAATGACCAGCCCTCCAGGAGGCAGCGGTGGAACTCTCCAACTCCATTGTCGCCACCTTCGACACCATGAGCAACACTGAGGGATATGGAGCAAGTTCAAGGAAGGATTGCTAACCATTGTCAAAGACTACATTCCGCACACTACTCTCAGGCCTAAGAACAAGAAGCCGTGGGTAGATTACCCAACCAAGAGGCTTATAAGACGGAGAGACAGGGTCTACAGAATATGGGCGAAATCTGGCGGCCCAGGACACCTATCAGTGCTCAAAAAAAGCTCAAGCTCCGAAGAAATTACTGAGCCCATACTGCGGAGCTGGTAGAGGACAGAGGTGAGGGGAATGTGAAGACAGACAAGAACCTCTGGACTGGCATCAAGTCAAAGCGGCAAGAAGCGGCAAATGTCTCCTCCCTCATGTCGATGGTAAACTGATCTTTGAGGCCAAGGACCAGGCAGAGGCTCCAAACCGACAGTTCCAGTCCGCATTCAGTAAAAGCTTCCCTTGCTCTTCTACCGACTTCACTGCAAGAACAGGTCTCAGCACTAACGCACCCGGGCCATGTTGCGACACCACAGAAGAAGGTGTGCGCAAACTGCTGAAGAGCCTAGACCCCCGGAAAATGCCTGGACGAGACAACATCAGCCCCCGCCTTCTTACAGAACTTGCAGATGAACTCTCGCCCACTCTCACCCTGTTCTACCAGTCATCCATCGACACAGAAATTGTTCTTAGGGACTGGGGGACAGCGTATGTGTCACCCGATTTTCAAGAAGGGGGAGCGCTATAGGCCAGAGAACTACCGTCCAATTTCATTGACGAGCATGCCTGGAAAAATCCTCTAACACATACTGGTCCACACGGTGATGAGCTTTGCTGAGACACACATCATCATCAGCAGACAACAGCACGGGTTCCACCGGGGTCGTTCTTGTGTCAGCCAGGTGCTCGGACTTATGGATGAAATCAATCTCGACAGAGAGAAGGACAGACAGCACGACGTCATGGTGTTGGATTTCTCCAAAACCTTCGACAAGCTCTGCCACTCACTTTTAGTTCATAAGCTCCACACTATGGTATCAGGGGTCATGTAAAACGATGGATACAGGACTTCCTGACGGACAGACAACAGGCAGTGGTGGTGGATGGAGCAACGTCGGCGTTTGTAATGGTGGAGCTAGGTATCCCCCCAGGGGCTCCGTCTTGGGCCCCTGCCTCTTCCTGTTCTACATAAATGACATCCCAACATGTCCATCCCCAAACCGTGCGACTCTTCGCAGATGACACTGCCTACCACAAGACTGTCAGGAAGGCTGGCGATCAGTCCATCCTCAAAGAAGACCTGGATATGCAGGAAGCATGAGAGCAGACTTGGCTCATGTCCTTCCATCCGGACAAATGCCACGTACTTCACTTTGGCGAAAAACACAAAGCCTCTTACCACCTGCACGGCCAAAACCTCCAGACCACCATGGAGAAACAGTATCTGGCTGTTACCCTGTCTACCAACTTGAAATGGGAACCCCACATCAGCAAAATCGTCAACAAAGCCTTTAAGACCCTTGGCTTTGTCAAGCGGAAGCTCAAGACAGGCTCCATAAAGACGAAGGAGAGAGCCTACAAAGCCCTGGTTGCCCGACCCTGGAATATGCCTGCCACGTGTTGGACCCTGACCAGGAAGGAGACAAAACAGCTTGAACAGGTGGCACGCTGGGCAGTCAACCGCAATCATCAGCCTTCCAGCGTGAGTGCGATGTACAAACAACTCCACTGGGCTCCGCGTGAAGACCGACGGCGTCAGATCCGGCTGTCGACATTCTACAGATTCGATCGTGGCAACATCAATATCGACTCTGTACATGTTCCTCCTCGCTACACCCATCACTATGACACTCGAAACTCCCACGAGCTGCAGTACGCCATCGAGTCTACCACAATAGGAACTACAGGAAGAAGGAGGCTGTAAAATCAGCCTGGCTGGAGGGCTTCAAATCCTGGACATAACCCCCCTACCCCTCCTCCCTCCCCCCCCCCCGTTCCCACACCCCTCTCCTGTTCCCTCCCCCCTCATCCCTCTCCCTCACCTGTTGTCCTATCCACCCACTGCACATTAGGTCTACCTTCGCCCCTCCCAGAGGCCTGAAATATAGTGGGTGGCCCCAAGCCCTTCTTCCTTATCCCTACCCACTTCAAGCTGTTGATCAAGGCAGCATCTACATTTATATCTTGGTGTTACCGGAAACCCCCTTTTAGTGTCAGAATCTTCAACTGGTTAAAGGTGGACACTTAAGAAAAAGAAGGAAAAGAAGACGACGACGATGAACAATGGTGACGAACATACACACCTTGATGATGATGATGTGATGATGATGATGATGATGATGTTGATGATGATGATGATGATGACGACGACATGATGATGATGATGACGACGACGACGAGGACGATGATGACGACGACTAGGACGACGATGATGCTATCATAAGGGTTCCTGAAAATGATGACGACCACGACGAACATCGACGATAATGACGAATACGCTCGTCATGATGCTGACCATGGAGACAGTGGCACTGCTCTTCTCGTGGTTCCAGACAATTCGGTGATGGGCACCCTGTCCGTCGTGTCCAACACGTTGGGAGTACTGGGGGCGTCTAGTGTCTTCGGCCTGGCTTTCTTCTTTTACCCCTGAGGTCTTCCCCACCAACATGAGGTCAGCGCCTGGAACCGTGCTGTCTACTGCCATTCACTTTGACAGATTCCTCTCTGAGAGTGTGGCTAAAATTGTCTGACTAAACCTGCAGGTGTCTGAATCTCTCGGGTCTGGTTGTTGCCGGGCTAAATATTGATTGTGTTGTAATTCCAATGACTCTTTCTGCCGATCAGAGGATGTCACTATTTTTGGTTCACGGGGAAAATGGCTGAAGTTAGTATGAAAAGATTTTGTTTTTGACATTTGCTCTTAAATGTAAAAAAATATGCATCTTGTTTCTGTCGAAGATGACAAGATGATTTCAAAAGGAAAGAAGCTGATTTAGAAATGAGACTAGTTAAACTTTATCTTAGTTTTACATTTTTGTCTCTTTTGCTCATAAATATTGATATGTATCTCGGACACAATTGGCATGATTTTCCCAGATGATGACGATAACAGGCGCATTGAATCAAATCATAACGATGATAGGTATGACAAACCATATAACGACGAAAGGCATATTCATTCGTAGCAATAACTGGAGAGATGAATCATGATGATAACAATAAGTACGAAGAATCAGATGGTGACGATGACAGGTATAATGAAACAGATGGGAATGACGATAGTCACAATGATTCATGATGACGATGACTGGGATACTGAATTGAACTGAGGATATATGTGATAACTGTGATAAGCATACTTATGCCGCCGTGAAAGAGAATGACAATTATAACGGTATTGCAGAATATAGGACTACACGCATTATGATAATGTCGATGATGACGATTATGATGATGTGCATTAGGAGAATGGCAGTCATCAAATGATAATGTCGCTGAAGAAGATCATAGCCTTAACATGGGGAAGCTAAAGATGTTAATGGTAATGATGATTGTCATAGTACTGACGAACTCGATCACAATGATGTACTTGCTGGTGCTGGTGCTGCTGCTGGTGCTGCTGCTGCTGCTGCTGAGACAACTGTGATAGGGTGATGGTGTAAACAGTGGTCATTGCAGTGATGTCAATTCTTGCAAGGACAATAATGATGATGCAGATGATGACGATGATAGGTATTTTGATAATGTAATGATGTCGATGATGACTCATGATAATGATGTAGATGATGACAGTGATGGCCATAATGCGACGTAGCTAATTACAGTGATAGGCACAACAACATGAAAATGTAGAAAATGAGATTTATGTCATGATAATAATGATGGTGTGAATGACGACGATCAAAACCATGGTAAGTTAATCAAAAAGACGAAGATGATATCCAAAATGATGCCGCAGCATAAGAAGATGACAGGTGCAACGACGACATACTT